>RJJA01000013.1:44537-374688 GCA_003724045.1 Lepidurus arcticus
CTTTGCTAAACTTTGGGCTTATAAGCGTTTTCTTTAGCTAGTCGACTTAAACTTTGGAAGTCGACTTTTAGTTTTGGTCGAAAGTCAGGCAAGTCTATAGCGTGTACTCTTGTGCCTAGACTTAAACTTATTAACCCCGCCTCTTGTTTATATATCTCCTTTGTTGATATCGAACAATTCATATATTGCTTTTGTTAAGTTTCTACAAGCACCACCCCTTGGGTGGAGCAATGGTAAACTTTTGCTTATAAGCGTTCGTTTTGACTCAAGACTTTCCAAGTCGACTTCGGTAAACTTTCAAAGTTTAGGCTAAAACGAACGCGCATAAGCAAAAGTCAAGGAAGTCTGGTAAGTCTAAGTTTAAGTCGACTGTGCAAAACGAACGCGGCTCAAGTACGCAACCGGTAGGAAGTGAAACCGATCAACTAATAAACTAATTAATTAACTGATATGACAAATTGTATACCTTTACATGTAATCTGACTTCTCCAGGATTTCTTTCTCATTTGACATTTCATTCCCTTTTTGAAAACGGAGCAATTTCGTGTGCATTTTTCTTGATCGCTGGCATAGGTAGATGGCGCCTAAGACGGTGGAATACGTAAAACAATAATAGTGATTAGTGTTGGTGAACATTTTGTCACTGCATGCGAGAAACTTGCCGAAGAAAGAAATATAATGGCCAACATAGCAATACAGCGAATAAAAAGAGAGCTTAAGGAAGTTATGAGTAGCGATGAGGTAAGTGGGACAAAATTTCCTCTCCCAATTTTGTTTCAAGCTTAACTGGTTTATGGAAGCGTTATTGTAAAGCCGTAAGGTATAACGCGTAAGATTATACATTACACCTCCGTAGACTAAAAAAAAAAAAGTTAACTGAAAAAAATTCTAACAGCTTTTTTTGTTGTAGACTTCTAGAGGCGCAATTAAAGTAGAACCTGTCAGTGATAGCCTTACTACATTGAAGGGAGAGATTATTGGGCCCCCAGACACACCCTACCATGGTGCCAGATTTGACTTGGAGATTCAAATCCCTGAAACGTATCCTTTCAATCCACCCAAAGTGAAGAAGAAACGAAAAATAACTCGTATATATTTTATAACTTTTCTTTTACAGGTGAGATTTGTAACAAAAGTGTGGCATCCCAATGTATCTTCAGTTACGGGTGCTATTTGCCTTGACATTCTTAAGAATCAATGGTAAAAAATATTTCGTTTTCGATCAGTCCTTAAAGAATAATGTAGGGCCGCCGCCATGACTTTGCGAACCGTACTTTTATCAATTCAAGCACTTCTATCTTCGGGAGAAGCTGAGGATCCCCAGGATGCCGTTGTAGCCAAACAATGCAAAGAGTCACCTGAAATATTTTACAAAACGGCTCAGCATTGGGCCAATGTTTACGCGAAAGGTACTGCTCTTCAAAACTTCGAACTTATTTTTTGAAACAGGATTACTTTATTTTAAAAAAATTCAGGACCAAATCCTGTTAAGGAATATGACAAACTAGTCACTCGTGTGATGGATTTGGGAGTTAGCGCGAACGACGCGCGCACGGCCCTGTCTTCTAGTAATTGGAGCTTAGAAAAAGCCACTGAAATACTTTTTAGTTGAACCTTCTTATTTGCCCGTTGTACACTTTTCAAAAGGTTGAAGTAAAAAGCATGGGTTAAATACACGGTGACCTGTTCACGTTTTGGCCATTCGAGTATCTACGGACGCTCGATTAAGAATAAAACAATTGATTGTAGAAAAAAATTTAAAACACAACAGCATAATAAGTCATATAAAAAGTATCGCGTACGTACGTAATCACTAACACTCACGTCAGTATCATAGGTCCGAAATCATGTTACTTCATTACGATTACTGATTCTGCAATGCTACGTAATTAGCAGGGAAGAGTCCGCATTTCCCATTAAGTTCGCCACGCCACCAACCTTCATCAATCTTATACAAAAAAGTTAATGCTAATGAATAAAGAAAATAAGTAAGACTTACCATTTCGATATTGGTAATAACGTCTTCCGGGTCGAACGAAAGCTCATCATCAGCAGCTAAAATAATAATATAAAATAATGACATAAAATAAAATTAGTACACACATACCGGCTTGATAATCGTATAGGGCAATGGCCACTAAGCCCGCCTCTTCACCAGCATTCTCAAACGCATCTACGGTTTGCTTGTCTGTGTCCCATTCTTGCGTTTCTTGCCAGGCATCTTCAGATAATGCCTCCAGATTTTGCAAGGTTATCTCCTCGCTCACTTGTGCCGCTAAAACCGGCATATTTTGGGAAGGTAGATTTGTGGATTCCGCTACGTCTTCTTTCACTGGCTCAATGGGCTCAACCGTATGTAGCGCTTCCGCAAGAGGTGAAGTTTGAATCTGAGCAGGAGACTCCACTGCTGGTGGTGCTGACATCTTCTTTTGAGCAGGCAATGTAGGAAGTTTCTTGGGAGGTGGTTTGTTTTGAGCCTAGTAAAGGAAGCATAGAATCAAGAGCCAAGATATATCCATCCTTACATCTTCCGCGTTTGACTTTGCCATCTGTTCGAACCGCTGCTTGAGCTGAGAGGCTTTTTGCTCTGCACCTTCCACTTCTGCTGGTCTACTAGAGCTAGCTTTTCTTCTGTTAACGTTGTTCGATTCATTTCCGTCCTCCCAGCCTTTTGCAGAAGAATCCATGCGATCCGACTGAACGCCAAATTTGCCACCAAATCCCACTGAATGGTCTGCGCAAGCAATTTTAAAAGACCAATAAGATTCTATGAAAAAGTTAGTCTTATTTTACCTGTCTGTGAAGCATGTTTGGCAACAGTTTCCTTATGGTCCCAGCCAACAGCAGCTTTATCTATTCTATCCGCTTGAACACCGTACTTGCCCCCGAAACCGGTCGCATAGTCCTTCTGTGACGAATGTTTAGAAGCATCTTCTTTGTGATCCCATCCAACAGCACTTTTATCAACTCGATCGGTTTGTAACCCAAACTTTCCACCAAAACCTGTGCTATAATCTGTAAACAAAGAGACGTATTATTAAGGTGTAGAAACAGATTTGATTCTAGTGCATGTAAGAACCTTTTTGTGACGCATGTTTTTGTAAATTTTCCTTGTGATCCCACCCAACTGCACTTTTGTCGACTCTGTCGGACTGTACTCCATACTTGCCACCAAAACCTGTCGCGTAATCTTTCTGAGAGGCGTGCTTTACAGCCTTTTCAATATGATCATGTCCAACGGCACTTTTATCCATCCTTAAGAATGAAAACTTGGAAATTAAACGAAAATAAGGTATTATTTAAAGACCATACCGGTCTGCTTGCACCCCAAATTTGCCACCATAGCCGTAGGCAGCGTTAGGGCCTTCTTCGAACAGTTTTTTCTTCACCTGCTGATCTTCCTGTTGTGTGGCTTCCCTCAAGGCCGCCATACTAAATAAACCGCCAGACAGTTAGATTAGTCACAACCCAACTATAGCCAAACATTTGCTTATTTGATTGCCTACTCTATAGCTCCTACACTTCGAGATGCTGTACCCCATCGCTGCTGCTCTTCTGTGACGTCGTTTACAAAGTCAGGATCTGTATCCCAGTCATCTGCGTCAACACTTGTTGTACTCGGTGTCGGCACTACAGCTTTCCTCATTTTGCCAGCACAGGTTAGCAAGTATCGGTAATCTATATTGTTCTAATACTAACCTTTCACGACAAACGTATTGTAGTATAAATTAAATTAACGAAAAACTTGAAACGGTGGGTCACACCCAGGATCACCGACTTGCTTTCGCGGTTTATAAACGTTATCAGCTGTGCTGAGTCAACAACATCCGAGCATATATTATATCAAGCTAAACCGTATCGGACATTGCCGATGTCGATAGATAAAGAATCGTGCGCCTTTTTAGTTGGATTTTTATCAGAAATGACATTATGGTCAATATTTCTGTAGTTATTATTACACACCTATTATTTCAGTAAAAATGACGAGTTACACATTACAACAGTAGGGCTACACGAAAATAGTACGTGAGGTAGAAAGGCTAAAAATTAGAAACGAGCAACGAAATTTTTTCCAATAAACGGGTCAGAGAACACAGGAAAAGTTAATAGCTTGATAGGCGAAACCCAAAATTTATCTAGACCTATATTCACTTCGCATTGCACGAAAATTAAATCTACTTATGTCACGACTGGAACCTAGCATATGGTACGTTTTGTTTCACAACAAAAGAAACATCACTCACCACATTTACACTTAAGATAACCCCCACACGTTGTCCATGCTTTAAGATTTTCCAAAATCTCAAGTTTGTATCTCGCATTCTCACGACAATAAAAAATATTAGACACCGGATACGACGCTGCATACCTGGCAGTGCATTGCAACACAAATGCACAAAAACCGGTCTCACTTTCCCCCCGATGTATAGAAAGTCACGAGATCTTATGGTCTGCAATACTTGAAACTGTTTGGAGGAACACAGCATGGTTCACTAGTGTGCCACCTCACCACAATACCACGCATTTTTTTATTGTTGATAAGGTATAGCTCGATCTGCAATTTAAGAGCTTCTCGAATCACTAGATTCGCCATTCCGGGCATCGTTGCTTAGTTCGGAGTGACTTTCAGATGCAGTGCTACTACCTAACGTTTCCACGGGTTCGGCGTTCGGGGATAGCTTCACTTTAGGTTTGAATTCAGTAATGATAACTGTCACGTTGTTCACAGTCACTTCTTTGTGCTGGGCAGAACTGCGATCGACGTTCTTTAACTTCGGCCTAAAAGAAACTTGCTTTCATTAAACTATGTAAGACTTAATAACTGAGCAAACCTGGGTCTTCTTTGAGAGGACGAAGCATCTAACTTTCGGTCCATTTTTTCTTTCTTGAGCTTAGGCGGGCTGGGATTAAAATTGGGCACAAGCTGAGGATTGATGCGAGGTTTCCTAAAGAAAGAAAAATGTTTTTGGTAACAAGTTCTGGGTAGATATTGATAACAACTTACCGGGTAGAAGTGCCTTTCCTGACGTCACACATAAGACATTTAAATGCCTCAGCTGTATTTCTGTAGGTACATACACTGCAGTCCCAGGAGTTATCCTCGACCTTTGGAGTGCGCTTCGGTCTTCGCCTTTGAGTTTGAAAAGATACATAATTACTACAAGTGTCAGGCAATAATGTCATTCGAACTTACGACGGAATTCCATTCTTCTTTAGATCCATTATGATTTGTTCAGTTCATGCAGCGAAGTTTCTCTATTCGCCTTACTGTCTGAAAGTCAGTCCGCTTCGTTGCTTGGCTAAATGGTCTTTTATTTAGGACGTTTTGCACGAGTTAATCTGAAGAACGAAATAGTCGAAAAAATCGAAAACCTCGAATGCACTCGATAGATAATATAGCCAAGACATCCACTACAGTTATATTATATTATAAACATCAAGTTGAATAACTTGAATAAGGCGAAAGTAAGTCCAAAGTTCCAAACTCCAAGTCAGAAGAGCAACAACCTAGAACGTTTAGAATGAACAAAATCAGTCCACATAGATAAGGTAATTACAGAAAAGAGTTCTGAAGCTATTGTACCACAAAATTACCCAATTATAATCCAAGAAGACCCCACAAAACTCAAGAAAGCCAGAAAACCATCACGCACACAGTAAACAAACAAAGCAGCCTACGGCTATGTGGGGACTATAAAAGCAGACGGCCAACCCGCTTTCCGATAGATGGCATTGAAGAGCTATACTTTAAGAAAATAAAAATTAAACAATATCTCACTTCGAATATATTTTGATCCGAAATCTGTCTTTAATCACTATCGCTAAGGAATCAGATGGACAAAGAGCGAAATAAATCACTTTTAAATAAAGAATACAAGAAAAATTATTTTAAGGGGTTGATTAGCCTAACTTGCATATATAGTAGTGGATCACTCTACATCGGAGGTATACTTTTCTTTCGTTTCGTTGACATCGACAACACGAAGAAAAGCAGGGGTCGTACACCAAAATAAATTAATAAGAGGACTTCGGCAAAAGTAAACATGCTAAAACCAAAACCTAGACCCATCAAGCCACCAATGGCAACTAAAATAAATGGGATTCAAGCAACTACAGCATAATTTATAGTTAAATATACCGATGAAATCTTGCCAGGCCGTGCTCATGCACATCTCGTTATCTAATTATATCGTCGTCCTTGAAAAATAGATTCAGAAGAGCAGTACCATGTCTACGAATAAGAATAAGGGACATATTATTCGTATATTTTTAAAGTTATCCCGTACTTTACATACGTAGAGTTGAGGTACTTCGAAGCCAACGGAAAACCGTCGAAAAAAGGGTGTGTTTCAAATTGGTGTCCAGGAAACTTGTCAACAATGGAAAGCTCTATTTCGTACTCAAAATATTTGCGTAAAGGAAGAAAATTGCATTTATTCTCGATTCGATAGAAGGTGCCTAAAATATTAAATACGTATTTAAGACCCCAAAGCATGCAGCGGCAAGTTCTACTTGTTTCTTTCAACGCAAGGAATTTGAGTGCAGATGTTACATAAAGGTATATCAAACAGCACCAACAAAACTAATAATACGTTAAGTCATACACTTTGAATGCAACAATTACAGAAAACGGTGTACCGCAAACGGTTCAACCGCAAGAATCGTTGATCCTCTTAGTTAATGCCTCCGTACACATTGTAAGTTTCTGTGACAAATTCCTTTCCGGACCTTATTCCTTCCCGGTTGAAAGTCCAATGTGTAAGCGTTTAGGCATTTTGCGCCTCTGAGACCCTAATCCCCTAGTCAAGGGAGCGCTTCTAGACCCCACTTTACTTTTGAATAAAACCTTTTCGTTCGTCTGTCGTGTATACTCTCGACATTTCAGCAGTTCGTGATAGACTAAATTGAAGGAGTGACTCACACAAGTTTCTCTACGAAGTCCTTTATATAGCCAAATGTGTCTACAAGCGTAAATATACCGATGCTCCATTATAGTAAATGTTATCCTTCCCTCTATCCTCCAGAGAATTTGATAAGATACATCATACTACGAGACAACTGAGGTTTTGACAACCACCTTTAAAAGTAAATATAGATTATGCCATACACCGCCAATAAAGGACTTACGGATGTATGTTCGTTCATGTTGTGTGTATATATAGTAACTTTGCTTCGTGGACCCTGTACACTTAATGTATCATCATAAAATTCCCCACAAGTTATTAAACGTTGTGTCAGAGGAGAAAATAAGTCCTAATGTGTATATCATGCAAAGAAGTTACATAGAGAGAGCTCGTAGAACACTAAAGGATATCGAAGGCTATAAACTTGCGTACTGTACCAACATAGCTTTAGACTATTTAGATTACTAGTTTGTCTCGCAACATTCGCTATTCATTGGCAGCAACGCCCGAGTGTTCGCATACACCATCGTAGACCAAAAAAATAGACTATCTCCACGAAGCTCAAGAAACTGAAGCCCAGACCCAAGCCTAATAGTCCACCTATAAGTTATAATAAGAAATTATGAGTAGCAAATTAGGGTGGGACATGCACGACAGGTGTAAACGTACCCACGGAAGCTACCAACCATAATGTCAGAAACGTTCCGAAAAAATAAGAAACACTCATTAGTGAAACAAACTTATGTTGAAGGTAAACTTACAAACGAAGTCATGCCATCCATATCGGACATCTCGTCGATATTGGATTCCGGTACGATCCCGGAAAAATACGTGTAACAAGGCCACATTATCTCTACCGCAAGCCCATTAGTTTATATATTTTTAAAGGAATGGCATAATTCCAACTTCACTACTTTATGTCTTGCGTGCTATTATAAGGAATGTCTTCAAGTAACTTTCCTTCAAATCCATAACGAGGATCTAGATGAAGAGCGTTGGGGAAAGGTCCTTCTGACACATCAACGGTAAAAGCCATTGTATTGCAGTCCGGCAAACAGTTGTTGTAATTGGTCCGGTGGAACTCAGCTACGATCACAAGCAAGTAAAAATACACCTATCGTATTTCTCGTTTTACCTTGTGTCTCATAAAGGCAATCATTTTTATCCATAGTGCACACGTTGAAAGCTTTCCCCACTAATACAAAAAGAAAATGATTATTTTTGTATATATTGCTACCTGGCGTACTGTACCAGCAGGGTAGTAGAAGGGCAGGCATCCACACGCTTTTAAAACGTAGTCCGCTTTGTGTTCTAACACGCAATTTGACTTGCTGTACGACGAAAAATACTGCAAAGCACGTTCTTTGCGAAAATAACAATTTCGTTTTTTGAAGTGGAGTCTTTCAACGTCCGAAGTACTTAAAACCGAATGCGTGCGAATTCCAGCAAAAACTTCGTTGCCAGGCCCGATTGCGAAACCTTGACCAGCAGCATTTGGCATGTCTTCAGGATGGTGAACCAAAACCTAACGAGAATCGGTTTGATTAACTAGCCAAATTTATCTCTATAGGAATTAAGGCCGATACTTTAAACCCATAAAATGATGAGGTAGGTAAGGCGTAATCCTGAACATTTGCATCTAAAAGTACAGTTAATCCCATGTCCACACCTTCGCCCAATGTATAATCTCGTAAATTAAAAGAGGAATTTGTTTCTTCCCCTCGGTTTAAGCTAATAAACACACTATTAATCAGTCTTTCCCAGAGGATGGCGTATTAAAAGTGTACATGAGAGTAGTTATACATACGTAAAATTTACTGGAAGCCTATTTTCTTGAGCAGCACTATTGAAAGCACAGCAAAATCCTTCGCTAGAAGCAGTTGCCTTGAAGAGTGCAGAACAGTCAACAATCACTTTACCTTGCCAAGTACAGTACCGTACCATGGAACTGCACGGCTGAGCAGCCTGTAAGTCAGACATGGTTACCGAAGAACACAAAAATGAAGCCATATTGAGCTAACCATTCGCATGAATCTGACCAAATCTCCAGTAGTAAGGTTCTTGAGCTTAATTTTTTCCTGAACTTGTAAAATGCGTGCGTCGTTGACTGCATTAGAATTGTACTTTAGCAAAGTTCCAAGCAAAAGGATCAGTTCGTCTTCGGTGACGTTTGCAAATCTGACAAATCGCTTTCCAAGCTCTTGATGTTTTGATAAAGGAAAAATAAGGTTATTAAAAGTTTACCTTCGACTAGTTGTTCTAAGTGTTCTTAAACGTTGCTCGGATATTTTGTTCACATTGCAGATAGATATGGCTGGGAAAACAAGCTCTGATATCGGGACATCAGTATTTTCTATAGAAATTAGGATAGGAGAGAGTTCCCACTTCGTCCACATAACAAAAATCATGACCATCGACGCACAAAATCCTAAAAGGAAGGTCGTAATCCACAAAATCCTTAAGGGAAAGTCACGTTATTTACAGTAAATATAGATTTTAAGAAATACTTCTCTAAAATGTTAGCTTCTTTATCAGCCAGATACTTTAATCCATGAAGAGACGTCTGCCGTACGTAATCCATCGTATGCGAAAGTGTTTCCTTCGCAACTTGATTTTCGGGTGCTTCAGGCTTCCAGGCTAATTTCTTTGAGGGTAATACAGTCGAACCGGATTGAACGTACCAAAACTTAAGCGGGCTAGGTCTTCTTTTCATCTTGAAAGCCTTCCTACTGCAAACCGACTACCTCACTTTCAAACTTGTTGCATACGAAATCCTTTTCGAGAAGTTATTTCCGCTGAGTTTCCTTGACGTAAGCAAACTCTCTTTTTAACTTTTCTGAAAGGGGGCGTTGAGTTGTGTGAACACAAAAACGTGCAAGCCCTCCTTCACAATTAGGAAGCTGGTGAAGTTTGACGAGTCGAATGTAGTTTATAGTGTCTATATGTTAGTACCGTTAATTGCATAGGACATTAAAGTGAAGTATGGGGATAGTTTATTAGGACAGTTATATAGGGCACTTCCCAAGCTGATGTGTAACAAGTTCTGACGCGACAACTGACAACGCCTTCACCAAATTTACCTTCTCGTATGCATTAAAGGGAGATGAACCAACGCAAGGTGAAAAAGTAGACAATTTCGGCCACGTCAATTAAACAAAAGCCGATACCAAGACTTAAGAGTCCGCCGATTCCGCAAAGAAGGTCGTTCCAGTCGTACAAAATATCTCGCTTATGAAGTATTGTTAAGTAGTCAGCCAAGTAAATATTGAGCAAAGCTAAATGTCGACTACAAAGGAAAAATATCAAAGCTATACCCAATTATAGACTCAAATGTGACACCTTGCTAGGGTCGTATTCTTGACCTTGTGAAGTATCGCATACGGGGATGCCATATCTCGCAATGGCACTCGGCGTACAGATGTATGATACGAGGTTTGGGCACACCCTGGTTTACATAACCGGCATTTCGGGGCGAAAGCTTGCACCACTAAATGAAACGAACAATATAAGTTGATTTCAGATTTTACCAGTTCATTTACTAGGATTCCACTTGGCACTTGCTCTCAAGCAAGCGTACTGAGATGTCGGGCATATGGTCGTATTGGTTTTTTCTACCAGGTTTAACCATTGATATAGCCATAATTTGAATGTTTTAGGCGAGTTAAAATTTTTACCTGCATAGTAATATGGAATGCAATTACAGCTTGCCATACTTTTCTGGATCACACATGCCGTTTGGCAGTTCGGAACACTGTAGCCGTTGACGTTGTAAACAGCACCTTCTTCTCTGTAGTAGCAATGCCGGATTGCCGAATTATAAGCATTTCTAGTGCGATCTGTGGTGTAGGTGCGAGATACACGTACAGGAAAAAAGGCCTGATTTCCGAACGGGACTGGTAAAGCGCGTTGATACATATTCGGAGCATCTCCTGGGTGGTGAATGTATACCTAAATGAAGCGACAGAGTATTTCACATACTTGGTGAACGACGTATAAATGAGAGCTCAATCGACGCATCTGTTTATAGTTACTCGATGACCCTAAGCTAACGCATTTTTATATGTTGCATTTTTAACTTAAACAAATTTCATCTCGCAGGTGAAAGGCCAGTGAGTAATAAAGCTTTAAAAAAATATTGATAATTATTCGTCTTTTATCAAAAGCTGTTCATAATACAAATTTGTGTTCGCTCATTGTCCTTTCCTATTATTGCCTGGTGCATGTGTGAAGATGGTACAGTACTTTAAGGTAGGAGCTGGCATTGCTTCTGGACTTTAGAACAATAGAAAGCCCTCGTAGAACCCCAGCATTAGTCCGCCCCATCACATCCCTGTGATCTTTTATTTTCTCTTTGACTGGGCCAATCCCGATGTCCAAAGCTTTCCCAGACCCATTTTTGTAGGGGAAGCTTAACGACCTATGAGTTTTCCTAGACAATATTAAAATAAGACATTATTATGCTTCCAAATACTGATATAACGTACGGAAAATAAGAATGGTATTTGCGAATAATGCAACAATACCCCATGTCTGTCAGGTGACTTACAATGTGTGCATTGCAGTCAAAGTTTCGACTCTGCCAAGCACATTGAACGAACATCTCCGAACATGGCTGTGCTTGCTATGAAAAATTCTAAGTTAACCTGTTATCTGGTTCGGTTTGCAAATCTACCTTGTACATTAAATAAAGCAGGTTATTCATTGTTAGATTTAAATTATGCATTTCCAGATCAAATTGCGAAGCCGGCATTCGAGGTTGCCCTAGAGCAACCATGTCGTTCGTCATAGCCAAGATTAGCTCCGATTCGGATTCGTTATACCTATATGTGTTTGATAAAATTACATTAGTATTACAAGTTCACATTTCGTCTACCCATAATTGGTGAGTAGCGCAAGGGAACGGTTGCGGAAAATTACGTCTGTATTGCATATCGTAACGGCCGGAAAGAGTGTGTGGTTTGATGGATTAATTTCGAATTGGATGGAAATTATTAATGGGGCAATTCCCTCCTTTTGAAGTAGTTTTGACACCATATAAGCAATGGCAATGATGGCTGTTATAACAAAGAAAAGCCAGGCAATTCGGTCCCATCGACGCGATTTCGAAAACTCTGGTAAGATGTATTTGACGCCATGAATGTTCGTCGAGCGGAGCAGCTCGGTACCCATGGCAAGCCAACTATTACTCAGTTGGCTTCTTTTTGATAATGCGGATTGTTTACTTTCTCCGCTTGAACCAAATAAGCGCTTTTCGCGAGTGCCGATACCCGCTACTATCGGAAGATCTTCCCTATCAATCACTGCACAGCTTCCCATATTGAAATCCTATTATTAGTTTTGGAAAAAATAAAAGAAAGCGGCGCTTGTTCCACAGTTCCTCGTTCCTCTGACTACGCCGTACAGTGTATGTAAGGGTTGATCACCGAGACAACTTGTCATGCGTGCATTGAGAAGTCATGTGCATACTCACAGCAAATTGACAGCCCGAAACGCACGGATGGTAAGAAAAGACGGCGAAACGTGACGAATAAGATAACGATCAGAACGTCGCTTCAACTTTAAGACTGACGACCGGACTACTAACAAGTAATCGTTTCTTTCGAAAGAGCTAACACATTCACTCTCTGTGATGTCGAGAAGAAGCCGTGACTGACAGTTGTGTCGAGTTGCTAAATTACATGCACAGGCAACCAAGCAGCAACTTTAAAAAAATATAGATCTTAAAGTGCTGCTTATTGTGACGCTTTGGCACAATTACATGCACTGCAATTTAAACAACAGAGGGAAAAAGTTCCCCTTCGCACATTGGCTGATGCTTATACCGTTTGTTGATAAGCTGACGCCAGTAGTTTTTTTTTTTTTTTTTTTTTTTAAACTTAAAGCGGAGTGAGCGAAGCTCGTTTCCGTTTCTGTATTGACGCCAGTAGTTATAGCAGACATATCTTTTGGGCCTGCCTGCGCTTATTTTTCTTGTTATTATTATTGTTGTATTTTTATGCAGATATAGCAACTAAGTGCATGCCAATCGCGAATCGGCCAACAAATGAAGCAAATAAAAATATTAGACAGGGAAATTTCGAAGTGAGAGGAATATGAAACAATGACATGGAAGAAAAAAAGAGAAAATCAATTGAAATAAAAAGAAATTGAAACGGACTCCCCAGAGCGCGCTCGCCATATTGTAAAAGAGCGCGCGAGCCGGTGCGCTCGTTCCAAAACGAGCGCAATGCAGCTCTGTTCAAGAGTGGTAGTCTTGTTGCCTTGTTTCCCTGATAATGCCATGTCTTTTGCTAAAGAACGTATAATTTCTGTTTCTGTAGTATTATACCTATAAGCTCCCCCGACCCCCCAAAAAGAAAAATCATAAAGCCCCTAACTTACGTAAGACACATAATATAAAGATTACCCGTATGTCTCCGCAAATCGTTTTAGTCGACTAGGAAAAATAACTTCGTTGTTGCAGATGGTAACTGATGGGAAGCGGAAAAATTTGCTTCGATCTGTCACGGTTTGTACTGCAATAATAATCGGAGATCTAATTTGCTTGGCAAGTAATTCCATTATAGACAGCTTGATGATCCCAGGGCCAATGTTATGAAAATCAACCAAACAAATCTGTCTCTAACTACACCGACCATCTTCTCGAAGTATAGGTACCTAAAACCGTGCACAGTCGTAGAGTGCAGGAACGTGTTCAACATCTTGCCTTAAACTGGAATGGTCTCAAAACAACAATACATCCATGGAAAAAATATTGCGGAAGGCTTGCTTATATACAGGCCTTGTGCAGTACCATGTGTTCATAATACATGTATCCAAATTGCACATACTCACGTACTTATCGGTTGTCAGGTTTGAGTGGCATATTCAGAAGCTAAGTGAATATTTAGTGCATATGTATTTTTCACGTGAGAGATGGATGGGGGTGGGGTTGGGGATGGGATGTACGTTGAAATGATGTCAGGCTTTCAAATTTGACACTAGCCCGACATCCATCGCAAAGTAGCAAAGTACACAACTTCTACTGCGTTAATAAGACTCATTCCAAAGCCTACGCTCAACAAGCCTCCCATGGCAGCTGCAAAATATATTCCAGAATTTAAGCCCCAAAGCAAGAAAGATATATAGGAAACTAATAATTTACACAGTAAATCTTCCCAGCCATATTTAACGTCACGCTTATAGATGACAGAAGAATGGGTGCTATAATAGATGTGAATAACTCCATAATCATTGCTGAAAGTAAACAGTAATTAACTATTCACCTTTATAAGTATTAACACTTTACTTACCTTTGGATAGGAGGATTGATTTTACTAGCCTTAAATAATGCTACATCGTCTACACGATCGGGTAGTCTGAACTCAGATATAACGTCTGCACGATAATGAGTCCGATTGCAGGAAGAGCGGCAATCGGGACATGACGGGCTTAGAAACTCCGTCGAAGTACTGTAATTATCGTTAAACAAGCACGAGTATTCGTGTGGGTAACATATCCTATATGGAGTGATCTCTAAACGAATTTGCAAAAAAGTAAAAAAATAACTCCTTAGAATGAATCTTGGAGTCATACCTGCGAAGGTGTACGGGACACAAGCACACATTTGCAGAGCAATGTTTATTTGACAGTCCACTAGACAATTGTTCATACTATAAACATTTGTCCATTGAAATTTCTTTTCAGATGAGATATAGCAACCGCGATCTTGAGGCGAATAAAGCAAGGCATCATCTGTCGTAAAAACGCTGGTAACACTAATACCAACGTGACTAACTCGGCCAGCTCCTACAGGGAATGCGGAATGCGTCATTCGAGGAAAGTTATCGCCACTGTGGATTAATATCTGGGAAAAGGTGTAATAATTATTTCCTCTAACTTTATAGATAGAACCACAAATATTACTCTAAACCCAACAAAGGGCCGGTTAAAAACCTGCTTCGATACAATAGGGGCTTTAAGGATAAGCGTAAGCCCGTTACTCTGTCCGGCCTCAGTTTTTTCAAGGAAGAACTTTGCGTCTTGTACGGAAGTACTGAAAAATATTAAGAAATTGGCTGCCGTGCTCACAATTTAGAATACTAACAAGTTATTGTCCCATTTATTGGAGGTTCTTCTTTTCGCGGGCTTTAGAAATTCCAAATTGGAATTCTGAGACGGTTCTACTATAATTTTAGGGTCACCCGGTTCGATGTACGATCTCCTTCACAAGATTAAAATTAACGTGCTATTTGTTAATCTAGCATAAAGACCTGTTTAATAAAAGCTGACTGTTAAGCGTGCAGCAGTAGCCCGCGTCTGTCAAGATCTCCTGCGCAAACTGGCTGCACTGAAACTGTTTGTGTTTCCAGGAACAAAGCTGTAATAAATCAGCACAGGATTGAGAAGACTAGGAATCCAATAAAAACGCATAAGTCAAAAATAATAAAATAAGTGCGGTACCTACTTTCTGCAAAATGTACAGTAGATTTTCTTCACTGAGGTTAAACTTCCCAATTAATTCCTTAAATGTGTTGCTGTTAGCCCTCTTTTTGGAATGATTCAGCCCACCCAAAGTATACTGTATCATATTTCGAAAGGTGTGTCTGTGCTTTGAGTAACTGTACGTTCTACTCTTTACATATCGAATCTTACTGACTTTAGTAGATTACCCCAGGTTATTTAGTATGTCATTGAACTTCTTTTCTGAATATTGTTCTGCGTTGCAAAGGGTAACGGCTGGAAAATTGTGTTCTGAAATTGGTGCATTCGCTCGATACACGGAAACAATGAACGGGTTGAAGTGAAATAGATCCAGCAAACCCTTCCCGTAGTAACCCGCAATTGCGACAGATGAAATAAACATTATCACCCATATAAATCTGGAGAGCCATTGTTTAAAATTAGATTAGTGAAACTTCAATTTAACGGTAAAAATAATATTTCTAATTAATTTTTAAACTTACTTTTCGATCCAGTAAACGTCATCTTGAAATATGTACTTTACTCCGTGCATCTGAGTGTTCTTTGAGAACTCCTTGAGCCGTTGTAATACACCCATCGCAATCTATGTTAGTTATGGTTTTCCACGTTTAACATTACCATTCTTATACGACAAAAAGGATCTATTAGTGAATGTCCACTTCAGGCGCCTGCTCCGGTAATTAATTCCTACATTTACGCAGTTATTGTGTATTTACTAAGAGGTTTTCTCTTTCGTTTGACACGCACCTGACATGCTGGACTAATTGGCTTTACTACCTTCGATTCTTTTAAAAAACATTCGTATTCTCCTTGCAAAATAATAAGCTAAAAGAAAACGCCACAAAGAGTGGAGAGCTTCCACTGTCTTAGATGATATATAACATATGCACCCGAAGCACTTATTTCTGAAGTCTGTCTTAAATAAGAAAATAGTCGAAGTGAAAAACACGAATTTATTGATTTATTAATTTAGAATGTAATAATTGCACACACAAAATAGAAGTGCAGGTGGGCAATACATAGGTATATTACCTTACACGGCCCTTTTCATGTAGCATGTGCGGAAAGTTAATTTTCAGCAGCCCAGCGAAAGGTATAGAAGTAAACACACTCGGCAGCACTAAGCAGTGAAAAGCCAAAACCTAATCCCAAAAGTCCTCCAGCCGCAGCTACAACAGAAATATAGACAAGGGTATATGCATGGTTTACAGAAAGAAGACTACGTGTATATCTTACATATGAAGCCGGGCCAATCGTACATGACATCTCGAATATATCCCGTGATAGACTCTTCGGGAAAATAGAAGTAGATAGTATTTCTAAATTTAGTTTGTTTATATTTCAGCTAACCCTTAATTACTATTTACGCTTGACTGAGAGACGGAACACTGGCAACTTTAACATCAAAGAGGATTTGCTGACATGTAATCAGACAGTTTCCGCAAAGCCCAGTTTGATTGTTTCGTACTTCGTCTGCACAAAGCAAAAACGTCAAAATGTCTCTAATTTATGTTAGTATTATACCCAAAGCTGCTTTCATACAACGCATCGAGCTAGTCCTGTCGCAGAAATTTGTGGCATTTGGCTCTAGAAACTCTCAGCAGTTTAGATGGCATTAAACGAAAGTAACTTACTGGCATATTTGAAAGGACAACATCCGCATTTTTCCATGGCATATAATGTGGAACATTCTACCAGACAATTAGGCAAGCTGTACCGCCCAAATATTCTCAACTTTCTTTCGTCAGCGTTGTAACATTTCCTTTCGGTGACCGGCAATGCAGCTGCAGCTTCCGTCGTACCCACGACGAATGGATTAATTTTGACATACGTTTCGCTTTGGGTCGGCACAGCAAAGCCTCGTTCGTTAACTTCAGGGTATTCTTCATGCGAATGCACTAAAACCTTTAAAATATAACTTTATTTACGAAAACGTAAAATATACAAAGAATCTATTAAAACCCATTAAGAAATCTATACAAACCTATTAAAAAGTCTATAAAAAATTAAATCTATAGAAATTTCTATTAAATCGCATGTGCCACACATTCGACTTTATATGCACACACAAATCCTTTTCGTGAAATAAAGTAAAACTAATGGACTGGGATCTCATTTTCTCCACTGCTTACCTTGTAACCTACAAAAGAGAATGAAGCGAAGTTCAATAGAGTAGGGGTAGGTTGAAAAGCCTTCCGTAAGGTCACAGTCAAACCAGATCCAATTCCAGCACTTATTGGGCTCAAAAGTTGGCTTAAGTTAGAAATGTTGGGCTCGTCCGAGTTACTAACACAAGAAGGTTAAAGTAAAATAGGTATGGAGGATATAAGCGTTACGGAGATGTCAGGCTTGCGGAGATATTGGTCAAGAAAGGAAAACTGACCCAATTATTGCTATAATGGGCAAGAAAATTTGATGGTTTACTTTCAAACGTCTCAGTTAATTTTTGGGTGTACCTGGTGCTTATTTCCGTATGTTGAAGTTTCATTTCCTGCATGACACAACAAAACCCACCATCCGTACGAACTTTGGAGAACAACTGTGAGCAATCCCCACTTTTACCACGCCAAGAGCAAGATACCAATATGTCACCACATGATATTCCAATCTGCAAGCACACCAAATTGTTACATTGTTATACTAAGCTTAAAATATACTAATTTGGCGATACTGATTATGGCAAGCCGTGCCTCTTCTAGACTCATATTATTGGAAACCATGTATTCCTTCACGATGGTTTCTGAGTTAGCCAAAAAACTCTCGTCCGATGTAGTCAATCCTCGCGCAACGTTTTTCCAGGCCCTCCAGAACCTGTCTCAAACTTGTTAAAATGATGTAATTATTTTAGAAGAAGATTCACCTTCTATCCTCATCCAAGTTTGTACCGTTCGATAAATTTTTCAAAATTAGGGTTCTGTGACTGTTAAAATTGCCGCCTTCTTGAAATACAGAACATATGGTAATCGCTGGCATAAACAACTCCGAGACTGGTGTCGAAGTGGAGTTCAATCCAATATAAGCCGGTGTCATTTGCCATTTATCCCACAACTTTTCTGTGAAATAGATTGAAACCACGAGTCCGGCAACGAACAGTACCAACCACAAGAGCCTGAAATTGTGTAAACATCATCAAGATATAGAAGCCGGTATCATTTAATTACAAGGCGTATTCTACCTTTCGCAAAGAAACCGTCCTTCTTCCGCAATATACTTAAGTCCATGAACGGAACTGTTTAAAAAGTATTGCTTGCTTATTTTCACGAAATTTGACCCCATTGAGAGAATATAATAACGCTCGAACTTGTCTTTACTTGGCGGAAAATAATAATAAAATGACCAGGACTTCGTCTTCCCAGTCTTTGCGTTAAGGAAAAAGCAACAAGACTGTAATAGGTGTGGTGACTTTTTTGTTTTTCTGCCCTCGCTATTGATAAAATTTGCATCAGCTCGTTATGTTGTCTCTCTATTCATAAATGTCATCCATGAGACAAGTACATGCAAGGAAAAAATGAATAGTGTATGGGACAGGTGAATTAGTTAAATATTAAAGGGTCTACCCAATTACACAAAACAACTACTAATGGCACGATTTCTGTCACACATGGTTCTTTAGATCTCGGTATTCAAATCTAAATTGATAACAGCAAGACGGGATTGTTTTTGTGTTGGGTCATATGTAGGGACGGTTTTGCGTTTGGAAAGGAAAAAAGGTGGCCAATTTACGAAAAACCAACGAATTGTAAAGAAATACACAATTTCAATCGCGCTCAGTAGACTAAACCCGAAACCCAATCCAAAATTTCCGCCAGAAGCAGCTAGAAGGAGAAAAATATTTCGCAATATCTGTTCAAATATATCTGCATAGAAACGGAACTTACCAACGAAATCTGAAACTCCAAAGAGCTCGTCTGTAATGTAACTCACCCCGAAACGACTTTGATGAAAAAGATGTAAAATTGCTTGATTAGAAGGCATTAAATTTGAGCTGTAAAAAAACGAGACAGAGTTTAATTTGAAAACTGCCGCCGGGCTTTTCTGTACCTTTTGTCTGGCTCAAAGAAGGCATCCGCTATGATCCCATAAGTCACATCCACGTTAAAGAACGTATCTTCACAAGTAGGCAAACACTTTCTAGCTATGGGATCACTTCGCGTTGTATCAACTAATAACGCTTGGTATTTGAAATCTTGGGGTCAAAACTGTTTAAAAGGTTCAACCACTTACGTACGACGTCTAATAAGCATGGATATTGACTAATGTTGCAAGCACTGGCGCGGGCTTCTCCGACAGCGAAGGAGTAGGGTACGCACTTGCAAGCTTCTTCCACGCTGAAACTCAAGCTTTCCGCGAAGCAATTAATCAAGGAGTAATTAGTAAAATAATAAAGAGTCTGTGCTTCGTTATTATCGTATACAAAGCACATCCTTTCAGACAGAGATACGGAATTTATCTGTCTTGTAGAGGAAATACGGTATGTGCTAATAGCACCAAAGGCTTCCGTGCTTTCACTGACGGGAAATCCTTTCTCTTCTGGCTCAGCAATATCTTCCGGATGATGTATTTGGACCTGCAACTCAGTTTCCAGAAAAGGAATCAAACACGTTAAGGAAAACTTTGTACTTGAAATCCTATGAAGGCTGAAGAAGTAACAATATATTCGGAGAGATCCGGCTGTAAGTGAAGTGTCAACCCATTGCTAACCCCTTCTGAAGTACCAAGTACGTACCAATTTGAAGTGTTGGCATTACGCCCACTAGGCAAATAACGCTTCTCACGATATACATTGGTCTATAGTATATGTATACCTGGCTACGGTTTTCATCCTTACCGCGGGATCGTAGGAATTGAAAACGCAGCAATATCCACTGTCGGTGAGCCACAAATGGAAATGTTCAATACAACTCACATTTCCTTGCCAAGTACACATTTGAATCATGTCTTCACAGGGTTGAGCCACCTTATAAACATACATTTTGAAAAACAACAATGAAAGTAATTACAATAAGCCTTTACCTCTTTCATTAAGACTAAGACGTCATCACCAGTTAAATTGAATTGCCCCATGATTTTTTCATGCTTACTGACTTCAACGCTGGACATATCCCGAGGACTGGCTACAGCGACAATTAACTCGGCGATATTTCGTAACGTCGTTTCATCTGTAACGCTCCGGTTATTTCTAGGGAACAAAAGTATCACACACAAATAGGCATACCGCAGCAAAGTCGTACTTATCTAGCCAATCAACCAGTTTGGACCGGAGGACTTTGTTAACATTACAAATTGTAACCCCCGGGAAAGGCATATCGCGAACTGGGTAAGAAGTTGAACCCAACGCGGTGTACACTGGGGAATCCTCCCATTTTTCCCACATTTTCATGGTCAAGCAAACCGTAAGGCTTAGAGAGCAGCAAAACAATATTATCCAAAAAATCCTAGAGAAAAAAATGACCCGTATGCAACTACAGTAAGCGAATTTGTTTTGACCTTTCAATCCAGTGTCTTCCGTCTTCAGCAATGTACTTTAAACCGTGCATACTCGACGACAAAAGCCAATCTTTAGTAATGGCCATAAAGCCGACTTTTTTCTCCATGTGGATCCGACTAGTCCTCCGTCGTATTCGCCGAACTCTGAAAAGGCTTCCTTCCCATTGAACGGAAGAAGACTTTAAATTTCTCTTAAAAAATTGCTGTTCTTGCTTAAACATAGTGCAAAGATGTACGACGTACAACTTCGCGTAAACCAGACAAGAATACTGGAAGGTACGGACAAATTCAACAGTCCCATACCGTCGCCCCATCGATTGTGAACGCACCCACTAACGACCCTCGGGATTGTCTCCCTTGAATGACTGACATGCCACTTTGCATATTAGAGTAATCCAGCACACCTGTAATCCTCTCATGCTGTTTGAATGATTCAGCCAAAATCAATTACAAACAAAAATCCACTTCTGCGCTAAGACATATGAAACGAATGAGAATGCCAATTGTACCATCGTACTTCTTTTGCTTTATTAAATCTAGCTAAATCCGCTAGCGTTACCATGATTTTCACTAGCCACCCCACAATAAAAGAAACTATACGGTTATTCATTGAGACCAGAAATTTCCGCTTCAACTTTTAAATCACTGGCGTCCTCTTTAACTAAAACAGGCGTCTCATCTATAGCAACAGTTTGCCCGTCTTTGCGTTTGTTTAAAGTAGTTGTGATGTCATGAATTCGGTTAACGGCTTCTACAAATTGACCCACTTCCTCCTAGAAAACAAGATCAAGTATGATTCCAGCACTGTAGCTCAGACAACCAAGTTTACTTTTAAAAGAATAATTTTGGCGTCTGAAGCTTTTAGTTTTTCTTGCTGTGATTGAAAGTTTTTCGTAATCAACTGCAAAGCAGAAGTCTTCTCTGCGGCCATAGATTTAGTTTCCTCTACAGAAAATAGGATAACGTTTTAAATATTTAAATATTAAAAGTTTTAATTTCCCGGTCCTCAATTTACCTAGCTCAACCTCCAGTTCTCGAAGGCGATTTTCGGTGCTGTAACGAGTCTTCTCCGAACGCTCCAATTTCAAAAGAAGCTGCTCAACGTCAACCACACTTCCCTTGTACGAAACAATACCCGGTGCCTTCCCATTGGTTGAGCCCATGTCAACCGTTTCTTTGTGAGACAATACCGAAATTTTATTACCTAAACCACGTATGGGGAAAAAAAATTTCTATCCTGTTGGTAAAAACTGACTACTTGTATACCTGCAGCTAACTCTTGAAGCAATGCACTAACCCTGTCACATTCTGTTGCGCTAGGGTTAGAGCTCTCTGTAACGTTGCGGTAATTAAAGCCACTTTTGGTCGACACTTTTTGAACTAGCTTCTTGACCTGTGCTCGGGATAAATTTAACCCCAAAGTATACAAGATCTCTTCCAAATCCTTATCCAGTATGTAGCCACAATGACCCAAATCAAAATACGATCCAGCCAACAGCAAACTGTTATCTGTGGTCGAATCAGATCCCTTTCTCACCTTCAATTCCTGCAAAATACACAATAAGAGCTCATTAAAAACATAAAAAAAGCTAAATCTTACTTCAATTTCCACAGATTTGGATTCGTCACTACTACCCAGCGCTTCATCTTTACTATCTCCAATGGTCTCTTTTTTATCCTCCTTGCAATCTTCTTTCTTGTCTTTTTTCTTGGTTTTATCCCGTTTTTTATCCTACATTTTGGCCATCATTTGTTTGCTTCACAATACCAGCTTTCCTTTACCTTTTCATCCTTGTCCCCTTTTGCTGCATCTGGGGCTTCATGCAAAGCTCGGTAAATACGGAATCCAAAATCACGTAAAAGCATCTCATTGAAAAGCTCACAGAAAAGACTAACTTCGAATGAGTGTTCCTGCAGTAAATAAAAAAATTCTACTGTTTGTAGAGCCCCATTTAAATTAAATTAAATCCTTTGTCGTTACCTTATTATCTTCCTGTCGGTAGTCAAGCAACAAAGAGAGACTCATAACCGTACATTCCAGTTTACCTCCTTTGGCCGTTTTCGAAGGATAAACTAAAATATGTGGCGTATCAGGCAACTTGTACGGCTTTTTCAGCGCCAGATTTTCTGGCTTGTTTTCAACGGGACCAGGTAAAAGCTTTGAAGGTAAACGATAAAATGGTAATACAATTCTAACGGTGGCAAGTATATTACTTGTATTTCCGGGGCAGGATGTGGTACTTCTCGGTCAATTTCGTCCTTGACCTCAGGTTCTTCGCCTTTCAGTTCGGGTTGCTCCTCTTGTTCAGCCTCGCTTTTCACCGCTTTGTTAAGCCGGGCAACTAACTGGGATTTCAGACCTTTACAAGTAAGAGAACGAACTTCTAACTCTGCTCTTAGCTCAGCAACCTAAAAAAAAGGAAAATATCGGTCGAGATGAGTAATTCAAAAAAATTGTGTTAAGCTTACGTTCATAGTTTTAGTATCCAAAACCGAGTAATGAGTTGGTTCTTTCTTGGGCTCCATTGGCTCCGAATCTTCCATCTCCTCATCTCCCTGGAAAGGAAAATAAGATTTGTGTTAGGAAGCAACCCGGTGAAGTCTAGAAATTATGAGCAGAGGTTTGCTGGCGAATCATGCTTTGATAATCAGCTCACAGACAAGAAAATCTCGGCTTTTTCCTTCTTCCGCCTCTCAACGCTAATTCAATCACAAAAAGAAACGCCAACTCTTTCGCAGGAGAGTTTGCATGTCGCACAAAACATGGATACTATTCGATAGTGACTGGGAAGTCAAAACTAAAAGGTAAAAGAGTAAGATGCCTTGTTGTCTGCTTCTTCCTCGGGTGTCGTTGTTGGAGTTAAGGTCGTAAGAGGCTCAATATCAGTAGAAGCAGGAGCAGGTTGAGAAGAATTGATGGTATAAACCCCGCCAGCAGGAATACTCGTTTTCTGTTCAAATTGTTCTAGATGAGAAAGCTGAAGACTCTGCCACTCCAAATGAGTGGGCAAGCAGCTCCAAATATCCGGCAAGAAAATGACGACAGTCTCACGCCGTGGAGGGATAGTGCGACCTTTGTGGGTAGATTCTCCGCGTCGGTAATGTATCTCCACAAAACGATACCTGTGCCATCAGGAACAAATTATTGCATCAATACCAAAACCATAATACGATAATGTGATAAGACGAGGGCAGCAACTTCCCGAAGGTATCCAGTACAAAGATAAGGTTTTTTAAAAAAAGATACAATTGGGAAGCAACGGAAATTGAGATATTATAAGGAAGCGGCACCTATGTTTTACCATTATTATTATGTTTTTAGGAATGAAGGATAAAGGTTGTTCAATATTACAACAAAATGGGAGAATAAACAAACATCACGTGGAAAGTTAACTTACCACTGGGTGCAATGGCTCAAATCAATGCCCGTTAGTGCTTTGCATGTTCTTATAGCAGTTTTGACCAGCACTCCCGGTTCAGATTCAGGATTTGGACCATCCAGTGATTGACTCCACGGCCCGCCAATGGCCATGGTTTCTTGTTTACCTCGGAGACCAACCAAGAAACGAATTAAGCGTGCTGGATGGACTTTTTCCTCCGCGTTGTCGCAATTATTTCCACAGACCGAACGATAAATTTCCTGTAACGGCGGTAAGCTTAATAGCATTACCTGACACAAAAAAAGAACACAATATGTTTAATCCATTTTTCTTCACGAAATTCAGTCACAATAAGGTTAAATTAAAAGCCAAGTTTTACCTTTGCGCTGTAAGTATAATTCGCATCTTCGGGTTCCAGCACCACATCATTTAGTGGTCCTGTTACTTCTTTGCTCAGTATATGGAAAGCACATGCTTTATCCAGATCCAAAGGCTGATAAGCAGGGAAGGCTTCTTGCCATGGCATTTGAGTCAAAAAGAAATCTGACGGTATGTACAAATTTCCGTATCGACGCTTTAAGTCCAGAATATTCGCTTCTTTTGCGTCCAAAGATACCTTAGGAACCTGGAATAAAGAAAAGGTCGTAAAAACTCACTTACAGCTGAGAGAAGCGCATGATTACTTGCACTGTGTAGCGTGGAGCCAGTTTAGTTTTACGGCGTGGTGGAGACCGAGAACGTGATCGAGAACGGCTACGTAGTTTTGGACTACGGCTTCGTTTACGAGTTGCAGGACTGCGACTCCGGCTAGCATTGTCCCTTCCCCGGCGTTCTCTCTGACAAAATTAATTGTTAAAAAAAAGTACTAAATATAACTTTCACATTAATAGACAGTACTTCACGTCTTTCGCGGTCATCCCTGCTATCTTTATCACGTGACAAATCTCGTATAGGACGATCTTTCTCCCTTTCCCTGTCACGTTCTCTTTCCCGCATATCACGATCTCGCGGTCTGTCCATGGGTCTCCTTGTTGGGGGCATTGGGCGATTATACTCTTTATAAAAAACAAAATAAAAAATCACGTAAACAGATTTCTCATTTGGATTTTCAAGTTTGTACCTGGTTGCGGAGCTGTGCTGTAGTTTTGGGCACTACTTGCGTAACCTCTAGCGTTTGCGGAGTTCCGCGGATCATTCGCGTTAGTACCATACTGTCCTACGTTAGCAAAACCACTGGGCTGCCCTTGCGACATGTTACTCTGGCCTTGTGATCCCAACAGTTGGACTCGAGAGGCGTTCCATTTGAAAGGCATACTAGCATTGTAATTAGCCTCCACCAATACTCGATCTCCCAAGCGTGGAAGCGCTCCTTTTACAACGCTACAAACAAAATAATTAACTTTATTACGAATGATATAATACCCATATACTTGAATTGGAAAAAGACGTCTTCGTCGACGAATCCAAACGTGTCATGTAACTTAGTGACGGTACCAGTAAAAACTCTTTGTTTTGTTTGGGATTGCGATGCGTGCTGCTGTTGCAATAACCCTGGTATGTCCGAACCTCCAAAACCACCCATTGCTTGCTGCTGCTGCTGCATATTGCGATTCTGGGCATAGTTCAGGCCCTACAACAAGAAACGTGTTTAATATAACCCTTGCTTGGGAAATTTCAAGAGATTGGTAACTTGAGTAGGAATGGTAGATGCAAGACTGACGGTGTTGCCAAGCGTATTTCCCATAAGATTAGCCTGGTGTACCGTTTGTTGCTGTAGCAGACTTCCTTGCTGCAAGTTAATACCCTATCAAAAGCAGAAAAATCAAAAACCACCTGAGAAACACCTGACTACAGTACCTGTGCCAAACCAAGCCCCGTCTGGAAAAGGGGTTGTTGATTCAGTCCAGCATTGTTTAGGCCAGAAACTTGGGCCTGGTTGACCTGAACTTGTCCATACTGCGACAGGGACTGTGCTAGTTGTCCAGCCCCGACTCCCAGTGACTGAGGAAGCTGAGCTGGGTTTGACGAAGTGTTTAGCTGAACTTGATTGATGCCTAGTTGAATATGACCCAATTGTCCATATTGCTGGTTCAATTGCTGTGATAATGAAGCTTGACCAATTTGTGCTTGATTAAGAGACTGCTGCTGCTGCTGCATAGCAAGCAGTCCAACCGGATTATTACCCTGACTGACTGGAAGATAAAAACGATAGTAAAGTAAATAGTTTAAAGGCTAGAAAACACTAATGTTTTGGAGACGTACACGTAACGTAAGACAAGCAAGTCAAACCTAAACGAACCACCAAGACGCGGCAGAACTGTAAAACCTCGATTCGGAATTCAATTACAATGAACATGAAGATGTACCAATGAAGTAACATTAAAACTTACCATTCCGCCTTGGCCACATCCCTTGTTTGTTAGAATACTGATCCATATGAATTAAACCTTGTTAACTTTGAGATTAGAACAAGCTAATTTTCAGTCAAAATATGCAAACAACAAATCTTTTAGCGGCTCTCAAATTGAGAGTCTCAATGTCTCAAAGCGCCGGCGTTTTGTGAAAGGTGTAAACCGCGATCTGCATCTGGTTCATTCTCGGATACGACTGGAGTGCGAATTGCTTGCAAAGATAGCGATGGTTTTATGTACGACGAAAAATCAAACACTATAGTATCCGTAAGAGTTGATTTATAGGATATAAACCGTATATTTGTCAATAATAGGAGGGATATAAGTTAAGCCGGGTCAGATTCTATTATTCTTGCTTTAATGAATTAGTAACCATCATGGTGACCGTAATTTCCGCCATGATGACCGCCAGCAGTGTAACCGTAAGCGAATTTATATGGAGCAGCGGCAGGACCATAACCTAATAAAGTAATAATGTATCAATATATTTTTTGCTGAATTTTGGTCTGAGTCAATTTTACCGCTATTAACGTGCCCGGCATTTTTATATCCATGTGGGCCAGCGTGTCCGTAACCAGCGTTTCCATAGCCAACGTGTCCAACTCCGGCATATCCGTAACCAACGTGTCCAACTCCGGCATGACCGTAACCAGAGCCTAGCAATTTTATGAAATATAATAAATAGTCTACTATTTATTGGAAAGAAGAATTTATCGTGGTTACTGTAGCCCATCAGTCCTCCAGCATATCCAAGTCCGTGGCCTCCGTATTGATGAACCGGCTTGTAAGCCACGTGTCCAGCGTGCTTGTAGCTCGATTCCGCGGTGGCCAGGTCTACTTCAGCGTCTTCAGCGAGAGCGACGCAAGCCAAAGCGGCCAAGAAAATAACAGCGAACTAGAAAAGCATGAGCGATTAATTTAAACAAAATAATAAAAAGACGTAAGTATTTTGTTGTATGACTTCAGTATTTACTTTTTGCATGTTTGTTTGAGCACTGTCTCTGAACTGATTCCGTAAGACTGATACTTGTTGATGGAGTTCAAGGGGCTTATATACTCGTTAAATTCATTAGAGCGTTATATAGAACAAGAACACCGTAAAGGTAAACTACTCCTTTACTTTCGTTGTCTTGAACGGCAAAAAAAAACTTAACTTTGTGACGGCTCATACCAGAGGTACGTACACACACTGAGGGTGAGTTGACAATTACTTTATTTTCGGTTCCATGACCTGGATTGTAGGATCTATCTTGATTGTAAGCAACCCATTTGATACGCTTCACGACGCTGCACTAGGACAATGATGTCAATAACACTCTAGCAACTTTGTATTCTTTTAATCCGAAAAACCTTGGACTTGTTAACATTGTGCAAATTTTAATTTCAAGTAAAACATAAAACGTGCTACTTATTTAACAGTATTGACAAAATATAACTGAGAATTAATCACGCCGGGGAAAAATAGTTTCAGTATTTGGCATAGGTATTAACAAAAATAGTCCTTATACTGCATGAAAGGTTATTCGGAGTAGTATGCGTAATATTTTGGGACCCGATGGTTTTTGAGGTCAAGGCAAATCGGTAGAAAATGAGATTGGATAGACTAATGGCTGGAGCTTGTGTAAAAACAAGTTCGATTTGCATAGAGCGTCTGAGTGTCCTCTGTGTACATGCGATGGCATATGGTAGTACAGAAGAAAGCTACAACGTCACGTGAAAACGAAAGGGAAAACATAAACTTGGCTTTTCGCTTTTCCCTGCTAAAGGGCAAAGGGTGTGGATGTATAACAACGTAAAGCTGGCATCCGCTCTCCCTATTCTGTCGCATATTACCACGGCTTATGTAATACAATACAAGAATTATAGTACATGCGTGAGTTAATGAAGGACATAAAAGCCGTAAGCCCAAACTCGTTACCAGTGTTTCTCATCTTTTTTTAGAGAAAAGATAAAGATAAAAGATTCTTTTTTTTCGTACACATTCGGACTAAAAGTGAGCTCTAGAAAAAGTACCATATCTCTAGTTCGGTAACTCAAAACAGAAAATTTCGACCTGTAAAAATACAGCTGAAGACCTGATTTCCTAAAACGTGCAAAGGTTTTACGTTTGATTACATGTGGAGGCCAATATATGCAAAAACAAGTACAAATGATACAAAAAATACAAATGATTCGAAATCATTTTAATTCAAATTTCACATCAAGATGAAAGATATGCCAAAGATATAAAAAATATCTTATCTTATCTTGTCTTATCTTTTGGAAAAGATGAGAAACACTGCTCGTTACACACGCAATTTCCTTATTCTTGGGCATACTCCCGAGAGCTCAATGGCTCATAACTAAATAAGGCTCTTGGGAGTGGAATTTTCACTTTCGCTTGTCTATCCTAAACAGTGGTGCTGATGGGGGGGGGGTCGTGAGGAGTAACTCCTCTTGGCCATGTTTGAATTGAATGGAATTCCCCCCCCCCTCGAAAATTGGGGGGGGTATTTGTATGGGTTGGGGGGGGGACTCCTCTTGGGCCTGGGGGGGATCGGCACCTCTGATCCTAAATCAGGAGAGACAAGAAAATCTTAAAACAAAAAACGGGTAATTACAGAAAGGGGTTTCTCTTGGAGTCATATATAAGTGATACAAGCTCTGATTTCTGTTCTGCACGCGTAACCGTATGGAAGAAAGGTTTTACTTACTTTCCAATTACTTTTTACGAAAAAATAATAAAGAAGGGCACTTCCTTGAGAAAGTGACCGTTCATAGAAACCGTTCGCCTAAGACTATGCAAATAAGGAAATGACAATCTCTTTTGTATTAAATCTGTATAAATAAGGGAATAAAGAGCATTCAAATAAGGAAACACCCTCGTATACATGTGAAATAGGGACATTTATTGTAAAGACTCGAAATTTCGATGAGCAGATAAGTTACAGACAATTTACACTTCAATAGGCAGAGTGGCTGGATGGAGCATAGTGCGCTACATATTGCAAAGAAAGGACGGATTTAGTATTTCTCGAGCAATTAAAATCTCCGTATACCTGGAGCAGCGTAAGCTGGAGCGGCGTATGCTGGAGCGGCGTATGCTGGAGCGGCGTATGCTGGAGCGGAATAAGATGAAGCGGAATAAGATGGAGCGGAATAAGATGGGGCTGAGTAGGAGGAATATGAGTGCACTAAAATATAATACAAATAGAATTGGAAATGCGTATTGCGCATGAGAATGTAGAGTAATTTACCTGGAGCCGAATATCCGTAAGACGGAGCGGAATAGCTTGGTGCAGCATATCCGTAGGATTGACCACCTCCCTTACCCTTGCCGCCCTTGCCTTTGCCGGAGCTGCTGGCACCATAGCCGCCATAACCTCCATTGCCGCCTTTGCCGCCCTTGCCCTTTCCACTGCTGCCACCATAGGAACCGCCATAAGCTTAAAAATAAAGCAGAAACATTTCTTTTGTGTACGATTTGAAGTGATGTTATGCAAAAAATACTTACAGGGAGCATAACCGCCATTACCTCCATAACCACCGCTGGAACCGCCCTTACCTTTGCCCTTACCGCCGGTCGAGCCATAAGAAGAGTAAGCTAGAATTGAGGAAAAAAAGGATAAAAAGTGTTATACATACATTCATTCAGTTTAAGGTCGGAAAAACTTACAAGGAGCAGCGTAGGTGTTGTAGCCTCCATGGTCACCGCCATAGCCTCCTTGGTCACCGCCATAGCCTCCATGGTCACCGCCATAGCCTCCTTGATCACCGCCATAGCCCCCATGGCCACCGTAACTCGCTAGCAAAAGAAAACAAAAATTAACGTAAATATTAAATACATTTAGGAGTTATTTCAATGTTACCGGGAGCATAAGATGAATACGTGGGTGCACCATAACCGTAAGAATCGCCACCCTTGCTCTTGGTTGCACTGACCGCTGCTACAGCGCAAAGCGCCAGCAACGCCTGTACAAAATATTATGAATATCTTCATATATGACTATATATGAATATTATTAAAGTACAAAGTTATCGACAAGTAAAACTTACGAATTTGAAGAATGCCATATTTGTTTAGGAGGTAGATCTGGAGGAGACTGGATCTTCTTGAGCAGGCAGCTGACTTGTGGATGCCTTTTCGGTAGCAAAAGGATGGCTTATATAGGAAACCATCGTCTGAGAGGTGTGTCTATGCTACCCAATGGCAGATACCTCCGGCTTGGCCAATCCCACGGTTGAACGCTTTATGTCTTAGGCTGAATTACTATCACTAAAAAAGGTGCGTGAAAGGGAAAGTTTTCCCTGAAGAAGGACTCCTAGTTTGGCTCCAGATAAAAAAAGGGGGATGGTGAGGCAAACATTCCACTCGAGGAATAGAGTAACGTGTTTGCTCGCTTTTTGTCCCCCTATCTTGTAATTAAGTTGCGTTCTATGTTTCTGGATGCTGATTCAGCATTAGTTTCCCCAGGCTCAATATACATATGGAAGACAAGGAGAGCGTAGCCAATTGTCCTTAGCTTTTCCATACTCCTTATTCTCGCACGACAGACAGTCGTACCATTTTTCTTTATTTCTTATATGACGCTGCCGGCTAAAGGAAAATGCTGTAAATTTGGGATATGTATAGAAAGTAAAAAAAAAGAATATGGGAGTGAATAAGATTAGAAAAGGCTTACAAGGAAAACCAGACTGTAATATATTTTCTGTTCATTCAAGTATTGAATACCGGAAAAATACTATTTGCTTATAAGGCGATAAAGGAAAATTTCATATTTTGGAAAACTTCATGCTTTGGTGGTCGCGATGCGATTTCTCCAGATATCGTCCAAATGTATGACGGTTCTTCCTCACGACTGACTATACCCTTTTCCAATAAACTTCAAAGGACAAGGAATAGAAGAAAATATAGCTCCTTTTTAGTGTTGAAAAAGCCTTCGCTAGAATTGTTTTCCCACTTTTACTTTTCCCACAAAAGCCTTGAATGTCATTTAGACAAATAGCATAAGTTTCTCCTCCATAAGGAAAAACTTTGGCCAGGTAACTCGAGGGTAAGCCTCCCAAAGCTGGACCAACCGGATATTTGATTTGCTTGAGGTAATATTTAAGCGCCGGTTTGGGAGTTTCCATCTGCACATGCCGACAACGTTATGGCCGAACAACAGTCCTTTCCCGTTGGTCTTTCACCTTGGCCGACTGTCTTGTACTCTAGTTTTACCTTAATCGGTTGAAGCCACAAATACCTCCCATTCAAATCCTCAAACTTGCGAGGTTAGTTGTGGTACTAAGGAATGAGCTTTGGGATAGCCAAGCCTAATAACTAAATACCCTGAAACGTAAGACATTAAAATAATTAAGGAAAATTATAGACAGGTTTAACCGTGAACCAGCAGGTTTTATAACTTTCACATTTCAATACATTCAAATCACATTCAATACAAATTTCAAGGATAATATCGCCGAAACTGTTCGAAAATTCGATCATCCAACGGGTTAGCTCCAAAATATTTTATACGAAGGCATTCTACGGTATCGCCTACGCCTTGAATTCGGGGCCGTTGTAAAGCAGGGTCTTTGGGTCCAGGAAAATCTCGACGAAATGGTTCCGGACAGACAACCGATTCGTCAGTTTGGGAGAATGCGCCGGGTAAAGGGAAAGTCTTCTGGCGTCGAATAAACTCATCGTAGAAGGTATTCACAGAAGGAGAATTATTGTTCTGTTGCAATAGCGGAACAGGTGGTCTATTGGTTTGCGGTGTACTGGAAGCTGTTGGCGGATTGACTCGCTGTGGTTTGCTTTGTGATGCTTCGGGAATGACATTGCTAGGAGGGTTTTGGTAGTACTTCGGCTGATCAAAGGCTGTCTCGTGTTTATCATGGCCCTTGTGGTCATATTCTTGTTCTTCGTTGCCTTCTTCGACGTAGATTTCCACTTTCTTTTTAATATCCAAGGCAATCAGCCTACGTTTCTGATCTTCGGTAAGTTCGTCTTTGTCCCATGGTTTAAATTTGGGATGGCTCGGATGAGTTTCGTCATTAAACTTCTTTTTCACTTCGATAAAGTATTTGTAAGGTACAAACCCCGTGGTTGAGCTTGTTTTCTCGAGGCCCTCAATCGCCCCAAAACCCCAACTCAGGCAAAGGAGCCCAATAAGTCCGTGCCACTGTAGTCTCTCCATTTTCCAACTTATTACTGCGCTTTCCAATCTAAGCGACGCAGAGTTTTACACAGAGCCAAAAGTTTTCTCTTGATAACTTAACAAACAACAAACACCTAGTTTTTTTCGTTTTGTTTTTTGAATTTCATGTTCTTTTGTTCGGCCTTCTTTCACACTGCATTGCGATAACAACAAGATGTCTACGTGATACCGTTTCACTCCAGTTAGTACTGACCTTAATTCCTCCCACGTAGTCTGAATTCTAAGCTAAGTTTTATTTGGTTGCCTTTGAGCGTTTGTTGCTGTCGTTGGAGACGTAGGGCTGGAAGAAGTCAATAATCGGGTGGTAATCATAGTTCACTTTGGCTTTTGCACTGCTTTCTTTGCGGCTAACCTTGTTTCTAAAATTACAACCATAAATGTCAGCATTAATCGTCCAGTGTTACGAAAAAAATTGATGCGAAGTATCATTGTTACCTTTCACGGTTACTAACCAATGGGTTATCTTCAGCATTACTGTTTAGTATTAATTCCGTGATATTGTCACCTCGTCGTTTTGGCTGTGACGGTTGAGAAAAGGTAGGGAAGTCAGCGAACTGTTCTGTGAAAAAAGCTTCGATTTTTTCAGTATCGAAGCCATTAGCAAAACTGGGAGCAAAGGATTGCGTGTCGTCTGATTGTGAAGCTTTCGCGGAAATCAGGTTCCGTTGCGGAAACGGCGAAGACGAAGAAATAGGCGTAGATTTAGGAGCATTAACGTTTTTTTTGCTATCAACAAGCTGTGTCGCGGAAGTGCCTTGGTCTCTGTTGAACGGTGGGTATGAATGAGCATATCCTTCAATATGACAACTACAGCACGTAGGAATCTTAACATCAGAAAAAAATTATTCCATTCGTAATTATATACCAACACACAGCGATAAATCTACCTTGTAGATATCGACGTGTAAACCGCGCTGTTCGTCCCAAGACAACAACCGATGATAATTATAGACCTGCGAACACTGGGATTGGTAATGAGGTGAAACGTAACTGCAGCTGTGTCCAGGTGACCTACAGTGCAAAAACTGGTTTACGATGTATAAAAAAGTAAACTAATGCTTACAGGCATTTTTCTAACCGCAAAGTTTGCGTATAATCGCCCATATTGATAATATATTTCCACACTCCTTTGGAATTCAATGCACGCTTAGGGCGTCCGTAAGTAACTTCCGAAGGACACAAAAATCCGCCATCCGATGCAAAATCACGCTGCTCTTGGTCATTTCCATCTTGTCGCCTTCAAGAATATTACACAAACAGCCGTGAGATAACAGATCGGCAAGCAATAATAGTATATTTACCTATTGCCAAAGTAATGGGCGCGATTATACTGTCTTTCTTGGGCGGAAGAGACGCCTTCAATCAAATCATCTGCGCTTTGACTCCGAACTTCAGCCAACATAGCATCAACCACCGGTTTGTTGCGATGAAGCATGTTCAGAATCGTTTCGCTAAGGTGTATATAGAATATCATTATCATGTATTCTCCTCGGACGAATTATACTTACGAAGGGTAACTCCGTACATCCAGGCATAAACCTTCGCTATACTGGGGACAATCTCCAACAGCAACGGATCCGAACGGCGAAGGCGGGCGACGAATGGGGAATCCATTACTGACAGCGTCTGAGTTTAGGTTGTGGTTATGTTGTGCATTTTGCTGAGGATTTTGATTGTGGTTTGCTTGAGGTGTATTTTGGCCGGACTGGGGAGAAGTAGGATGTGACGAAGCCAGAGAGAATAACTGAGGACCCGCATTTCTAGGGGGCGGAGATTGGTGAGCCGTTACTGGCCGAAAAGCCTCAGCATCGGGACGTAGGAGCGGGTCCGATGGACGAAAAGTACCGCTAGTCGGAGCACCAAAAGGTGGAGGTCTTAACAAACCATCTGCTGGGGAGTTACACAATAAATCATTAAGTACGATAACTTAACGTGCAAATGAAACGCCAAGTATATACCGGTGCTGAATTGCGGTGACTGTGGCCTTGTTATAGGTCGCACGTTAGAATTAAGTAGCTGTGAATCCAAATGAATAAAACCATTATCCGTGGGAAGTTTGAACGGTGACGGCGGAGGTGGACGAAATTCCTTAACGGGTGCTCGAACATGCGGATTTCTTACTTGATGATCCTGGGGTCGAATATCTCGGTTAGCTCCCAGACCTTTAAACCGTTACAATTTTAACAGTTCTAATTCCAAATTCTTTTTCTAAATCGTTGTTTAAGGGGAAGTGGGAAAGGGAGAAAGGGGAGACAAAAAACTACACCTATATATATATACCTGGTCTAATATCTCGAATGCCAGGCACAAGCGCAGATGGACCGTTGCGAGCAGGAGCCGGAGGCAGCAGTAAAGTGGACGGGCTTCGATGTCGGTCACGGTCCCGTTCCCGGTTTGGCCTTTTCTCGTTTCTCTGTCGGTTCTGAGCATGCTGTACCCGTTTCTAGTTTTCCGTACAAAAAGAAGAGTATGCAGGAGGCTGATCATTTCCAGGTATGATCCCCATATTGCATTTATATTTTACCTGTGCGGTAGGCAGAGGCTCATCGTCTCCGAAAAGCATGTTTCGTAATTCGGCTTTTATTACTTCTACGTCTTGTTGGCCCATTTTCGTAAGCCCGGCAGTCAATAACCCGGCCATGGGCGCCAAAGGAGAGCCACCAGCAGCAGCAACAGCTGGTCCTTGGGATGGCATGGGTAAGGCTGGGAAACCAAGCGGTGCCGGCGACTGATGAAGTGGCATTTTGATCATGGTAGATACATCAACACCAGCTTGGCTAAGTAGCTTTTCCAATTGCACGTAACTGCCTCCAGCTTTAAGTTTGTTCACACTGTGACTAGACTGGATAGCACGTCCACTTTCTGATTCGTCATTGTCACCTTCGTCAGTATGCAACTTAGCTCGGAGGGTCTCAAAGAGTTGTACCACCTCAGCGACATCCTGAGGATCTGCTGGGCTGTCCGGGTCAATTATATCTTCCAGTTCGTCATCGTAGTCCAGTCGTACTTCAGCTAACGGTGTTGAGATATTTGTGGTTACTACCAGCTGAGACTCTACCCCGGATCCGAGCGCGATAACGAAGGAGGTCGCAATAAGGAGAAGTAGGATGGAAGGAAGCATGTTCGGGGTTGTAAGAGCCATGCTTACGTAATCAAACCAATTTACCACGGAGAGGGGGTTACGCGCTAAGGTTAAGTATTTGAAACCGCTGGGCACTTATCCAACGGAGAAGAAACTAGACAGACGATGAGAAAAAATAACGTTAGCATTTTACTGTTACACTTGCATAGCGCATAACCCACCAAAACCCTACACCGTAACCGAGACCTAACCGAAGAGCATTCAATCCCAGCTATACCGCTTCTCGAATTATGATCAGTTCGTGCAGCACCGTTTTAACCCAATACGGAACTTGGCTTAACGAGTAAAGAAAGGCATACTGTTAAATAACAATCCCGGTTCTCGTACACATCTAAAGTATCTCAGAATAAAGTTGTTTTAGAGGACTCTTATAATCACTTTTTAGTTTCCAAAAAGACATTTAGGATAATAAAAATAAAAGATCTTGTTCACGAAGTTAGGGTAAAAATTCTATAAACAATCGTTACCCGTAGTTGCAACAAAAAGATGGGTTACACATTACCCACCTAAAACAATACAAAGGAGCTTTATTTTGTTTTACAAAACGCACCTACTTTTACGTTTTTAATCCATGACACTATGAAAGAGAACGTATAATTTAAATCCAGGAGCGAGAGCACTACAGCAGGTTTGCTTTGTCACTGCAACTTCTTCTAATAAGCGACTGCCTGAACCGGAGTAATATTCTATTCCACGGGCACAACAAAAAGGCAAAAGGTGCATGGACGCAGTGTGAAAAGGTAGACGCCCTCTCTTTCTTCCAGACCGCTTTCCTTGACTATATGTGCAGGTCTCTTCACAACACGGACGACTGTTCCGGAAATATTCTCTACTTCGTCATTTACGGGTATACTGACATAAGTATTTAAAACTAAAAAGCCTCCATGACGCCGATTTACGGAAAAAAGCAGCTTTCTCCGGGTTGAATGAGCTATACTCTCCCTTTTTGTCTTTCTCCTTTCTCCGCTTTTCCCCACCCAATTGATCCGAAAATTGACCAACTCAAAAGTCGACACACTGCCGCCAATGACGCCATTAAGCTAGAAACGAACGGTAACTTCGAACAGCACATTAAGGTCATTTAATTCCATGACATCCAATGAACTAGCTTTCTCCTAGGACTTTCCCCAGCGCAAAACGGGTCTGTGTCCAGTCTTTCCTCGATTAGATCAAGGAAACAAACCTTGCCAAAAACAATTATCACATCTGATGGGAAAGTTAGATCATTGGTTTCACCTTCCCAGCTTCCGGATTAATTAGCGAATCTATCTAATTTAACACGCAGTTAACGGTGACGGATATAAAGCACAACAGCAGAATAACGTAGCTTTGTAATGCTTACCCACACGCAACAGCTTATTACAAAAATACCGGTTATTCTTCTCGGACCATGAACTACTGTAACCAAGGCTGGTTGTACAGTACATCTCTTCAGGGTATTAGACGCATGTGCTGTAAAAAGTAGACTATTTTACCATGTAAACAAAAAGTAAACCTGATTATTTTTCCTCTATCGTTTTTATTGTATTTCGATTCGCCGTCTACTAACAAGGGTTTTATCTCAACTAGATGCACGTTCTTTCATATCTTCTTCATCAGCATTTTCTTCGTCCTCTTCAACCTCATCTACTACTCTAGATCGCGCGCTGCCTGTTGACGTTTGACTCTGCACATATTGAGAATGATCGACAAGAAAACTTTCCGAACTTGGTGGGCACTTGATCATAAGTCGTGTAAGAAACGGATCCACTTTGCGTGGTTTGCAGGTATCCAAATCACGTAGCAAATAGGATAGATTGGCTTCTAGCTCAGAATCCGCCATGTCCAGCTAAGTAAATAAGAAAAGAAAAGCAAACATGAAAAGAAAAAGAAGTGAAAGGAGAACGTCGTGTAAAAGCTAACTATGAAGTGCCAAAAGGAGAAATCAAGGAACTTACCCTACCAACAGGCATCTCAACAAAACCGTAATCTAGTTCATGCTTGTCGCGAAAACACTGATAGTCAAGGCCTTTGAGGAATTTAAGCACTAAACTTTTTATGTCTGTCCCCAAAGTACCTACATTAGATGAGGATACAAAAAATGAGAAAACTGGAAAGACGGAATAGAATGACGAAATCAGAAACACGGCTGACCTGCTTTTTGACTCGGAAACTTTTTCTTCATCAAGCCTCGCACAGAAACCATGTCTGCAAGCATATTCGAATGAGCTACCACAAAATCGACAGCCGATAAATCGTAGTTTCCCATCTGATTAACATAAAGACTTTTTCTTAGAAAAAAAGGAACCAATAAAAAATAACTTGCTTTAATATACCAGAATTTTTTTCACTAATTCAGGTCCGCCGGCTTCCAATGCCCCAGACTCTATCGCTTCCCTTTGCTGGTCTTGACCTTTTGCAAAAGCTAGCACATTTTTATCTGGCCCAAGGGAAAAATTGTGAGGTAAAAGTACAATGCGCGAAAATGGATCCAGGAAACGAGTCTAAACCGATGACAGGGCGCGAATTTTTACAACGAGAAAAACATGAAAGTTTCAGAAAGTAAGAAAAGACGTCATTTAACCAATACCTTCTTTTCCATCCTCATGTCTAACTCGACAAAAGCCATCAGAATAGAGTCAGGTCTTGCATACACGGTTGGATGCATCGATTCTCTATGAGCTTCCACAGCTTTCGCAAACGAAAAAACTCGTGCTTGGCAATGTTTCATATTAAAAACATCGTCGATGGCGAGAGCCTTGCCAGTATCATCCTTGCGCCTTGAACCGGTGGGGACTTCTCTGTTTATTCATGCAAAGACATACTCATAAGGATAAGTATATATATAAAAGCGCTGACAACGGATTTTACTTCATGGCCATTTTGATTTTATAGGGAATGAAGTCTTCTTTCTTGATCTCCAGTTTGACTTTGTTCTTGCTTTTACGTTCTCTGGTACCCTTTCGAGCGGCAAAACATCGAACCTGCACCGTTTGGACACCAAAGCTAACCACAGGCAACACTATGCAGCGTAGGCTTGGCACAATGGATGCCATCATACCTAACACAATTTTAAAGATGATCATTAATAAAAAAAATCTGAATTACACACTAAACTTCCAGGAATAACTAACTGAAAGAAAAATGAGTGTAAACCCTAATGTAAGAAGCTAAAAAAAATGAAGCGGCATGATCAAATGGTTGCAACCAGCTTAATTACTTACGAGACTGAAACATTTTAAGACAGTATAAATGATTACAAGAACCCACGTCCAATAGTATTTCCTTTCACTGTTTTATTATTGAATATCAGGCCTGAAGATGGATCTTGTCGTTGTTATTCATTGACACGTTATTTTGGTTAAACCGGAATAAGCAAAAGCGCCGCTCGTGGCCAGCCGGAGAAACACAAACAGTTCACATTTCTAGAATTTATGGAGCTACAGTCAAACCTTTGCTCTTGGTCACTTTGTCGATGACTTTGACGTGCCAATCCCGAAACTGTTGTGCTAAAACAACGCGTTCTTGGTCGGCTAATCCCGGATTTAATGCTGCCAAGCGCCATAATACGACTACTTCATCGCAGAGAGACGCACAAGCGTGCTGTGACGCGTGAGATTGGCTACTGAGACCGCCATGCTTGCCATTTTGAGGATTCGACCCCGAATGGAGCGCTACTTTGGTATTGAACCACCAAACCATGATTTGTTCGCAAGCCATGCATTCCTCCGTGATGACTTCTAACATGGGGACTGCGTTGCGGTCATGGCGTTTAAACATTTCCCTGACAATAGAAAGCAAGTTCCACATCCCTTCGGGTTCCCGCCCACGTAAAGGACGCAACAAGCTACTCCATTCTGCGGCTGCAGGAGGCGCAGTTGTGCTGAGGTAATTCACATCACTATAAAAAAAAATTAAGCAAAACCTTTACGAAACGTTTACAATATGTACGCTGGACGTACCTGAAAACAGTGGGTGAGGGTACACAAAATTTTATCAGAATCTTGCGAATGTTTTCATGCAGTGTACTTTCATCCAAACACCACGAGGTTTGTTCCGATGCCGAAGCTCCTGCCGTAGGGTCCGGTGCTCCTCGCAACTAAGATGTGCAATTTGAAGCAAACCTCATTAGAATACTGGCAAAATGAAAATTTCAAGCTTTTATGATGGATAATTACCGTGTTAATGGCAGACGGTTGGGTTGATAAAAGCTCATCCAGTAGTCGCTGAGCCGTGGGTAGGATTTGCTGTGGCAATTCACTAATAAGGTATTGTGCAAATTTTTGCAACTGATCCCGCTGAAGACGGGATAAAGACTCCGACACGGGAGCTCGAAGACACACACTACTGGCTTGATGAATTCTGTGTAAACAGACGGCCACGATATGCGAACACCACGAGGCCATTGTTGCGCCTCTGGACGTACAAGTACAATTACACGACGTAATGTGCCTTCTATCAAAAGTGACCGCCACATTATACACTGTGGTTTTATTTTGGGACAGCGTCAGTGGTGGAATAACGGCTGCACTCAAATGAAATCCTGAGCCATCGAGAAAAATTAAGTCATTTCTGTTCTATGCAGCCAAATGTTAATTTTTCGTAAGACATACCAATTTGCAAAGGTTCTTTGACCGCCCGAAGCCGGTACAATTGCTCGCCTTTTTGGAACTCGTCAGGTGAACCATTCGCCAAGCAAGAGTACAACCGAATATCTTCTTCATTGTCAGGGAAGGACCAGAACGCAATCCGCAGTTGAAGCGGTTCCGGAACGGGCTGCCATGAATGTTCCACCAATTCAAACGGCGTATGCGCAGCCACCACCCGCGCACAAAGTTCCGTCAATGATAATAACGACCCATCTAAAAACGAATCCAAAAATATGTAATTCTTGTATACAAGGTCCCCAAAACTTTGGTATTGCTAAATGCCATATTTTTATTACCCTACCCACGTTAAAAAGTTTTGTGCTAAATCGATTTCCCTTCCTAATCAGTCGTCTTTTGTTTTCATCATTCGGGGTTCCTTCAAAGTAAGGCTTTACGACACTTCCTTTGTTGACAAAAACTGACGCCGTGGACCATATGTACTAGGTGTAAAATGGATCCGATCCAAAAAGGAATCATAGACAATTGATAAAGGAAAAGTGTTTATGTTGTGTTTTGCATGTCGCACAAGTTCCGTTCCTGAAAGGAACAAAAGCCTTGAATCCCGTAGCTGCTTTGCATGCTGAATGCTCCCCTCCCCTAAACTCAAACTTGCGGTACTTTGTAGTATACTGCCCCCGGATCAGCCCGCATATGAAACCCTTTGACCCTAAGTTTTGCTTTTCACCCATCTCCAACGCTTGGAAACTGAACCCATTCTTTTCCCTGCGTTTCACGGTACGTCTCTCGTCTAGACCGCGTCTGGTATATAAGGGAAAGCCCGGGAGGCATGCAAATGACGGTCACGCTCTTCCTTTCTGAAAGTTTTCAGTTCGTTAACGTTTGAAATAGTAAGACTGGCCGTGGCTTAGGTTTTCAAACAACTAAATGGGCGGGTTCAGCTAACGGTGTCAGCCTTTCGCCCAGGCTTGATGAGAACAAAATACGGTTGGCTATTACTTTCCGCGCAAAAACATTGACTCGGAATGACTGGTTTGTCGGCAAAACGAACTTGTGTGTGTGTGCAATTAACTGTAAGTTACGATGGCAGGTGTCCCCCATCCACACAAAGAAAATGTCCGGCTTTATAAGATACTTTTCGAAAATGGACCACTGAACCGGTTTCCGATTGAGTATATATCGGCGTCCCAAAATGAAAATGGACTTTTTAAGAGCTCAAGTAAGGGTGGGGGGGGGGGATTCTCGGTTCGTTAAAGGGTCATTTACCTATTTTAAAAGGGTCATTTACCTATTTTATCTAAAACCTTGATCGAGAAAACCCTTTCACAACCAGAGACGCATATAATTCAACACTAGCTTGACACAAGTGTAGACAAGCTCTTTGTTCAAAGAGCCGTACGCAATCATTCTTAATGATCACAGCAATGAAGGCCACATATAAATAGCTTAGCGAGCAAGGGGAGAAAATTCTCTCCCACGAAGTAGGAAATGTGGGACGCTTTTCGAGAAAAGTAACATCACCCAAACTAAAAATAGCTTTAGTTACTTTTTTAATAGTCTGACATCTTTACGGTAAAAAAAAAGTAACTACAACGTCCAAGTCTCAAAGCAAAGAACACTTTAATCCCATCGCAACTAACAAACGGAAGTTTGCGACCATAAAGACCAGGATTCCTGGTCTCTGGAAAAGGAAAAAAGAATGCGTACGAGGAAGTTCCTTTGTCGAAGCAAGAGCCATATGAACCACATGGAAACACCTTGACCCATTACACACAAAAAGTTTGTGCAAGACGTAAAATATTATTCCAAAAATGTCTATGGAATAATGGTAGAAACTGTTTAAAGAAGTACACACGAGTGCGAATGACAAATGAGGAAAATTGTAGGGTTACCTTCATTTCGTCTCAGGGAACTTGTAGGGTATGACGGTGCCGAGTTTGTCCCGGTTTGCTTTTTCCATCCTCTCCAATTGTTGCATAATGACTCTGGTTCACTACACCAACTGCATAACGAATCTTCCTCGAAGCGATCGGAATCATCAAAGGATAAACGTTCATCTGCATCTCGATCTCTTTCCCACTCCAACATGGTTCTGACGTGCTTCTTTAGCTAACCAACACTGGGATTTACCAGAAATGGAAATCACTTGCGATAGCTATGAAATGAGAAGTCACACATTCTCGACAAAAACTTGGTACAGACAAGATGTCTTGACAGTAACTAAATTTGCTTTGCCTTGAAATTTAATCCAGTTGGGGCACTTGCAAATCAATACTAGAACGACAAAAAAGGTCTGAACTTCCAGAGAGAACATTAGTATAGACCTATTATCTTTAACACAGCAGGTGTTACAAAATAGAACCAGGACGAGACTGGCTCATGGCTGTTCCCATGTAGAGCAGGGTACTAAGGCCAAGACAAGGGTGAACTAACACAGTGATACTACACAAAGAAAAGTGGCTTTTAAACCCAACAAATTCGTCCCAAATTTTGCCAGTCGTCAGAAAACTTACTCACACACTAATAGGGATAAAAAGCGAGAGCTCAAATTCACTAATTAACCACAATAAAAGACATCAATTACCAGACACAACCAACCCTGCAACCCCCCTTTCTGTCAAGTAACCTTTTCGGTTTCTAGTCGGTTTGTTGCGGATTGGCTCAACAATAGTTGAGAAAGATTTCGACACTAGCGCCACCTAACCCAGACCATCCTAAGCTTTTAGCCTGTCTTGAATCCTCATCTTTTCTCGTCAAGGTATGTTTTGCATGTTTTCTATAACTTTATCACGCAAAATCTTGGTAATCGTGGGCTGAAAGAGCCATTTAAGTAACCAGTGACATATACTTTTTTATCTTGAAGTTATTTGTGTTAAAATTAGACTTCCAACAATTAAAAAAACTGTTGGTAGGACAAGAGAGTGGTAACTCATATTGTTGTTGTTCCAGGGCGGTTATTCTGCAACGAGGTAAACATGGCACCCCGTAAAGGAAAAGTACAGAAAGAGGAAGTACAGGTTTCTCTTGGTCCTCAAGTACGTGAAGGAGAAATCGTTTTCGGAGTTGCCCACATCTTCGCCTCCTTCAATGACACTTTTGTACATGTTACAGACTTGTCTGGCAAGTAATGACTTTATTCTGCATAATCTATTATTGATGAGCTAATGGATTTACTCTTAAGGGAAACCATTTGCCGAGTGACTGGTGGCATGAAAGTAAAGGCCGATCGTGATGAAGCTTCTCCCTATGCTGCTATGTTGGCTGCCCAAGTAAACATACACTTGAACTGACCTCTTATTATCAATATTACGGTAGAGGTAAATTTTACGTTTTGTTCTTAGGACGTCGCTGAAAAGTGCAAGCTTTTGGGTATTACAGCTTTGCATATTAAATTGCGTGCCACTGGCGGAAACCGTACCAAAACCCCAGGACCCGGTGCACAATCAGCTTTGCGTGCTTTGGCCCGTTCTGGAATGAAGATTGGTCGTATTGAAGATGTAACGCCGATTCCCTCAGACTCGACCCGTAGGAAGGGAGGTCGTCGCGGTCGTCGTTTGTAAAACTTGCGTTATGTACGGGCCAATACACCTAGCCCTTCGTTCCAATGTAAAGACTTGTATAATTACCAGCAAATAATAAAAGTCTTGCAGTGGATTCACACGTTTTCTCTTTTAGTATAATGTTTAAATTGTATTAATAAATTATTGCTACCAAGTGAGGGTCATTGAAATTAAAATATTAACAAAACTCAATTCGGGTAAAGCTTGACTGCCGAATCGCATGGCTTGCATGTGACGTCACGACTCCATCTTTAGCTCACAATATGGCGGCCGATATGGTGGATCAGAAGGAAGTAAGTGCCGACATATTTTATTTTATTTCTATGCAAAAACAAATTTTTAAGAACATGCTTACTTGCATAACTAACGTTTTATCGGTCATCATATTTTTCACAATAGCAGTCGGAAAATTATAGGGTTGTTTGTGTGGTAGAGACAAGAACGTGTGCATTAACCTTACATACTGCCAAGAAAAAGCAACTTCTTTGATGAAATAGCCCGGCTTTTAAAACTTCAGCTTTTAAGTTTCTGTGTTTTCTTATCAGGAATCGCAAGTTCCGACCAAGCAGGATGACAGTAATGCGGATGATGGCAATCTGGACGTCGACATGTACATTAAACACCCCTTGCAGAACAAATGGACCTTATGGTTCTTCAAAAATGACCGTACAAAGGATTGGGAGGAAAATCAACGAGAAGTTACAACTTTTGACACCGTAGAAGACTTTTGGGCGTAAGTATAGTATGATAAAGCAGTGTTTTTCTCTAACATATTATATGTCATTCCAGGTTATACAATCATATTAAAGCTGCTAGCGAGATTTCGACAGGATGCGATTATTCGCTATTTAAAGAAGGTATTAAGCCTATGTGGGAAGACCCACGTAACAAAAAAGGCGGCCGCTGGTTGATTAGCTTGGAAAAGAAACAGAGGACCTCGGATTTGGATAGTTTCTGGCTGGAAGTGGTAATTAGCACAAGGTCGCTTCCGAGTTTTATCTCAAATTAAAGATTTTTTTTATTAGATTCTTTGTTTGATTGGAGAATCTTTTGATGAAGACAGCGACAATATTTGCGGAGCTGTGGTCAACATTCGTGGCAAAGGAGACAAAATTAGTGTTTGGACGGGGAACGCCGATAATCGAGACAGCATATTGAAAATAGGTCAAAAACTGAAAGAACGTTTAGGAATTCCCCCTCGTGTTAACATTGTTTTTGAAGCTCATAGAGACACGATGAATAAGTCAGGGTCTTCAGCAAAACATCAGTTCACAATTTAGTTGCAGAACATAAATCTAGCTTGAGATGTATGTTGATATCACACCGTTTCTAAATGAAAACCCTGGTGGCAAAAGAGACCTTTTTTTCCTTCTGGTTTTCGGAGTTTTTCGCCTTCTTCGAGTGGTAAATAATTAAACGGATCATTGGTCATGGATATTCAACATGTGTTAAATTTTTTGTTCATCTGACTTATACGAAACAAGTATGCGGAATAACCAGTGTTTGGAAGAGATTATTTCTGAGTTTTGTAGTCTCTACATTTTAAGTTATTGTACTGCTAACCAATCACTTTTTTTCGTGTCACTTTAAAGGGTTTGCTTCCAGGCGGATATTCGAGACAGTTTTCCTAATGTGATTGAGCGTTCGTCTTTTCGGGTTTTGTATAAAAGTTTCGACAACAAAAGAGAATGGCCAAAACACTATGACGTACCGTTTTCCCTCTTACTTTACTTGCCAATTTTCGCACACTATATTATGGTGAACCAGCTTTTCAAGCGCTTTCATACCTGTAGTGTGGGTAGGAGATTGCATCGTAGAATTACCCAGCGAAATTTTTAAGAAGGAATGTGGATATCCCCCGTTCACCCATGCCGCAGGGCAACGCAATACGGCCAATACCACGGAATGCTTTGTCCCTACCGTTTTTACGTCCTGCAACTTTCCCTTTCTATTAGTTTTTCTATTATGTTTTTCTTCCTTGCTCAGTCCGTCAATTAGTCAAATAATTCGGGGACGGTTTCTGGGGCGAAGATTTCCTCACCGGTGGTTGGAACCGGCAAGTGCAGGCGTGGTTAATCCGTTCATAACTCTTCGTGGTACCATGTCTTTTACCAGGCTTTCACTCCCCTATATATACGACGTCCAACTCCGCTTCTTTACTTCAGCATCTCAACAGCCACCATGAATAGCCTGGTAAGCGCTTACATTAAGAAACTTCTTATTACATAATTGTTTTGTTAACCACAGATCGTTTTCCTAACCCTCTGCTTGGCAGTTTCTGCCATTCCATTACCGGACGACCTTAAGGTAAGATATTGGTTACTGCTGTTGGGGAAAGTAGCAAAATAAAATTATGTACAGAATGCGAAAGATGCAAAAGTAACTTTAACCGGGAATCAAAAGGTGATTTTGAAGGACGAGATATCCGAAGAGAAATCCGATACTGTTCCCAAAATTCCGCCTTCATCCATTGCAGTAGGTTTACTTATACGGCCTTCATAATAAGTGAATATTCACTGTTAAAATCCCGAAAGATTCGTCCTATTCCCTTGCGGCTTCCTAAACCCGCTTTGCCAGTGCTAGAAGACTCCACCATTGCATCCACGGAAGCGGAATTTAATGCCGATAAAGACAGCAACCCTTTCAAGGCAGAGAAACCAAGTGCCACATCTGAGCAGGTACGTACTTAAATACACCCAAACATAATCAAGAAGTATAGCTGTGGCCATGCAGTCTGTTCCTAAACCCATTCGCGGTCAGCGTGCTTCAACTACTACACCACCTACTGCCGCTGTTTAAGGCATCCTTACAATTATATTAATATATAGAAAAGATTTATATTTCGTGCAGCAAAATATGTAATACAAAACTATATACACAACGTCGTACGAAGAATATGTTTTTGCAAGCCCGGAGCTTGTAGCCACTTTGCACGAAACAGCGCCTTCGTTCTCGTGTTTTTCGCAACCTAAACCTATTACACAGTTTATCACGACCGGCGCTAAAATGAGGACGGTGTAATATTAATAAAAGCTCAAAATAATTTTTTTTTGGCTGCAAGCCAAAGACTTCCACAAACAATGGATTATAAACACACCCTGTCCCAAAATAAAGTGTTCCTCGAATCTGAAACATGTCATCAGAATTAAAAGTTGGGAATTCCGCGACCTGTTGGTACGAATAGAAATCACTAGAGATTGTCTGTACTATAGAGACAAAGAAAAAGTCTTCAGCACTTGGGGGTCCACTCCTTGAACACAAGGCAGAATGCAAGAACGATTATCTATATACCTAAAATTAAGGAAAGAATTTAATCTAAAAGTGTTTGTGGCAAACTCGTTTACATACAACGCAATGCAGGTCAATGGCTTGGATGCACCATTTACCGTTTCTTTTTACGCTACATAGTTGCCATCTCATTGCAAACTTCAGTGGGGGCTCCAAGCTGCAACAATAACTTGACCTTGCAGTTACCGCAGCTTCTTTCTGGAGGCGTCGATTGCGAAGCATTTAATTACTGGGATGGAGACTAGCAAATGGTTTTTGACTTTTGTTGTTCAAATTCATGCCGACTTTTCTGTAGCATTTGGTTCTTTTTCTAGAGCAAACTTGAATCCATAGAAGCCTTTTTTGCGTATGACCCATCGACTTCAAAACGTTCAAGTTGGGGACGTTGGCATGGGATCTCTTCCAAAAAACCGGTTACAAAAGACGTCCTTTTTCAGACGAATACCATCTTCACCTCCAAGACTACTAGCAGTGCCAATAAAACGCTAAGCAAGCCAATCTGTTGCACGACATCAATTTTAAAGAAAAGGCATTAAATGTTATGACAGTTACTTAGGGCACGTACAGATCTTCGGCTTCGTTGGTACGTGCCTACGTCATGGAGTTGCATGCAAAGATTACCAACCTAAAATTATAATGACTTTTACATAGTGACTCTAATATGTCGACTCTCTATGGGCTGTCGCTTCGTAAATTTACCACAGTATACGGTTTACACAGTAGGACAACAAGGGTATATCTTCGAATGTGAAGGTTTTGGTCCGACTTTCTCGGTTCACGGAGTACATTCAAATAAAAGGCATTACGCATTCATATCAAAGGGATCATTCTTAAACCTCCCAGTGCAGTTCAAAAAAGGTCGTGACCGTTTACAAAACGCAAAGCAGGTAGGATCTTAGGTCAGTCCAAAACTCATCCCCTGAGTACACAAGAGAAAGGTCGCCAGCTGTCCCCCGTTTTGCGGATGTTTTGTTCTATATTTACGAAGCCATTTTCTATTAGATTATAGGAATGCCTACTTGACAGTACGATGGGGTAAGTCCGTGAATTCATCCTCTCCTATGTTCCTTATATAGTACTGCTACATCCTCTTGAGACCGAGAAAACATGCTCTATTTACTCATGCAAAAAGATACGGAGATACTAAAAATGCAGACAAAATAGGTTCTAAAACAGTCTTCTGTTTTCTGGACCTTCAGACAAGACTTACTGAACTCTGAAGGCACGCAGCAATAAACCTTTCATTCGCGGCAGACAAAATAACAATATTCCCACTGAACGTGTCATTTCGAAGTCCACTGAACATGTGTGTGCTACTCGGGTAAGCAACCACAAGCTTGCGTATCTTCTCAAGACTGCTGCTCACTTCGTTCAAAATCCAATAGTAATAAACTTGGGAAGGGTAATAAAAGGGAAGAAGCTTGGAAGAAGTACCTAAAAACCAAAGCGCACCTAACTCAAAAATTGCTTGCTTATGAAAACGTCAAGCGAACCTTGGTGCTTAATTAAAGTATCGCATGAACCACGATCTTGGAAGTTTAAACGTGAAATAGCCCACAGTACCGGAAATGCTTGGCGCCAGTTCCATTTCCAAGGATGGCACCAGCTACATTCTTACTCGTTTCTATAGTTTTCCATCTTGAGGAGTCCATTAAGATACTGCAAAAAGTCGTAAAATACAATTTTCCGATGACGGTCTCAGACCATAAGTTTCGGGTTTCTAAGATCTTTCCAAGTAACCTTACGCAAAACTATACGTTCCCCCATGGTCACCCTCATCCCGGGAACAAGCGGACAAAGAAACTTCCCAGAGAAACATGGGTCGCTGTCGTAATATTGCGTCTCGTTCCATGAAAATGTATGCCAGATCAGGTTTGGAGAACTCTAAATGCAGTCAAACGGGACTTAATAGAAGTTGCTAGTAGGCCGATTGCTGCCTCAGCATTATTAATGTAAAGTTGTTTTTCTTCACTATCGGCTAAAACAGGATCGTGAACCCTCTTTTATCTTTTTTTAAGCTAGCATTCCTCTGCGTCCGTTGCAGAGATAACTACAAAAAGCAATGGGAGCTGGATGATTATCTTCGGGTTGGGGATGGAGGGAGGGAGGGTGAAGACTGCAACTTCTGGTGTTCCACAGGTGATGCAAATGAAGGTGGGCGATAACCCCGACTTCGCTTCTTGGGTTTCTTTGGCAGACGACCTTGGTCGCCCCAAGGAAACGCTGGCTTTCTAGCAATAGCATGATTTAAAAATAGTTTGGCTTGTGGTGCTATTTGGCTTCACTGTAACTTAAATATGACTGGATCTTAGTTTCGTCTCCTTTTCAATGCCAGCCATACATTTATAATTACGCAGCAGCATTGCAATCAATGCAAGCAGCAGCAGCTTCATTAACGGTTTTCCGTAAAAGTGTCGAAGATTAGCCCCCCCCAGCTATATAGACACCAAACTTATGCACTGTAGGTCAGATTCTTAATTACAAGCATGGCGCCAGTCCGAAAACTCTGGATCTATTGTTTTGGCCTCAACACTCACACACAATGCTGTAAGGTCGACGTCCTAATCTTTAAAGAAAAAAAAAGGTCAAGTTCATCAAAAATGAATCCTTCGAGCCACTTTGTTACCCTTCTCAATAAGCATATTCCATGAAGCGGCCAACTAGACTTCCGGATATTCGTGATGGAAACAAGATCTGCGTCAATCTATCACAATTTTCTTTTCTTTTTTTTTTACCAAATTCTCACCATTTTGTTCTTTACCAACTATCATTACAACACCAGCGACCTTGGAATTGCCCAGCAAACTGCGAGGATATCCTACCGTCCTAGTTACCTTTTGCCTTGTATTTTTTTTTCTAATGACAGGGACCAACATTCGGTAAAAATAAAAATAACATACTCGTTACTTGCTGCAACTGCCTTCTCTATGTACTATTTCCAGTGGTTTAACATTTTACAATAATGCCTGCCAATGCCAGAGGAAATAAAGAAATAAAAAAGTAAGAACCGAGAGGGCTTTGCCGTTTGCTCACCGCCCAGTACTGAAACTTTTGGCCCGACTTGTTTTACCGTCTTCCATCCCGAGGCGGGGCAGGTTTCGCGTTCGAAGCCGGAAAGCACATAAAAGAGCGCACCTTGGGTCCATCAGCTTCACTTTACACTTCAACTTTATCCAAGCTTCGTTAGGAGACAAGATCCTTGCTCTTCTAATCCTTATTCTGTAAAACCATGCAGCTGACTTGCGTAAGTTTTAATATACAATTTAACTATAACAAAGCTATATTTAAACTGGCTGTGTATGCCCTTTTTTACAGGTAATTCTGATTGCCAGTGTCGTGTGCGCTTGCGCGATACCGTTACCGAGTACAGTGGATGTGGTACCCCAGAGTGACGAATCTGTCCAGGTATATTTAATCAAATACTACTGTGTTGTCTATATTTAAAAAAAAAATCCAGACTGGAGAACTAGTGCAAGGTGTACCAGACTACGTAGTCGACGCTTTACTGCAACCGTTGGCTAATTTGGCCTTGGCAGCCGTGGCTAATGACGAAGGTGATGCCACCACAACCGCAGCCATCCTTGACGTAGTTGAGCCGGAGTTGGGAGCCGTGGTGAACAGCGAAGGTCAGGAAACGTCCGTGGAGGTAGAAATTACGAAGGATCTTATTCGAGATGCTTCCACTGTAACGGAAGTGACTGTTACACAAGAAGAAGAAACTACCGAGTTGGTCCGACGCTCAGTGGCTCAAGACGATGTTGAAGGCTCTATTACCACCGTTGCACCGGAAGTTGAAAGGGTGACTCATTCCGCACGCCACGAACAATTGGACGAATCTCTCGAAGTCACTACCGATATCGCCCAGGAAACCAAGTCCGTTTTCCAAGTCGATCTCGAAGACCAACCTAAAGTCGAATCTTTGGTTCACGACGAACAACAACCCGAAGAACCAGTCACGGTGATTATTGACGCAGAAGGATCCGAAGAACAAGTGACGGTTATCATTACTACTGACGAAAAAGATGGCGAAGTCGCAACACACACTTTGAAGAACGTCCCAAAAAACCAACTCCAAAACCTGTCCATCGTAATTAGCAATTAAAGAAAAGGAACTGACTTGTGAAGAAAGGAAAACTTGCCATTAACCCTAGCTTGTAGTTATTTCCTTGCCACAACCTCATTGTCGTTATTTATTCCTTCGCGTAAGTTCGTCCCACAACCTGCTGCAGTCTCCCATTTCTCTGAAAAAAAATGCCTTTGTGCTACCATAGATAAAGGTGATATGTGCACATGTACATGCAATACAACGTGATTTATTGAACATTGTACCCTTGAATCAGCTTTGTCCCCCCCCCAAAAAAAAAATCTCCCCATACCTGACTTAATTAATTTTATCTTCCTGCTTCAAACACCTGTTGGTTTATGATAAAGGGGGGAAAACTAAGGCGCAATGACGTTGTATGATCATGCGGGTCAACATTTAACTACCCAACCCCCGCAGTAAATTTTTCTCAGTTTCCTTGGTAAATGTGTACAAACATGATCGTGTTTCCAACTTCACAGCCCATGGAACCCTTATTAAAATTGCAGGATTCCACGTCCGATTTAAGCTTTTCGATTTTTAACATTAGTCGGGACTTGCTGTGTACATTTCAGCACAATGAAACCATTCACAATGAAGCCATCCAAAAACTTGCGTTCGGAAGCAATGTGAGTAGAAAATAATCAAAGATGTATAAAAACATGTTAAAATGTTTTATTTTAAAATAAAGCTTCTGCCGGCCGCGACTACAAATGACACAGATATGTACCACAGCATTTTGGAGTGGCTTGACGTAGATGGCATCTTCCTTGCCAGCTGGGCTATACCTTATCCTCTCTGGTTCCGTGTTATTTTCACAGCGCTTTTCGTAGCTACCATGACATGGAGTATTCTATCAAACGCCCATACCTGCCTCGCTATCGCTTCACAACGGTATACAGAGGCTTGTATACAACCTTAAAAAGATTGACCGTCAAAATATCTATATACCTTTTTTTCCCCGTTGCCGACTTCCAAAAAACAGTTCACGATGGACTTCAACGAACCTGCTTCTGACCGGGTTGGCACTTAGCGACCTGCTTTTTGTATGCGTTACCGTACCTCCCGAAATATCCACAGTGGCCAATCGCTCTTCAGAGACATGGGTAATATATATATAACGGGTTTCTAGTGCTTATTATAATGACACTCTCCCCAAACAGGTTTTTGGAGAGAGCGGCTGCAGGATTTTGCCGTTTCTGCAAAGTGCAGCTCTCATAGCTAACGCGTTAATGCTTTGTTTCATCGCGTACGATCGTTATCTGGGAGTCGTGCATGTTTTGGACCCAGGATTGTTACGTAGGGTCGATCTTGTTCTCTTAATACTTAGTCTTGCCTGGTTGCTGGCGTTTGGATTAGCAGGCCCTACCATCCAAGTCTGGGAGCAGTACACCTTCCTCTTAGTCAACGTAACCAGCTATCCCATTACCATCGATTTTTGTACCGTAATGCCCATCTGTACACAGAATTTGGATCTAAAGGAATCGGACCCGGAATTTGCCTCCGTCTACTACGTATTTCTCTGCTGTTTCATATTCATTCCCTTGTTCTTTGTCTATCTCATTCTATACTTTAAAATTGCCCATTTTTTATGGGTACGAAAACCGGTTAGCAGCTTAGCTCCTAACATGCTCCATAACTGCCAACAATACCGGAACCAAGCTGATCGCAAGAAAAAAGTGGTAAAATCTCTCATTGCACTCGTTGTCACCTTTTTCATTTGCCGAATGCCCAACTGGATATTCGCTGTACTCAGTATGACGGGCCAAGTGAATGCCAACGCTGTAACTATGATGGTACGCACGATTTTCATATACCTATCTGCACTCGCTACGGCGATAAACCCATGTTTCTATGTCCTGATAAGCGATCCCATGCGCAAAGCTATGAAAGATTTTCGCGATTCCTGCTGCGACTCGGTTGTCTGCTGTCAAGCTCCCACGTGGAAACCCGAATTTCCCAACACAGGAAGACCTCCTGAGCGTAAAACAGGCCCACGCACAGCCCAGCATAATCAACTCGGTGCCATTCGACCGGAAAATGTTACGGAACCAACTCTCGACACACAAAACCCGGCCATGCTAACTTTAGCCACTTCTCTGGCCGAGCCGACGCAGCATCAGGCTTGGACCGACCACGCATCGGCATGCTCCTAAACTGCTACTCTCTTCTTTCGCGTCCCTGTTTTTCTATTTTTAACTCAGTTTGTCTTGTACTATATACCCAACGCGTTGTTGTAGCTTTCTCTTGATAATACCCAATTATAAACCCCAACATGTCTAGTACTAGTAATTCAGGTAAATGTCCAGTGTGTCAGGCCCAAGCTAAACATTGGTGTGCAAGATGCAAAAGTGTCCGCTATTGTGGTAAGGAGCACCAGACAGCTCACTGGAAAGTACATAAGACACAATGCCAAATTTATAAGGTCGCGGTTCAAATACAATCTAGGAAAATATCCTGTTTAACACAGTAAATCTTTAGGTGACCGCAGTGCCAGGACTCGGGAGATACCTCGTGGCCGCACGCGATATCGAACCTGGCCAAATGATTCTAAGCGAGGCTCCATTGGTCTTGGGACCTAAACCATCCACTGCACCAATCTGTTTAGGTTGTTACAAACACCTTCAGTCGGATCAAAGGTATCAAGGAAGACCAATAAGCCATACCCCTAACACGAGTATGTAGCGAGACAAAACTAAACCTCAACGAGATGCAAACATATACTAGGCTAAATAAGGTTGCAATTCTTTGTACCATACATAATAGGTGCAGTTCATGTGGCTGGCCAGTATGTTCCCCTGAATGCGCCAAAAGCACGGAGCACACAACAGAATGCGCTCTACTACAAAACCGGCGTCCGCCTCCACCCATTACTTACCCATATCCGAAAGAATTTCCTTGCCATACCTTCCAATGCGTAACGCCTTTGCGTGCCCTAGCTTTAAAAACAAAAACGCCTGCCAAATATGCGCAACTTTTGAAACTAGAACACCATAGCTCGGCACGTAAAGGATCTGACCTAGAGTGTGTCATACAAAAGAACGTGGTCACCTTTCTCAAACAGTACTTAGGGTTTGAAGATTACGAAGATGAAGAAATTCACCGCGTATGTGGGGCATTAGACATCAATTGCTTTGATGTACGCGGCAGTGAGCATGCTTCTATCCGCGCTCTTTATCCAACTGCCTCGCTTTTAAACCACGATTGCAGACCTAATACTCGTCACGTATTTGATGATAAAAAGAATGTCATTATTCTCTCCACCGTGCGTATTCCCACAGGCCAACCTATAACAATTACGTACACGCAAACCTTATGGGGTACCTTGAGTCGTCGTGCTCATTTACAAGCAGTGAAGCATTTTTGGTGCCAATGTGCCCGTTGCCGCGACCCAACCGAGTTTGGCTTGTACATTGGAGCTATGAAATGCGCACAATGCAACGGTGCCATGATAAGCGAAAACCCTTTGGAACCGGACGCCAAGTTCAATTGTCCAGGATGCTCGCGGAATCTTCCTAGCAAACAGATCAGTAAAGGTAACGATGCATTGCGTAAAGAACTTCGCAATATGGGAGCAGCGCCACAGCGACTAGAAGAGTTTATTCGAAAATATTCAAACGTTTTACATCCAAAGAATGGTCACGTGCTCGACGCCAAGTACGCATTAGCTCAAATCTATGGCAATAGCCCTGGGTATACCCTGTCAGGTAAAGAATTACAGAGCGAAATAATCCAAACAAACTAAACTAACATCGAGACTTTATTTTAGAATTGTCCGATGAGTTACTGGAGCGAAAACTGGCCATTTGTCACGAACTGCTCGAAATTGCGGACGTGCTCGAACCCGGTTTGACACGCTTCCGAGGCCAGTTATTGTACGAATTGCAAGCTGCTACAGTTTGTCAAGGCAAACGTCAATTTGATAAACAACTAATCACCAAAGAAGAAGTCCAGGTAGAAAATTGGTTCAATGAGTCGTATCTTTTTTTTAAAGAAAATATCTAGGTGTTGCTGCAAGACTCGATACAAAAACTGCAAGAAGCTACGAGCATATTATTGGTTGAGCCAGATTTAAAGGACACATTGCACAGTCGAATGGCAGCATTACTTGACGAAATGGAATGGGACTAGTTTCCAAAGGAGGACGTGAAATGCACGTCATTGACGATTATGTATTTCCGCACTGAAGACCTTACAGCCAGTGAACTATTTGCAAATGGAGATATGAAGAGCACGGAAAGGGATTATGACAGCGAAATCCCACAAGAATTATAACGGTTTTGGTTTACAAAATAAAAGATGCCCGATTTGTTGTCTTCCCCTTCAGCAACGGTTACTTCTTCCCCAGCTTGGGAGTACTCTTTTTTGGTGGAGACCACCGCAGGGTTGAAATATCTACGGTGAGTCGTGGCCGTTTGAACTGCGCAGATTTGATATGCTCGTCAACTAATTTGGGTGTAACACAAATGACGTGTTGACCTTTCCAGTACTTGACCATGTTCATGGTCTGGAGCGTAGACACAATATCACTTTGGGTAATACTCGTCATTTGGCTCAAGTCTCTAATTGACAACGTGCCTCGGAAATCCCTCAAGATTTCCAAAAGTACCCATGACCAGTACGAACGATAACTTAACTTCCCCAAGTCAGATAATGGCTTCTCTGGACTGCCTACGCTTTGTTCGATTTTGGACAGCTCGTAACTGAAAGCTATGAGGAGCTTTCCGTAGCCTTTCCGCTGGTAAGGAGGCAAAGTAAGAATGCAAGCAACATTGTTGCCGTCAGGCGACTCTTTCTCTTTAGAAAAATATCCTACGAGATGAGCGCCGTGCTTGTCTACTTCACACAGGACGTAAAACAGGAAAGGCTCAACGTCAAAGTAAAGGGTTTTATGATCAAGGAAAAGCTTGGCTAGCAAACACAGGTTTTGGCAGTAGATTTTGTGGTCCTTGCCGTCAACTTCCCATATTGAAAGGGTACCTTTCCGGTAAATCTCTTTTCCGGGTGGCTGGCGCCAAGTGCAGTCGGTCTTTACAGAGAAGACAGAAGCGTAAGTTTGAGAACTTCTCTGCAGTTATATTACCCAAACCAAGGAAAGCTAAAAAAGGCTCACTTACTAGGTGGTAACGATAAGTCTTTTCTAGGCGCATATATTTCAGACAGTACTCGCAGATCCAAAGCTTGGGAACTTTCCCGTACTCTTCTGGATACGGGCTAAAGTACCACGTGTCAATTTCATATTTGCCTATGTGGACCTTGTCAATGTATTTCACTTTCGTGATGGCCTCATGCTCCTTTTCTAACGCAGCAGTGGTGGGATCCATTTCCGCATAAGTCTAAACAAAAAAAATAGGGTCTAAGGTAGGGCCAAGGATTGAATACCTTTTGCACATGGTTGATTTCGTCATGTTTGCGCTTTTGATTTCTAGTGATCTTTCTGTCTGAATGGTCTAGAAGAAAGTCGCTGGCTAAATTTTTCTCAACTTTATTCCATGGTCCGTTTTCGGTCACACTGACCTGTGAGCTCATAATCCTGTAGAAAACCACGCGTTATAATACTACTATTACTAGGTCAGGTAGCTGTACCTATCTTTAAGGACCCATTCATCAAGTCTTCTATTGAATCCTTCGTAATGGACATAATACTCGTAATAATTCTCCTGGTCATTATAACGTCGCTGTATAACTTCGGCAGGATCTAAGAACAACAGTCGTAAAAATTAGCCATACCCACAATGAATCACACACGTCAACGACAACGCCGTTAAACGGTGAGTTTAACTTACGCCAGGTTTCGTCAGTGCGCTTCACCATGTAGTGTTCGCCGATTTCTAGTGGTTGTTCTTCGCTAGATTCAGAATCCTCGCCTTCCGTATGCTTTTTGTCATCATTTATACTACTGGAATTGCTGTTCGTGGATTTAAAATCCACTAAATCAAAACTGCTTTCACTAGCAAACATGCAACTTTTAATTATTTCCGCCATGTTTAGCGTCACTAGTGGATTGCATCACAAACTACCCCGCCCAGCCAAGATGTGTAAGCAGAGAAGGATACATGACAGGAAGATGCCCGCTACAACTCAGACGCCATCCGTGTTGAGTCCCTTAACTACTTTGAAAACTTCGTCGTAGCCCAGTGATGGTACGGATGGCAATGAGTGCATGAATTTAATTGTTCAACTTCGAGAGACAACGAATAATTTCGAAGTTTGATAGCGGGGACAGCGAGAACTTAGTATTGGAAACCTTGCCTTCCAGCGCTTTCCTTCAAGGCCAGCACACGCAAAACATTTGAATGTAAATAGAAAAAGAAACGGTCATTTTTGAAACGTTACGTTCCCGTTTTTTGCTGTGAACTAGTCAGATCTTTTCTTCAATGGATAGCGGCTATTATGATTTGTGTTCTGTTAGCAAGGATGTGTCCAACAACGAGAGCAGCTCAGTATTTGACGACTTGACAAAATTGACACACCTTACCAGTCAGGCTGGTATGTATTTCTATTCTATTTTTAAATTTAAAACAAACAGAGATATTTTTGAAATTACTAATTCCCAATTTTATTCTTAGCCTTAGCATGCTTGTCTGACCGATATCATGTAGATGCCTTTTATACTTGGGCTGGGCCAACATTAGTCGCAATCAACCCTTTACATGATCATCCACATTTATATTCCGAAGAGTTTGCCCAAAAATTCTGTTCTCGCGAAAGTACTTCGCAGAACGAGCCACATATTTTTGCCTTAGCTGAGAGAGCCCGTAAAAGCCTTTCGAGGAAATCCGGAAAAGTTAACCAGGCCATTGTGGTAAATGGTGAAAGTGGGGCAGGCAAGGTATCCCAGGCTCACCAAGTATTTGTACTCAGTGTTTGTATCAATTTTTCTGTAGACGTGCTCTGCAAAGTACTTGCTTAGCTATTTGGCCAACATCGAAAGCAGTTCTCTCCCTGGCCCTCGGTCTGCTTTGGAAGCCAATGTCTTGCTCTCGAATCCCATACTCGAAGCATTCGGCAACGCTAAAACTCTGCGCAATAACAACAGCTCCAGATTTGGCAAGCTTCTAAAATTGAATTTCCATCGTGGCCTCCTAAGTCGAGCTCACATACAAACCTATTTACTTGAGCGAACTCGAGTATCCTTTCAACCTGCTGGAGAAAGAAACTTCCACATTTTTTATCAACTAGTAACTGCCAATCCTTACCCCGAGCTATATCTTGGCAATGACGAGTGCCTTACTGCTTTTGATACGCTTCCAGGAAAGTATTACCCAGCGGACAAGGCAGCATTTCAAGAAACCTCGTCCGCGATGGAAAAATTGGGTTTTGACCAACATCAAAGGAAGGAACTGTGGTGTGCCTTAGCTGGTATTTTGCATTTAGGACAGTTGAAGTTTTCTTCTAAAGAAAAGGACCACTGGGTTATCCTTGACAGTCACAGCTGTAGTGGTATGCTCTTTACTTATTCGTGACTTTCGTTTCCTAAATGATTTTGTTTTCTTTCTTTATTGCTGAAGGTACCGGCTCCCTTAATCTAGTTTGCAAACTGTTAGGGCTTGACCAGGAGGGTTTGGTTGATTTATTAACTACACGAATTATAACGGCTGGACAGTCGTGTTTCAAGAAACCTTTAGCAAGTGAAGCGGAATGTGTAGCTCGCCGGGATACACTAAGCCGTTTTATCTACCAAAAACTTTTTCAAACTATCGTGGACCATGTTAATAGACAGTTAAATGCTCGAGACAGCCGAGGAGAGTTCATGGGTAATTTAATTACGTGTGCGTGATCTTGAACCTCATGTTTTACATATCTAGGTATTTTGGACGTTTATGGCTTTGAGTCCTTTGAATTTAATAGCTTGGAACAGCTGTGTATTAACTATGCAAATGAAAGACTCCAGCAATATTTTGTGCGCGATTTTTTGCTCGACCAGCAGAAAACTTTAGAAGACGAAGGCATCACCCTTGATTGTGCTGTCAATGATGAAGAACGCATGTTATGCATTAAAGCATTGGATGGACCCTTTTCAGTGTTTGGAGTCTTAAACGAAGTAAGTTATATGCACTAGTCCCTTTGACTTTACTAGGCGTCACATCGATTTAGGAATGCCAATTGAAAAGAAGCTCGGATGAAGAACAAATCTGCCAGCGCTTGCAAGCTGCTTTGACTCAAATTAGCAGTACAACTCCTCGGAAAAGGGAAGGTTTGAATTTTACTGTGAGACACTATGCGGGGAATGTGAAGTATTCTACTCGTGGCCTTGTCGAAAAAAACGGTGATCAAGTAAGTCTGACCACAGTATAAATTGCTTACAAACCTTTTATACTGTGAGTCCGACCTCCTAACCACAGCGTGTAGGTTTAGACCTATAGACTGTGATTCGGACTTTTTAATTTCTTGCCAACTTTCACGTGTCCATCCCAGGTTCCGTGTGAGCTTTTGACTTTGATGTGCCGAAGTAGACATACATTGATAGCTACTTTTGGGGAAGAAGATCTGCAACTGAACCAAGGCAACCAAAAGTCCGGTAGGAAGCACACTGTTCTAGCAAAATTCAAGGTAAGCATAGCGTTGTGTTTTTGTTTGAGTACACTTTTTATACAAGTTCAACCATTTCTCTTTTGGAAAAGGCGTCAATGGATGCTCTTCTTCGGACGCTAGACGAATGTGACGTTCATTACGTTCGATGTGTCAAGCCCTGCGAGCACATTTGCACTTATATCAGCACTTCAGAGTCTTTCAAACGCCGGCAAGGTCTGCCGTGGGAGGACGCTTATGTAGAAGCGCAATTACAAGCTTGTGGGGTAATGGAAACGGTGAGGTTTTCCAGAATGGGTTTCCCTATAAGGTAATAAAACCTAAGTCAGATAAAGGAAATTAATTTTCTTTTTATCGTAGAATAAAGCTTGAGGAGTTCTACCACCGCTTTCGGATCCTATCCTGTAAGATAAACAGAACAGGTTTGTTACTCTGAATTGGCACTTCCGTTTCACATCCTCAAGACTGCTTTTCGTGTACAGATAGTTCGAAAGTTGCAGAAGAATTGGTAGAATGTGTGGGAGCAGAAAAAGCACGCGTGGGAAAGTTCAGGGTGTTTTTAACAGAGGACGGCATGGAGTGGTTGGAAAGGAAGCGAGAAGAGTCATTAGCGAGTGCAGCAAATGTCATTCAAACCTTTTATCGAAGCTATCAAGCTCGGAAACGGTATAGGACCACCAAACGAGCTCTCCTAGTACTGCAAAAACTGTTTCGAGTACTGCTACTACGGAAACGAACGAAATATTTTGCTCAAGAGTTTCGGCGAAAAGAAGAAGAGAAGCGAGAAGTGGAAGCGAAGAAGAAGGCTGTGGCTGTGGTATCACCAGTTGTAAGAGTACGGGAAACTTTCAAAGCCAGTGAAGGTCTGGCTAAAGATGCACTGTTTGGCCCTAGCGACGGCAGCTTTGGTTATACGAGTACCGAAGATTTGTTCAACTTGGACCTTTGTGATAAGAAACAGTGGCAAGAATGGTCCCGAAGTTTGGTCCCGTTTTTGCAACAGCGCAAAATTCTGTTTTGCGAAAACTTGGGGAACGAAAATACGCTAGTATTGACATTGCCAAAGAGATTTCCGGTGTTTTGGAAAAACGGAATCCTGTCTGTTCGGAAGCCGCCAGCGGTAAGCTTAACTTGATTAATAAGCCAATTAATTAGTATTTGAATTTCTGTTTCTTAGGTAAAAGTGCACTTTCTTCCAAAATTGACCTGTCTGCCTTATTCGCATATACCGCCCCGTGCCTTACTTTCTAGAGGTTTATTAGAGGCCTTATAGTTAGGAACGCCTTAGTGGCAAATGGCATAAAAGGGCATCGTTTTGTAGGTGAAGTCTCGTTAGTGCGAGGATGACATATTCCAACTTTGCTAGGGTATTTCTTTTGGCATGCGCTTCAGGCCATGTGAAAGTGAGTCGTACCTATTTTTGTAGAGACCAATAACTTGTTCGAGGCATCAATGTACTATCTGGAATGTGAAAAAAAAACTTTACTAACAGATGTTTTTTCGAAGCTAACTATATACGTTAATATTGAGAAACAAATGTATTCAGTTGAAAAGTTGCGTTGGTCTAGGCGATAGCCTTTCAGACGATAATGTCGAAGTGAAGCTATAAAACTAATTGCCATCTTCATCTTCAATTTTGGGTGCCAGGTAGTAACGGATATGGCCAACGTCTTCAATTTTGTACTCCACAACTAGTGGTACATCGGGAGACATGGAAAGTTGTACCTAGACAAGATTATCAGCTATAGGCTTGTGGATGTTAGGAACTTAGAGCTTACCACTGGCGACAAAGGGGTGGCTTTAGTGAAGGAATTCAAGTAACGACAAGCAAAAGTCAGTGTAACAGGCTCTTGCATCTCAATCACAACAGCTTCTTCTTCTTTATCAACGTTAGCCGTTTGCGCCAGTTTGATGTTTCCTTTACAAAACACACATCGGTTACATCTCTTCCTTTTAACACTGAAAGAAGTGTGCTAGCTTACCCGTGCCAATGTCCCCTGCAGCCGAAAACTTAACACCTTCCTTTGTACAAGAGATTACAACAGACTCTCCAAACTGACTCAAATCGCGGCAAATTCGTGCAAACTCTGCAGAAGGTAGTTTAATGATGCAAGCGTAATCGGTTTCCTATAAATTAAAAATATAATACTTGTATAGATATAAGTACAGCGGCTGAGTCGAGTCTTACTGGAATTCCCAAATGCTCCTGATCCAAATTCATGAGCTTCATTTCATAGTCTGACACTTTGTCTTGACTTTTGGATTCAAAAACGAATGTAACAGTGTCGGCGTTATCTTGCGCTCGGATAGTAATGCTGTCATCATTCGAGGCGCATTTAAGAATCTTCGCCATGCTATATAATATATTAGGGAGAAAAGTTGTTTAGTACGACAGTACGTATTTGATATATTTTTGAAAAATACGTTTTCATACCTGGTTAGGTTCATTCCCATGGATAGATTTCGATCACATCTGTACTTGTCAAATCCATCAGCTCTTAAGCTAAGAAATACCAAACTAACGTGAGAGTTGTCCATCGCTTGAAGCTGAATCCCGGCATCTGAACAATCCCATGTTGCTTCGTTAAGCAACTCCTTGATTGCTTCTAATACCTTTTTAAGCAAAGAGCCCTGGACTAAACGTGCTTCAAACATTGTTTATTTTGTAACTGAAAAACTCCAAGAACAAAAATTTCTGTGAGCGTGTCTTCCCTTTGTCGGCCTGACAGAAGAACTTGGCGGGAAATCAGCGCTCCATGTGTTTGGACAACTGTAGACATCTGACGGTCACAATCAGCAAGGCGGTTAATTAGAAAATTACATTTTGGATAATAGTGTATTAATAATTACTAGCCATATTCTCCTGAAAATTGACAAATCAAGACGTATAAATATTTTGTCTGCTTGGTAGTCAAAAGATAAGCACTTGGTGAACGAAAAACTTGGAATCCCTTTACCAGCGTTTCCAGCAGACTACCAATTCTAGAAATAACGAATAAATATTTCCAATACTACAAACTATCTTCGGCATGCCTTACCTATAAAGCTATTGAAGCTCACTGGTTAAATTTATTTAAACATGTGCAAATCACGTGTACATTAAATCACTAAAATTAAGTGTATTGTCAAATCTTGTGTACTGTACAATTAGGCACTTCGTCAATTTGGTAATCAGGATGAGGTAAACATTTGATGAACAAGAAAATTTGACGTCACGTTCCCAACGTTTTTAACAGTATAGACGGTTTCTAAAAATAATGATATTAAAATTAACGTTAGCTGCCTTTCACTAGGTTACCTGCAGGAATTGAAGCAAAGTCTTTTTCCGATAAAAACGTCTTATCACTTTTTCCGTCTTTTTGCGTTACTTGTAACTCCAATTCTCCTTCCAAAACAGTCAAGAGCTGCAAAAATAGTCAAATTAGAATCTTATTCCGTTAGCGGATAGCGTTTGCTTACAACAGACGATGTTGCTAAACGCGCAATTGGCTTAGCCATTCCGGTTAGAAGTTTCCACGAATTGACCCTTAGTCCTGGACTGTTGACAGCGTTACATACTTGAATAGGGTCTTCTTCAACAGCCGGAACGTAATCAGTTGTACAAAAGTTGAGCTGATTGTGTCGAAATACACAAGTTTTCCTTAGATCCGTCAAGCTTTCTCCTTTTGACTGCTGCACTGGCGCAGGTTGCTTTTTTGCTGTGCCAACGATAATTTAACTACTAATAAATTATATTATTTTAGCTCACATTTCCGTTCCCGCATTTCCTTTTCAAACAGCAGACCCGCTGTGGTTTCCTCGTCCAGATTTTTTTCTGTCCCATTGACCGGCTCTTGAATCCCTTGTGTTTCGTTACCTCTTTGATTTACTTGTTCGAGAATACGGTATAGGTTTTCAGAAGTAGAATTTGAAAAAGAACCACGCATCTCAGACTGCTTTTCCGGCGACTGATTTTCATCCATGTCTTCAGCACCAGAGTGATGAATGGATACAACTTGAAAGGGTGGCTGGGTACAACTGGTGTTCGAAATTGCATGAATTTCATCCATGCCCGTACTTTTAACTTTACTAGGAGAAACCAAATTTCGCACATCTGGTAAAACATTTGGCTCGCTGCCTACGAAACTGTCTTTAGTAACGGACATTGTTAACTTCTGGGGAGTGGCTTTCCGTATTTCCGGGCTCGTAAAATCAGGAGCATGCTCTATTGTTGCATTTCCTGCAAACACGACTGGTGAGATATTGACATCGGGTAGGTCTTTCGTAATGTGGGTCTGAACTGCCGAGGAACTGTGTTTTACAGCTTCAGTGTGCTCAGAATTGGGGAGGCTAGCGTTAATTCGCTTGTTCACAGAAGATGTGTTCAACGAATTCTGCAATTTGGTCCCTGCTTCCATGATAGTACTACTTGTTGGCGCCCTTGGAGTCTTGGGAAGTTTATCTGCAGAAAGCGAACAGGAAGTATATATCTTTATAATTTAGATAGATATTTAGTACCAAAGCTTGGGAGCCCTCGGAGATTACGTGGCGTGTCTGGAAAGCCCGAGTGGCTTAACTTATTGAACTGTTTTTCAAAGCGGCTTAACGTTTGGCTTGTACCTAGAATATACATTATCAGAACACAACTTGCAAGCAACCAAAAACATTACGGTTCTTATTGGCGGGCAAAGAAGAGCATTCCTCGGTTGTATGAGCAAAAGTGCTAATCAACGAATTCGAAACAGATAGAGAAGGTCTTCCAAATAACCTACAGGTTATATAATCAGAAAACAGTAAACTTCAAAAAGCAAATTACCTTTTCTTTGCTCTTTTATGTTGACTACCCTTAAGAGGTGATTCAAGCTCATTCTGGTTTGAGTCGTAGCTAATTGGCTTCTTGTTGAATCTCACTGTTGGCTTTCTAAAAGTGAGCGCAGCCTCTTCCTGTTCGGATGCAACAGTACTTGTCCTCAAATCAGCTTTTTCCATTGAAGACCTGCGCACATTTTCCGACTTTGGTTGAGAAGGTTTCTGATTCCCTTGCTTTATTGGAATTGATGCCGTATCTGCTTCATCGTCCGGCAAAGCTTGACTTCTCTCCAAACCTCTCATGTGATTTTCGTGCAGAATGTCCAGAATATTATTAGTACTCCCAGGAGTTACTATAAGCGGAGAGTAAATCAGTGTGCGGTCACGGATAGGTTCTTCCTCAACCGATTCAGAGTCAGAGCTCAGCTGGCGACTTTTTGGTTTTCCCATAATTATTCTTTTCTTCTTCGCACTAGCATCGTCACGGCAATTGTAACCATCGGAATTTTCAGTTATTGATCCGGATACTGACGCATCATCATGTAAGTAATCTTGGAATGTAGTTTTGGTGCCTCGATCAATTTTCTTTGCATTCACTGCGTTGCGACTTGGCCTCCATAACACTTTAGCTCTTCGATATTGACTTATAACTGACTCAGGTGTTACCTGATTGTTTGCCTATATGGAAGAGAAGAACAATAAGTTGACGCAAGTTATTGAAAAAGCTAAAAGGTAGTTTAATACTTCACGTACTATCTAACTCACCTCAGTTATATTTAAGAAACTTTCCTGACCCTTACTGGAATCTTCTCTGGAGTTCGGAAGCGGCATTTTTAATCCACGTACAAAATTAAACCGTTACTATTTTTAAAAGTTAAACCACGCATAAAAGGCGTGTTCATTGGGTTGCTGGTAACGCTAGAAAGACGAATGAGGTTGTCAAATAATGGAAGAAAAAATAATAACTATTTAAAGCACTATTTATGCAAGAAATAATAAGCGTATTAAACAGTAAAAACAAATTTTATGAGCTTCTTATATTAGTTGACCAAGAGAATTTGCAAAACATTCAACCCACTTTCGCGTGTCGAGATTTACGACCACCCACACTTTATCAACAAATAACATGGAAATAAACCAAGTTTTGACCATGGAGCTCATGGATGGTTTCCTATTTCGTAATTGTGCCTAATCTAGTAGAAAGTGCCTTAGCGTGTAAAAAATGTAAGAATGTTGCAGTTTAATATACATAGCCAGTGGTCAGCTGGCTACTCTCGCTTAGAAGGTTATAGTGATTCTTATAATTCCTACTTGTAGAGGAAACTACCGTTCAAAATTCCTCCAGCGGCAAAGATCGTCATTATTGGAGTTTGGACGTATTTGTTGCTGTTATGGTATGTACTTTGTGCTTCCATTAAGCAAATGTAAAGCACAAGTTAGTGCTTCCGTGGCGTACTGTACAGCTTAAGACAAGCAAATGTAAGTTAATAGTTTACCATAACAAAGCAAAGCGTTAATGTAGATTTACAACTTAAACATCCTCGGAGAAGTGCAAGTAGTGGAATCGGCTGAAATCAGTCGACTTGCTTTTGATAGCGATAGTAATACTACCGTTGTCAAAAGTCAGAAGTCAGACGGAAAAGTTTTCAATTGGTAAATTCTTTCGAAGTAATCGCTAAACATTTCGTTATGAAAACCCCATGTTTCAGCAATAGCCTGCATGTAAAATTAATAGCTGCATATAAATAAAAGGTCGGCAATGAGCAAAGCTCTCACACCGAGTAAATTAAAAAAAAAATCATGCGAGTAATAAACCACATTAACAAAATAAATATCATAACCGCCACAATACGTTATAGAACCAGTAACCTGTGAAACAGTTGGGCAAATTGTGTGCTTTTTATTGTGATAATGATGCGATCTTTACAGTTCGTAACTTTTCAAAGCCAACAATTGAAGTACGTAGATAACTTTATATTAATTCTACAATCCTCTCAGGATAAAACTGAACGCCTACAAGCCTACGGTCTAATGTAATGAATCACTGCTTTCTCTTCTTTTTCCTATCCGTTTTGAATAGATGTGGACCTTTGTGTCAGTATGCCTAGGCCGAAAAGTAGCCCAACATATTTCCTCCAGCATCATAAGCCATAGCCGCACCTGTGTTCTTCTTCCCAGCTGCTCCAGTCCTGGCCTTCTTATGCCTAATTGGCCAAGACGCTCGTACGTGGACAACTACCGTAGTGATTCATCGTTTGACCCTATAAAACGCCCAACCAAGCTTAAAAAGCCTGTCATAAATTTTGATACGCTTGGAACTTGGGATTCGCGTTTAGATTTTCCTTTAGAGTTAGATTCTTCTTTGAACTATGGCACTCCCATTCCCAAAATTTCCCCCTCCCGCGTAGGGACAAGTTCACAACGTGGACGGAGAACTTATAATGAAGACCGCCACGTCGTCCAACAAATCCGTCCCCATCTCCTGTTTTTTGCTGTCTTTGATGGCCACGGAAGCTCACAGTGTGCTGATTATTGCTACCGTCATTTTGAAAAGCACCTAAAGTTTTGGCTAAACCGAGACGAATTAGACCTAGAACGATCATTCGAATCGGTTTTTCTTGAAGTCAATAATTCGTTTGGTCGGTGGTGGACTTATAATGCAAACAGTAAGTCGGACAATTGTTTTATCGCTTGCCTTCTAGGCACAAGGTTTAGTGTCCTTGTCTTGTGGTTCCTACCTCCTATGTACTACGTTGTTGAGACTAACCAATTTACACGGGGCGCAAGTTAACCTGATTTCAGGAGTCATCACGTTTTCCTCCTTGATATTTGCTTTCTTGATCGGCTACTGGTCTTTTAGAAGCAACAAAAAGACTTTCTAACAGCGGGATTTTGTCTAGGCAATGAAGCTAGTTCATCTGGGTCAACTGCAACGGTGGGCCTACTCCGACACAATGTTGAATTGGTATTAGGACATGTGGGCGACAGTCGAGCGTTGTTGTGTCGGGATGGGAATGCGCGACGCTTGACAACAGACCACTGCCCTTCATTGTTAGCTGAGCGAGTAAGCACTTTTGAAGGTCAATTTGGACATTTCTATTAAATGTGCGACTTTTTTCTTGACGTTTTGATGTAGAACCGAATAGTTCACTCGGGAGGGCGGGTCTTAACAGATTCAATTGGACGAGGTCTTGTCAACGGGAGACTAGCAATGACCAGAAGTATTGGCGATATGGACTTGAAACCATTTGGTGTTACCGCAGTTCCCGACTTGCGCAAACTGCAGGTAAAGAATGAATTCTAGCATTAAAACTGTTTACTAAGTAAGGCCACTTGTGGTAAATCTGATACTAGATAAAACACGGCCGTGATGCGTTTCTGGTCTTAACGACGGATGGGATCAATTGTGTCTTGTCGGATCAGGAAATCGTCGAAGTCGTTAAACGCTGTGCTGATCCTATTGAAGCTGCCCATGCCCTAACGGATCAAGCCTTACATTATTCTACCGAAGATAATGCTACAGCCGTGGTTATACCGTTTGGTTCGTGGGGAAAATATTCAAACTCGGCTTCCATGTTCTATAGTTTCGGCAAAAGTATGGCCATCAGCTCACGCTTTAGTTAAGATTTGTCCTTGTTCGGTATTAGCATTTGGGGTACTTGCTCTTTGCGGTAATAAAAAGTGCAGGCCGTCGTGCACTTCGTCGAGGAAGGTAAGGTTCAAGGCACGAGGAAGTTCAGAACTTTGTAGCGTTGCGTGAGAAGTGAGCAACGTTGCTCTAAGATCTGAAAATCCGAAGCGCTAGAGGGTAGTTTAACGCCAAGTAGTAGTGCTTATGACGCCAAACACGACGTGTAAAAAGATTTCTTTTCTCCATCGGTTCAATGACGTGACCACCATGGACAGACAGAACTGGTTATGAAACGGTACACTGACACAAATTACGCGTATTAGGTTTTGCACTCGAGCAATACAGTACTGCACACATGGCATGAGTGTGATGTAAAAAGAACCCCGCGTAAATATAGCATTCGTTTTATTGCTGTTATTCTTGGCCTATTTCTCCTGCAAATCTACTCAGTGTGTAATCTAGCAACAATTACCACGTGAAACCTGGTTTTACCACAGATGCTGCCGGTAGAGCCGTACTAGACATAATCCCATTAGCAGAGAAAGCAGAAATTATTAAACTTTCTGTTCCACTCTTCATGTAACTGCTTTTTGTCTCTAACCGTTTTCTCGTGTTTACCTTTTACAAAGAAGCAATTTGTGAGTTTGACCGCCAAACAGGCATTGCACAGCGCTCTTATTGAGACCCACGAAATAGCAAACGCGTTTGTTTCTTGTTTCTTAAGGTAGTACACCCATTAGTTTGATTGTTTGTTTCGTTTTCAGCTCAATTATTTATCGGGTTGGTTAAAGTGTTGCAATTTCCTACACCCTGACCAGTCTGTTAAAAGTTCTACGCTTGTCACCATGGGACCGACTTATGAACCCCTCGAGGTCGGTGCTTGGTAGTCATATTCTGTTTCAAAGTCAGCTGCTTGTCCTTCAAAGATAACATAAAAGGTAAAGACAGGTTGTATCAACATCTCATGGACAACAGGAGCTCTGACCAAAGCTGACCTAAATGTTGGCGTGAAGGTCAAATTTTCTGGCTGAGGATAAGAAATAAAAGCAGCTTAATTTGCTGGCTTCTTTTCATTTGCGAATTAAGATATAAATGATCTTGTCTGTAGATTCTGCATGAACACCGGTTTCCCCCATTTCTCTGTAGATTTCGACTGTTTAGCTGGTTTATATCGTCACTTAAGTGGTTTTCAAAGGAAATTGTAGGCTTTTTCTTCGAATTTACGTCACAGTTTGCGTTTCTTATCGCAATCCATGAACCGCATTTCTCAAATAGATTGCGTGATTTTGTCGCTGCCGCGAACGTTCGTAGTATTATACATATTTTGGAAAAGCCATGTAGCATGCTAGAATGAAAAAAAATATGATTGATGTGTCATTCGATCGGATCGTTTCCGTAGCTGAATTGGCTGTTAAGAAAAACGACAATTTGTATGTGCGTAAGAATTGAATCCGTAATCATAAGTTATCTTGATAGATAACAAAGTAAGACGTGGGACGATGTTTGGTGATTCCAAGGTCCATCCGGTATTGATCCGGTAATTTGAAGACCCTAAAGACTAACCTAGCTTATGGGACAGTGGACCTAATATATTATGTAAGTATAACTAAAATGCCGGAAAGGGTTTTGGTCAAGGTTATTGACCGCGACATTGTCAAAATGCCCTTGACTCTGGTCAATTACTTACCCTTGAAGCAATGTGAAGAATGCAACTCGTTGCAACGCGAAGTTCTTAGAACATTATACATGTTCACCGAAAATGCTATGTCATGCTTATGCAGACTTCGCTGAAGTTTGTGGGAAAGTGATGCTTGTTTAGCACAGGCCGTGATCCGCAGCAGACAACCTAATTCGAACAGGATTATGAATCTTTCCTCCCAGTTCATTAGGAATTCGTTGGTTTTCAAGTCTAGCCTTTGTAACTTTCTGAATTAATTACTTTCACTTTTTTCCAAGACAGTCAAGTGCAAGATTTTCGAGCAGCCTTTACAGGCTTTCCGTTGGAACCTGCCGAGAAGACCTAATATCTTTATGTGAGCCCAGACCATGTAGGTATGCGGTCGCAGGAGAGAGTTCTCGTAGGACCTTACCTGATGTGGCAAAGTTCGAGAGTGGGCCAAAGGAAAAAGTGTTCAGATGTAGTAAGGGAAAGTTAGAGAGGTTTTGTACGAATCCCACCCCAAGGCTCGAGGTCGTTTCGTTTTTAACTTTTGGTCAGTTTTCTCTTGCATCGTACGATTATACTGTGCCAAATCCCGTCCTTGTGCGGGACCTTTATCGAGTTGGAGCTAGGGGAAATCTAGCACGTATAAATAGCACGCCTTACACTATTGACCTTGTCTTCATAGCTCGGTTCAGTTTAGCTCGGGACGAAATTCATTGATTATTTTGATGGCTAGCGCGACTCCGGTATCTCGGACGAGTTCAATTCCAAATATTATTTAGCCCAGGGACTTAGTCTCGTTGGGTTTTTGGCGTCAAGAACGGATTTTCCACTGATATTATCATATGGGTCGAGACCTGCGGTCAGAGTTCGAAAGACGATAACTCAACCGAGGTAGTCGAAAAATTGTGGTGTTTTTTTTGTCATTCGACTTTTGAGAATTACAAGTTAAAAGACTTAACTGGTCAAACAAACCAAATTTGTCATTATATTTTTCTCAAATATCCCTTCCCTCTCGTGATATTTCCATCCTACGGTAAACGTGGGATAGTGTCGTCTGGAATGACCTGCGCAGCCGCCTTTGACTTGCCAGCAGTCTTGGCGCAATAGAACTAGAAGGGACACGGCGACAGACGAAAATGGTAACTCTATCTGCAAACGCCAAACGCAGCCGTTTCTAACCGGCGTCAGAAATTTGTTCTTTTGCAACTTGGGTACGTCAAATCGTACAACAGTCTCCCGTATCTTATTACTCTTTCTATAGTATATCACGTTCATAGTTGCTTACCAACTGCTACTGTTAGTGCTGTGTACGGAAAAGTACTGATCGATAAGAGCCTAGAGGGCTTGTTCTATAGCCTTCTTTTTCGCCTATAACCTAGTCTGCTGTGTGTGTGCTGCTGTGCCGAGTATGCACGTGATTTTCTAGCTCCAGGTTCCCTTTTGCTTGGTTCTGGGATTCATGAAATCCTTAGTTGTGGGTGCGGTTTCTGCGGTTCTTTAACTTTTAGGCGAAAGGCTAGTAGAAACATAGAAGCCTTGGCTACAGGTTTATAACGGTGCTGAGCTGCATATTCAAGTTTGCTGCCCTGGAGCTTTATGTTCACCTCCACCTGTATTCCCAAGCGCTCAAAAAGGGTGGATAGAAGCATAGTGTCGTGTTCGTTAGATGCCGAATTTACCTGACCGACTGCCTACAATCTTGTTCCACACGTTGCTCCGCTTTGGAAGCGTGAAGTCGCATATTGGAGACGGTTAGCTGCATTTTTAGAGTGTGACTCGCGTGACATTCCTGTGAGTAAGTGAGTGCGGCAACAATTTCTTTGCACACGATATTAGATAGGAATCATGAATTCCATGGACGCGGTTGTCACTTCGCCGAACTATTCGTACGTGTTCCAGTTTGAGGAGGATTTTCAACACACCGATGTGCGCTCATGGATGTCCCAGCATTGGACAGTGTGTTTCTACTACGTGGGCGCTTATATGCTCTTAATTTTTGGGGGTCAGCAGTGGATGGCCGGTCGACCCCGTTATGAGCTGAGAGGACCCCTGGTATTTTGGAACGTGTTTTTGGCAGTCTTCAGCATCATGGGAGCATGCAGAACGGTACCGGAGTTCTTCCACGTGCTTCGGCACCATGGCATCTATCACTCGGTCTGCGTGCCCAGGTATTCTATTTGCCGTTTATTCTCTAAATGCATGTGTGTTGCTGCTTGGCAATATATAACTATAGCAGCATGGCCATCTCTATATAACCCCTTTCGTGGTTACATACTCTGGCTTCCATTTAGTGCTTTATTGAAGACATCGAAAAGCTACTGTGTCTTGCCTACAGTCGGCATGGCATGTGGTAAGATTGCAGTGGGTTCGTATCGACCGAGAAGGACATCTTTCGCTTCAAACTCGTGTATAGCGGGCGTGGCTTACGCATTGCTTGTCATGTTGGTCTGTCGATAACGGGAAAGAGGTTATTTCACTATCTACTGAACTGAGAAAACCCGTTTTGTGTGTTGCATATGCTATTATTAGCTGGCAATGGGTTCATACATGTAGGGCACGTTTAAAGGATGAGACTAAATTAGACATGTTGTATTTTTTCCGGTTTTCCGTAGTTTTATTCAGCACAATAAAGTATCGGGTTTTTGGACCTGGATGTTTGTCTTGTCCAAAGTTCCGGAGTTGGGAGACACAATCTTCATCGTCTTGCGTAAACAGCCGCTCATCTTCCTCCACTGGTATCATCACGCCACGGTCTTATTGTACTCGTGGTACGCTTTTGCCGAGTACACCGCTCCAGCTCGCTGGTTCATTGTGATGAACTATGTCGTACATTCTATGATGTACACGTATTATGCTCTCCGAGCGTTGCAAATTAAAATACCCAAAGGCATAGCCATGGTCATTACTACTGCCCAACTTATTCAGATGGTAGCGGGCTGCGCTGTTAACGTATGGGCGTATCAGGTATTTTTAATGCTTAATTACTTTGAAATTTTGTGACGCTATTTGTCATTTCACAGTTAATAGAACGGGGAGACGGCTGTCACGTTAGCCAGCAGAACATCAAGCTTTCTCTGCTCATGTACTTTTCGTATTTCGTCCTTTTCGCGCGGTTCTTTTACAAGGCTTACATGGATAGGAATAAGAGCCATGACCGCGCCCCTTCCAAAACTTCACGAGCGGTAGATCCGGACATCTTGCGCCGGAAAAATGCATAAAGTGTCGCTACCGTTCTCGCTGGTCCCGCGAAGTACAATAGTGATGCACCAGGTGCTAGCAAAACTAGGCCAGACGTTCCATGTTTCGCTTCACTACGGCACACTTCTTTTGTCGATTTTTATGTTAAAACAATAACCAAATCATTTAAAAAACTGGGGGAAAACGTAAACTAGGCGTGAGGTGTAGTTGACGATGTTTAGCGTAAATGTGAGTATATTCGGATAAAGAAAAAGCAAAGAAAATTTCATTCCTTACAGGCCAAAGCTTTGATTAATAGGAGTCAGCCTTTTATTGTATCATTTCTGCAGTCGTGTTTTTCTTAAGTTTGCGGTACACGTCAATTTCGCCTCACGTTATGCTCAGAAAGTTTATCATTTCCTGCAGAAAGACATGTATATTCGTATATAAGCTGACATTGTTACCCATCGTTGTATATGCTCCAATACAAAAATTGTTCATCCCCATAGGGAACACACTTGCATGCATCGTTATGACGGTAGCTAAAAAGAAAGTTGGCTGTGATAAGCCAAAGTAAGCAGGTAAGTTAGGATTTCTAAAAGGAAGACACTGCTCATTTGTTATGTCATGAAAGAAAATATGTTTCATCGTGTATTATTAACTTTTAAGACGAAATGTACTTAAAACATAGTAGACTAAAGCGTAAGTTTCTAAATCATTTTCAGGGCTACACCTATTACCGTGCTGAGTTTTAACCAAGGGGTTCGAAACTTGACTGTAACCTCGTACATCCTGCAAAGTCGGTTACAATTTTATCTGTTTGTAACACGTTTAACTTCATTTGTGACTGAATAACTTAACAATTACATTGATTGTAGCTTTGAACCATAACAATAACCGTTGTAACTTAAGTTTTAGATTTGTAACCGTACGTTGTAGCTTTGTTACCGTTGTCTGTATCTTTTTTTACCGTGTACTTCCTAGTTTTGTAACCATATTTTGTAGTTTTGTAACCCAGTAACCTTCCCTCCGGCCCTTGTTCACTTTAATCCCCACATGCTAAACAGTAACCCAGGAATCTGCAAGTCGCAGAGTATTTCCTTGGGTCAATCACGAATGGAGTGAATCGCGGTTCATCATCCAAACCATGCTTCTTTAAATGACAATAGACCACAAATTGCAAGTTAAACTTGCAGCGCGTTAGTTCAAAGTTAGTTCAAACGCAGACAGAAGACTGCCGAGACTATGTTTCAACTGCCGAGAAAGCTTTATTCGAAGATTTAACAAAATCATGTGTGTACTGCGACCGGATATTGCTCAACTACTTAAATGGGGAGTAAGGTTTCAGAATGAAAAAATATATGTTATAGAAGAGACAGACTACATGTTCTGGCTGAAGAATCCCTATGTTAATTATGCATATTAACCGAGTAATCAATTATTTAGCGGTTTAAGCTCCGCCCCTTTCCTCCACTTTTCAAATTTTCCATTCCTTATAACGTTGGGGGACAGCTGGCCGGAGGCCTAGCGACTTTGCCTATGAGCGCATTCAAAATCGATCTCAGATTTCATAGGAATCGTGCCATGGCCTTTCTTTTGAATGCTAAAACAAGTCTGTAGGTGCTTTGGTTAATTTACAAGCTCAATCACAAAAAAACGACGTTTTCTTCGCGCGATCGCCGTCCTGCCGGGCCGAGACCCGCGCCAGAGAGCGTTTGGGCAAGTTTCGGGTCGGCTTCGAAGTAAAGGGCCCATCCCCTGGCGGACCGAAAGTGGCGGTTCCAACTTTGCGGGTAACGCTTCCTACATGGCGTTCAGCGGAGCAAGCCGCAAGCCACGGCGCGACTTTTTCTTCGCGCCGTGGCTTGCGGGCTCCGCTCCGCGACTTTTTCTCTGAAAAGTGGACTATTATATGTGTAGCTTTGAAACTTTATATTTTGTAACCGTGGTTTGTAATATTGTAACCTATTTATAACCCTCGTAACTCGACAATTTGTCCGGGTTACACAATTTTTTTTAACATTCGTACTTCTTGAAACTGAGTTTCAAACCCCCTTGGTTTAACTTTACTTACGGTTAACACATCTATCCTTATCCGCTAGGTTTGCGTATGCTCAACGCCCCCTTAAAAGGCTGGGACGTAAATGAGCGTAGCCCCCTCAAGGATTTCCTGGCCAGAAACTAAAATTGAATTAGTAAATAGATAATTTAGCTCCGCTTAGCAGAGCCATTTGGCTTACGTCATTTGTTGTGCAAGTCAAGTAGTACCATTAGGGTTTTGTTTGTTTTTAAGAGAAAGGGAAAATGGTTGGGCTTCAGCTGTTAGACGTCAGGGAATTTTTTTTAATAGTAATTAAGCATTTTATGATTGCGCCTACTAGGTGTTATTAGAAGTTCGTGCATTTTTTTACAAAATGAATTAGTGAAGAGAATTCAGGTAGGAGAAGGCGAAGCAGGACGCGTCGGTGTCAGTCTTGTTTATTTGTTCGTCGTACTGCAGCCCCAAGTTGACAGACAAAAATCGGGAACTGTTACTGAAGCTGTCTGCTGTGCAAACTCTAATCGTAAAGCTTCTTGGACTATCTATAATATCGACAAGGACTTTCAATTCGGGCATAGGCACGTACGGAAACAAAAAGAAAAGAAAAATAATTATGCTGGTATTGCGCAGTGTAACAATAAAAAAAAAGGTTTTATTTATTTCTATGCAAAAGCACAGAATCGCGGTTACCTCTGAAACGTGGAAAAGCTATTCGTTCAATGAAAGGAGACCTTGGATTTCTTTACGGCTATTATTTTGTCCATCAGTCAAGCAACTTAGTGCATTTTTGGATGCCTTGTTGAGAATCAATGCGCCGTCCGATCGTAGCCGGGAGCTACACCGGACCTCACTCAGGATCAAGACATGTTGATTAAAAGGAAAAATCCCATGGTGGCCTTTTCACGTCCTGGACGTTTTTGTCTCCATTCTGCTAGCATCGAAAATTCTCCTTATATATACCTACATCTTTGCCAGAACGACAAGTTTTTCTAAAGCTTAAGCATCAGCGATCAAGCAGTAAGGCCATTGTATCTTTTTTTCGACAGGTTAGCCGGAAGAATTGAAAAGTTTGGTATTTCGAGTTCAGTCGTTTATAGTCAGTTCTTCAAATATAAGTTGAGAAGCACCCGGAAGACGACACAGAATGTGTTGCCTACAATTGTAACGAAAAGTTGGGGAACGTAAATAAATTTAGCGAGACTTGTGCTGGGCTTGCAGCAATCCCTGAACGGTAGGGTAACTATGAGGTAACTATAGGGTAACTATACTACCAATCTCTTTCTCATGTTTTTTTCCAATGCCCTTTACTCAACAAAAATAGAGCTATACTACTAAGAACCCTAAGCAAAAACAAACTCCACTTCAAACGTGAAGTATTTTTAACCAACTCAAAAACCTACCCATCCGTCACAGCTTTCGCAAATCCAGCACTTAAAATACTCCAGCAGTCTAACTTGTGATTTGAACTGCATCCGATTTCTTTAGAAATATTTTCATATGAAAATGAGCGTCTCACCAAGAGCGCCCTTTCCTCTTTGTTCATAGTTAATGTAAAAAATGAGCAAACACAATACAGAAACGGAAACGAACTTTGCTCTCACTCCGCTTTAAGTTAAAAAAAACTGAGGGTACTAGAGCGCTAGAGGCAAAGCAAAAATAGCATAGGTCTATATTATACAATCGAAAAGTGCCGTGAGTCATGTATCGTTCTCAGGCGGATATGAGCTGTTTAGCCAGCGTTGCTGATACAGCAACATGCTTCTCTCATAATTTCTTCGCTTGTGTTTATTGTCCTTTCCAAAGTGTGTATGTGCTTAAACTGGACGATCCCTGTACTCCGTAGGCACTACTGGCTGGACCGGACCTCCTCCAGCTTGCGGACTCCGTCAGAGAAGTTCTCCTTTTCAACTGTATAGCTTATGGAAACTGGAAGATAAAGCTCGTAAATCCCTTGCTGTCCGATGTTGGCAGGAGGGGAAAAGAAAAAAGGCAGAGCTTATAGGAAACGGGACATGTTGATAAGATGTGCGTGTGCCACACACGGACGGTCTCAGGGCTTGGCATGCCTTCGTTGTATATATAAGAGGTCTGCGTTATTACTTGTTCTTGTAGCCCGAGTGTGATGAGGCCAGGAAAAGGGAGCAAAGGTTAGGTACCGGGCGAGATCCGCAACCGCTTATCTCTATTCTACATGTTATTTTTTCTATACCTTTGCGATGGGCGGAAAAGTTTCCTACTTCTGATTTTCTTTGTAGCATAATCTTGTTGGAAGTTCCTTTCTGCAGGTTGGAATCCACCCCTCGCACGAGCTATGAGCTATGCAGCTATGGCTTTATCTCGACGCAGAGCGCTCTATCAGGTGGGTATTATAAACCTCTCGTTGTCGCTTTAAAACCGCATCTGCGAAGTTTCCAATTGCCTTATATTGTGTGTCACGCTTCGTTCCTTATCTCCGGTTCAGGGCTTACCACAGAACGGTATGTGAGCTATGTAGTGCGGAACTATAGCTTCAAAACAACGGTTCATGAGTTCTAGTCCAATTAGTGAAAAATTCAGGCAGACATTCCCAGTAAAGGTCTGTACACAGAAACGTCCAGTGAAGTTTAAACACCGTGAAACGTAAACGCTGTAGAGTATAGAGACGAGGGCAACCATCACTATTAGTAAAACGTGCTTTCTTTCCCTCTCCCGATTGGGTGCAAGGGAAGCTTTACATTAGCGTCAATAAACATCAGGTTTGTCGGCAGCAAAGGCGCGTGGTGCTCGTAGTTGCGTCTGCCACTTCCGGTCGTCGATCAGCAACTGGGAGGTCGTCCGTCCATTCGAGGATCATATTGTTGTCTTGATGCGCAAAGGCGATAACTAGCTCTTCAGGGTGGGGAATATAGTAAAGCTTAGGAAATTCGAATGAACCCAAAGCTAGCTACACATTCTGCGTGGCCCAAGTAGCTCTACGCTTCGCAGAGCCATCATTAAGGTATTTCAAGGGGTTAGAGAAGTTTATGGGGCATACAGAGCCGCAGACTGCTGGGGAATCAGATCTAAGATCGGTTTCTATAACGCTATTAAGAACCTTTGTATAAAGCTATGCTTTTTCAGGTATAGTGCTAGAATAAGAAAGCACTTCGCCCTTACGGTTTGGGCTATACTATGAAAGGTTTCTTTAACGAGGGCGGCATGCATAATTGATTTTTTTTTACGCTCACAAAAGCGACGCCTCTCATTTCTTTAAGGCACCTGCAAAGAACAGACCGAAGTTTGTCCGCGAGTCAAAAATGAGTTCAGCTAAAAATTAAAAAGGCAGCAAAAGAAAAGGGAGGAGCTGTAATAGCGAACTAATAATAAAAGTTGTCAATATGCCATGTAGTTAAACCAGCAAGGAGGCCGAACAATATTCTTTTTTATGGCACGACTCAGAACGCTGTAATTACCTGTCGTTTAGGTATGGAGCGCATACTGCACAGCTATAGCGGCGTATAGAGCAGTCGATTAATGTTTGCCTCCCCACAAAGCTGCAGTTATAAAACACCATATCGCTACAGGTTTATTGGTTGGACATCAATAGTACAGTGTAAAGTTTATCTGTGTACCACCAGCTTGATTTTCCCACCTCAGCTGATCTTTCGGTCGGCCCCACGATACAAGTTATCGTGGAAAACCGTCAAAGTACGCGGCTGCGCTTCACATTACGAGGAAATCTTTCCGTTTCTTGGGTTCGCTATACGTTCTCTGGCCAAGTTCGCACAGTGACGATCTTAAGGGCTACCCTTTGAGACGGCCTTTTCTGGGTGTTTTGCTTTTGGTGTGGGACTTACGTCTCACCTAGCAGAAAAATCCGAATTTCTTTCCAGATTAGAGCTCTCCTAATTTTTCTCTTGGTGTTATGGCAAAGGCTTACTGGTCATTAGAACGTCCTTTTGTTGAACTTACGGGAGAAAAAGATAAATGAGCGCTGGAAAGTTGCCCATAGTCGAGTGCATTCCGCAGGTTGGATAACATGCTGTATTAGACGTTGTAGTGTTATTCCTTAGGGGAAAACAAGATGTGTGAATTGGTTGGGCAATGGGCAATGCTTCTCACTTGGCACACGAGAGGCGGCTGATATGATAAGCGCAAAGCTTTTCCACTATCGAGTTGGGAATCCTATTCTGATAACTCAGTCTTTGGGAACAGTTCATCGTTTGTTCAACGCAAATTTACGGATGGTGCAGCACATTTCTCTGTAACCCTTTTCGATATGTCCCGTAACATCCCGTGTTAGCAACGCCATGGCGGATTACTGGATTAACCCGACTTCTCTAGCAACCTGGATTAATTCATCAGCCGCCTCGTACAACCCCACTTTATCCGAATCTGGGACTGTCATGGTGAACACATCTCAGGCTATCTTGGATTCCGTCTCCTCGACAATTGTAGTAGCCCTAGTCGATCATATTGAATCCGAAAGCGTAGAAAATGACGTCTTTCGGCCGTCACCTGTGTTTCAAGCTTTCATTTACTGTCTGTACTCCATCGTGTTTGTACTGGCTCTCTTGGGTAATGGTTTAGTGTGTGCCGTCGTGTTCAGTTCTCGTCGAAAATGGACAGTGACCAACTACTTTATCAGTAACTTAGCGGCTGGTGACATCCTCATGACACTATTTTGTGTTCCATTTTCTTTTGTGCCCACACTTATTTTACAATACTGGCCCTTTGGTGAAGTAATGTGTCGAATCGTGCATTACTCGCAGGCAGTTTCCGTTTTTGTCAGCGCTTATACAATGGTGGCCATTAGTGGTGACCGATACCTCGCAATCGTCTATCCACTGAGGCCTCGGATGACGAGGAGGCAAGCAAAGGTGAGAGATGGTTTCCGAAAGCTATCATGTATCACATGTTACGTTGTAAAGGCCTCCAGAGGGATTCGTAATCCAATCAATGTTTTTCGTAAGCAATAAAAAAACTACAAAAAGGTGTCACGTTCCAGGCACATGGCTATACGTTAGGTACCTCTTAACAGACAGACAAAAGTTGAACAGGTCTTGTTTTTCCAAACTTTGATACCTTAACCGGCAAGTTATGAGAGTCTGCAACTGCAAGATTACCTTAGCTCAACTAGGTGGAAAGACGAAAAACAGAGCTGTCATTTTCCAAGTCTTCACTGGCTAATCTTATTTCACATTTGAGGTCACATTGTGTAATTTTCGCATGAGTGCTCGTTTCTCTGCGCTCTTCTCACATACATCAGGCAGGCCCGTACCCGGGATTTTTTTTTCGAGGGGGGTTTTAACCCGATAACTTGAAATCCTATTTTTGTCGTATACAATCTTTCCGGTAAGGAAAGGGGGATACGAAAAAGGAGAAAAGTTATCGCGTTTTTCGAGCTCCAAAACGGTCAAACAAAACCAAAGCTCAATTTGAAATAAACTTATCAAGTACCACATGCTAGAAAAACGTATATTTTTCATTTGCAGAAATTTCCAATGGGGGTTTATTAACCCCCGCCCCTGGGTACGGGCCTGACATCAGGTTCTAATTCTAGCTATTGCTACCGGTTAAACATAAAGTACAAGTCGTGGGTAAGAACACAGAAAATAAAACAATATTTACCGACTTTAAAAGGCTGGCAAAGAAAAGACCAAGGAAGATAAGTGTTAGAAAGCTTACGTCCACAATTTCTGCCTCAAGCGTCCAAACTTCTTCCAGGATTTAATTACCTACCACCATTAAGCCAAAGATAAATACGGTGTTTCTGTGGTTCTTTATATCCTTCCTGAAAGTCAATAAGGTTTCGTTTCACCAGCGACCCGACTTGTACTTGGTAAATTAGTTTAGCCCCGTTCTAGTGCCATGGATCGTGAGCAAAGCTGCCGTGTTAATTCTGTTACATATTTCTCGTTATTTTTTTAAAAATAAATAGATTTAAGTGTGTACGTATAAAATAAACTGATCTTTGTTTTCCAGGTGTTAATTCTGTTGGTCTGGCTTTTAGCTACACTTACGGCACTACCTGTGCTGATCGTATCGGGTCTAGGAGCACCGTCTCAATGGCATAAACGAGAAAGTACTTACACCTGTATGGAACTCTGGCCCGGTGCAACACAGCAATCGCAGTACACGTTAGCTTTGCTACTACTGCAGTTTTGCATTCCTCTCACAATCCTCGTGTTCAGTTACGGACGGATTTGCCTGGAAGTTTGGGGCAAGAAAACACCAGGGGAAGCGCAGAGGAACAGAGATATTCGGTTAGCTCTCTCAAAACGCAGAGTAAATATATTTGCGTCCCTTCAACTATTTCTTAGAACAAGTTATGTACAATTTTTCAGCCGTACGGCTTCATGCTTTAAACTTTTAGCTTGCGGGTTGCATCAGGAAAACAGTCTAGTTCTTCTACTTTAAATAATACACACGCATAATCTCGTGAAGATTAAGAATTCATCACATGTAGAATTCATCACAGAATTCATCACATAAGCGACATCACATTTCTTAGAAGGCTTTACGATTCAGGGGAAAAATTATCCTTTAAAAAAATAAGGAAATTCCACTACGAATCTTAAAAAGGAACTAGGCTTTTTATCCTCGTCAAAGCTGGCCTCACAAAAGCGAGTCAGCACTTTGGAAGACGTCAACGAATAGGGGAATTCTTGAATTCGGACTGTAAATGTCTCCAGGATCTATTTCTCATTCGATACTTCATAATGCACAGATGATGGGAAAGTGCATTTTTTAATAAAAAATTTGCTGGGCGCATCACATTCTTTTTAACTCTTGAAGAAGCGGCTATTTTTATGAGCCAACACAAGTATTGAATTGGCCGAGATTCATTCCTAGACTCTGGTGGGTATTGCTGTGATACTAAACTTCCTTCGAGCTATGTACCTTTGTATGTAGGAGAGTAATTGCAACTCGCTCGGTGTTGCACAAGGAAGATGTATTAATGCATGGCCTCTATTTTTTTCACTCCACAGATGATAAAGATGATGATGATTGTAGTCGCGGTGTTTGTCGTGTGCTGGCTCCCACTTAACATTCTTCAGGTGAGAAATTATTTATACGTCGTTTTGTTTTGCATCTGTCCTTAAAAACATTCGTAATTAAAAAGCTTACATAATGTAGCTTTGTGAGAACTCGTTATAACGAAAAGAGAGAGAAAATGTAACCCTCGCCCTTTTTGAAAAAAAAAAAATCTTGTAAGTTTGTCAGGTACAATCATAAGCACAACGACAGTGTTGTCATAGTGATGCTATTTTATTCAAGGATAGTTGTTGAAATCACCAACTAACTCAGTTTCTTTTTTCCCTTCCATCTGTTTTTTGTTATAGATGATTGGAGACAACTACACGTGGATATGGAATTGGTACGGAATTCCTTACGTTTGGTTCGGTTGTCATTGGTTGGCCATGTCGCATTCCGCCTACAATCCACTCATTTATTGTTGCTTCAACGCCAAGTTTAGACAAGTAAATACTTGAGTTATACGATTCTTGGGCACACATAAACATTCCAAGTCATGTGTAAACAGGAAAAATATTGGGAACCGTACATTGAGGAAAGTAGCCGCTTTTATGCTGTCCTATAGAACGCATTGTCTTTAAGAATTACCGTCTCCTAAAGTTGTGGCTCCGAAAGTCTTTGAGAGTAAATCAAATTTAGTCTTTCCTTTGCGGCAACTTTGCCCTTAAAATTTCAAAGATATGTGGCTCCGAAAGTCTTTGAGAGTAAATCAAATTTAGTCTTTCCTTTGCTGCAAACTTTGCCCTTAAAATTTCAAAGACACCAGCCATTCGTACTTACGTAAAGGGACGAGTGGAAGGGATTGAGTGTTTTGTTTTTGGAACCTAGCAAGAAGATGGTAAGAATGTGTACCATACTTTAAGATCTTTTCGGATTAAATTAGAAGTGAAATTCCCAACTTGATTTAGTTAGCCTTTCCGAGGGTTGTGTCGTTACGCACTGAAGTCACTTACTATTTGTGTGTTGTAGGGTTTGGTTGTCGTAGCAGCAAGCTGTGGGTGTGTATCGCGCGATGCTGCTGCAAGAGAATCAGAACCTTTACAGCGCGTGAATACCTTCACGACTACTTACACATGTACAAACGGAAGTACGCGTTCTAAACAAGGGTCGTGCCGCGTCCTTCTGCATGCAGGGTCGTCTACCCATGGTCCCGTAGTCCATAGTCAAAGTCATGCCCATGGGACGGAGTCTTCCTTGGTACGCTCAGGAAGACGAAGTAGGAGTCAAAGTCAGACCTACTGTTTTAAAAATCATTTCACGCCGTGCGGAACCCAAGCTGTAAATTGTACCGAGTCCCATATGTAAAGTTCAAATTGAAAATCACCTAACAATAGAAATTCAAGGGCGAAGGTTGTATAGTAACAAGCTCGGTTTAGCTGTGGACCCAATGCGTAGGCTATATGATATATTCTCCGTTTCCTGTGTCACCAAGATCTGCATATGCATGGCATTCATTCATCGTGTCCAACACAAAATACTTCCCAAATTCATGTAGCGTTCCTATACCTATAACTTAAATCTCTCTCGCTTCTTGATATAAACTTGTCCGCTCTTCATCAAAATCCCCCAAAACTTGCTTCGCTGGGATATACCTGACGTGGCGTTTTTGTTCATATTTTTGTCGGACAACAATAGCGAAAACAAGCCCAACAATACAAAATACGAATGTGTCGCATACTTCCATTTCCCCGCGCTTTTCTTCGCTCAGCCTGTGACAATCGTATATCTTGCAATCCAGTGGTAAACTTAACGTGGCATTTCAAGGGGTTCGAGTCTTTATTTTACTATTCATGAGGCTTCTTTGACAGAAAGTTATACAAGTGGTAAGGACCAAAAAAAAATCCACGGGCAACAAACGCAGTCTCAATCACCAGCAAAATAAGCAAGAACTGGGCCGGCTATTGCTAAATGAAATAAATCGGAAACAATCTAGAAAATTAAGAAAACATTACAATGGAATTCCAACGTCACGACAGTATTTGACGAGATGACTGCAGACCGGCCACGTCAAACCACTTCAAAATGCTCCCGATGTCTTTTTTTTCAAATATCGAACCCCCACTCTCAACGAAATTTTGTGGTCTCATCCCAACAAATTTGTTTGCAAAACTCAATCTATACGTTAACAATAGACAAGAGAAGGAGGGGCGAGGCGAGATCAGGGTTCATAACAAAGATAATTGGCTACATCCTTACTAAAATATCAGTCAATTAAAAAAAGTATACCCAGGGCAATCAATATTTGGTTGGTGGGTAAAAGTGCGGTGAAAAGGAAAGGCTTGGGAACTCCAGATTCGGGCAAATTTCCGTTCGCGACATGTTGTCATTTATCAAGAGAATAACGACCTTCTAAGGTAAAGGCATCGGCCATATGAGGGATAACTCTACCGAATCTGGAATCCGTTTCCTTTTCATTCGCAACTGTCTTATTTTTTCACCAAAAGAAAAATAATAATAATAAAAAAATCAACTATATACAAAACGACTGTGAGAATTTAGCTGCGCTTAAAACGCAAGCCAACATCCGTTTCTTGAGAGAACAAAGTAAAAAGGGAGGGGCGATACAAAATACTGACAGCTACTGTCAAAGTTACGGAGTTTTTTTTTGCTTTATTTGGATTTACCAGAATTCAGGGAAAGTTTTACAGAATATCCCAATGGCAAAATGTAGGGGAGGGTAATTCCAACTGAAACCGTTCGGAGCCTCGCTTCGTATGACAACAAAAAGAGGAGCAGCTTTTCTCCAGTTCGACAATAATTCATAAATAAGTTCTTGACAATGAATGCTGCCTCGTCTATTTGTTGCATCCACGCCGAGTCACAAACGCCCTGGCTGAGCGTTCGCTGACTTAAAAGCCATTTTTTTTCCCGGGTATAATTCAGGGAGAATTCTCTGCTCACGGTCCCTTCTAAGGTTGCTTTTACAGTTTTGTAAACGTTTTCATGGATGTCAAATGTTTAGTAATGGTTGAGTCCAAACCCACACCTCCTACTCTGCACTTCCTCCGCATTTTCGTACTAATTTTAAGGGGTATTACTCCCTAGCAAAGCTCACTGAAAAACAATAGCATGGCGCGACAGCACACATTACAATGGCACTTGGCAAAAAAAGAATAGAACACGTCACGTGCACATCTACGGTCTTTCTTGCTAATGTTGTAAACCAAGGGCCGTGGGTTTGTAAGACTTGGGGGGAAGTGTGGGGGAGAACAATTTTGTTTTCTGCAAGTTAAAGCTTCGAAATATCCGTATGTCTCAAACTGTTTTTTGGCAACCATTTTTATCTGTCTCTGCAGGACCGTAAGTGCTGGGATTCCCATCGGCACAGTTTGAGCTTTTCAATTAAACATATGGAAACCAGCTTTTTTCCCAAGCCCTAATTAATTAATTAATTGAGTAGCTCGTGCTGTACAGGACGTAGCGAGAACGAGGTGAACACAAAAGGCTCCAATTTCTGAGATCAAATGATTATGATCAGTAGGATGGAATCAAAAATTGTTGGCTGGATAGATTCGCTGGGCGGTTAAATTTTGTTTTTGGACAGACTGGTGGGTTTGCTTCGATATGTACATGGATGTACATCAGGGCGCGGGGGAAGGATGGTAAGCTCCGTTTAGCGAATGTTTCAAGTTAATTCGATTTTGACTTTGTCAAGGTGGAGAACTAAGTTTCGCAAAGTTATTCACGTTTATACATAAAAGGGGGTGGGAAAACGTTCCGGAATTCCATATTATTCTTTTTTTTTAACAAAAGTACTTTGTCGAAACGTCCACACACAAAATGCGATCACCTTATTATTTTTCAATGGGGGGAATACGCTGAGGGAAATCCCTGCCGAAATTTTGGGCACTCGACGATTAATGCATAATTTCATTCATTTTTTCTTGTGAAACTTTGATTCCGCTGTGTACTCCACACTTGGTAGGTCCATATAGTCACTTTCTTCAACTCGTGCCCTTAGAGGCACGAGAAATCAAGAGGAATTTTTAATTCGCTTACAATTGGCAGAAAGGGGCGGGTACATTGACTCATTTCGCTGCCACCATCATTATTGTTGTCCCCCTCCCCCCAGAAAAAAAATCTACTTTCTTCCACCTATTCAGTCCAATTTTCTTGCACGTGGAGCGCGATAATACGACATGACACTTCCATCTTAGGCGAATAACTTGGGGTTTGTTAGGGACACGATGAGGTAATTTTTCTCACATTATTAAAACGTCCGAAAAAGTGTTGCAAAAATTCCGAAAAAGTCCAAGACGGTTAATGCACTGCAATTTTGTACATAATTTGGACCCCGAGTTCAAAAAATATCATTTGTCATATCGGCTTTCTCCAACTTTTTTGCTAGCCCTCTTCCTATATTGTTTTCCCCACCTTAAATTCGTTGCCTTCGCTGAGAGAGAAAATATCAGACCCCTTGTACCAATCATCTTCATTTTTGAGCAAAAATCCAATCTGTTCTTCCTCCTCCAACACAATCGTTCTAGGAAGATGAACGGAAAACTGATGCAGTTGCCATCGTTTCCCTTCTCACAAAAACCTACATTTCACTGTTGACCAAGTAAACTCATCCCATAATCCTGGCCGTTTCCGATATGCGCAACTTTCCAGTAGACGACGCGTTCATTGGCTGCTATTCTGATTTTTGTTTTGAAATTTAAATTCCCATGCTTCGGCGCCATGTTTTGCCCGGTCCATGCCTCGCTGCTGGTGTAACACTAACGAAATCGTGCTGGGCTGACGACGATTAGGTTTCTTCAGTGCTGTGGTAGCATGCACTTCCGCGCTTGCCACTTTCAATATAACCGAGCCGTGAGTTAGGGAAATTCCAACGCCTCCAAAGTTAGCATCTCGACAAACTTCCTCATTATCCTCATGACTGATGGTGTAAGGAGTAGGTGACGGAGGCGGTGTAGGGGGTCGAGGCCTATGAATCGATGACGAATAGGGCGACCAAGGTGGTGGCTGGATCACTCTATGACTGGGATCTCCGCTTGAAGCTCCCAAAGGATCCCAGTCGGAATTTGACGGAAATGCCGAATAAGTTGGTAGTTGTGGGGGTAAGTTTACTGGGAACGGAAGAAACGAGTCTCCGTAAGGCTTAAGCAACGGCGCGCTTTCGTCCACAGCTTTGCTTTTGCTTTTGCCTTTGCCTTGCACAAGCCTCTTTGGTTTGCGCTCTCCCATCTGTGTACGGACTTGGACAGGGAATCTACGAATGAAATAAAGGCAGACATTTGTACCGTGTTTCGTTTGTAAACATTAACTTTTCCGACATGCACACTCGACTGGTTTTCTTTGTTTGCCTACGAGACTAACTGTGTTAACAAGCCGAAAAAGAAGTTGACAAGATAGGAAATCTCGTGCTTTGTCTACTTTGAATGCATAGTTTTGTTATGTTTATCAGACGGAACCAAAATGATCCAGTTCCGTATAGGTCCGATTAGATAAAAGCTCATGAAAATTACACGATTGAAATAGAAAAAGCTGTGTTTCTACAGCATATACAATGCACTTACATCCACGCACATACTTAATTCTGTTTAGGACCGGATATAAGTTCCTTTATGTATGTGACCTTTTGGTAATACTTTTCTGTTTACATAAAAACTCATAAAACATTTTGTTTATTTTTCTTCCTCCCACACTTAAATGCTTCCTTTCAAGTTTTCCCTTTCCCGCCCAGACATTTTCTTTTTCTCCAACTAGCCCTTGTGCAATCGGATGTGAAGTTGTAAATTGACTGGATGACGACGCTTCGCAACGAGTTCTGCAACGTCGTCTTACTCATTTCATTAACAGTTAAACAGAAGTTCGAGTCTTATAAGTGTCCAAGGAATTAAATTCCTTTGGCATAGGTGGTAGAACATTCTGAGAGAGTCGAGCAAGTCTAAGACAAACTCACAGCCGCACTGAAAGACACAAGGAAGATGTGCGAAATCTAAACTGAAGCTCTCCCATACCTGAAGTCTGACAGGCTTTCCTGTGTACAAGTCACTTACGTACTTGTTTAGCATATTGACAGCTCCACATCCTCGCAACCAAGAGTTGCTTCCCGGAATGTCTTCAAAACTTTGGTCCAACGTATACGTTGGCAACACATGAAGCTGTTCATCGTCTGGAGAAGACCAGCCTCGATGCCGGGTTAATGTTGTTATCTGGAACGACAGCACAAGGTTAAATTTTTTACTATTTTCTTAGCTTCGCCAACAAATCTACAAGGTAAATCCGTTAGCTGCAGACAAATTGCAAGTCCTAAAGCCCTAATCCCCTCCCTTTTTGTCCCGTGCCTTTCAAGACATAACTTGGCAACCGGGGATCATCCAAACTTCACCCTTCCCTGGTTCAGCCTATTAAAGCCCATCAACTTTCACCTGTATTTACGTTCTAAAGAAAGGAAGAAAAAAAAAAGGGGGGGGGGGGAAAGCTTACCACAGCGCATCCGTCTGGCATATCATTTTTGTCTTTATGTGCGTGAGCACAGAAATCCAAACAAACTGTAAGGCCAGCGAACGGTCTGCCTGGTTTCAATCCCAATCTGCAGTCATAAGCAACATCCTCCCTTCTCGTCTGATTGGCGTAAGCTTCAGGTGCCAGACGTCTATAAAGCGGGGCAGTTGTTGTAGCCAATTTTTGCAAACGTTCTTCCAAGGCGGTCTCCTGTCAAAGGCATTTTTGTTAAACCTCCCACAACGTGGCTAAAATAGTTCGGTTTAGTTTTTGCTAACCTCACTGACTTCACGGAGTTTGAATTTTCGTATTTGTTTACTCCGCGCGTACTTGCACCCATTATAGAACATGCTCCGGGAACAACCAAAGCTGAAAGAAGTTCCACACAATTCGGGATCGATGCCTTGACAGCCACATGTTTGGGTAGCGTTCAGAGCACAATTGCGGTTTGTCGGGGTGCCACAACTATTCAGTTGGGCCACCAACTGCTCATATAATGGGTCAGCGTCTGACATGGCTAAACCCTCCCATGCTACAATACAGACTACTAACCACGCTTTGGCACAGTGATGGCCTTCCCGGTGTTTAATTAGATACAAAAATTTCTCGTCAGGATGTGAGCGACGTAGTATCTATCAATTTGAAAAAAAGGTAAGGCTATCATAAGCTTTATAAAGACTTCTATTTCAGGCTGTTTACCGTTTTGGCTATCGGACAACCTTCAGGCGTGGATCCTTCTTTACTGGTAAAAAGGAGCTTGTGGAAGCGAAGCGCGTGGCCGCGATGACCAGTTCTAGTTTCCATGAGAAGTCGAAGGGCAGGGAAACTGCTCTCAAACCCAAGTTGACTATAGATGGGTCCAGAGTCAGGGGCTGAAAACCATAAAAAAACATGAAAATAAACACAAGTTTACTGTTAGTGCAGTTGTATAGATCGTATAATAGCGTTACCATTATTATTCAAGTGGCACTCACACGGTGGTGCAACGAAAGTTGCGACTTGGATTTCTGGAGAGGATTTTTTCTGGGATGTTTGAATGGTTCCCTCTTCGGAGGCTGCTATCGCTAACGACATGTTTGGGCTGGGAACCCGTGGGTTATTATGAGGCTCAAGATTAGACAAGGACATGTGGCTCGAATGTAACTGGTCTTGTGAGGTAGATACTTTGGCAGGTGCATCGTATACTGTGGCATTTTCTCCACACCTCTTTTCTGTTTCTATCGTAGGTATTCCCCCTTGAACATAGCCATCTCCGTCGTTAACACAATCTAACCGTGGCTCCCACGTTTGCTGAATCAAGGGCCCACCCTCGGGCGCGGGAAAGGGTTCAGGTTGAGGGTGGGCTTTGTCTAAAAAACGCATCGTTGTAGGTGGATCTTGGTAAGAAAGGATCGAGAGGGGAGGTGTTAACAAGTCTGACGGGGGTAGGGTCTGGGAATGCGGAGAGGATTCATCCGAGTAATTGCCACCCTCAGCTAAGTGATTAAACACTGACGCCTGAGGGTGGCTGACCCCTAAAAAATTACCGGCATGGTTAGTGGTTGTCAATGCGTTAGTACTGGCATTGCAGTCGGCAGCCGACGAAATGGGCGTGCAAGGAGACATATCTTCCGACGAATGGGGCGTTTCTTCGGACAAATTTTGGTAGTTGAGATTAAGATTAAAAGATATGGAATTGGAGGAACCCGGGTCGGGCGGTTCCATAGCTACTGACGGGGGATCGGTAGTAGTTTCCGGTGTCATCATGTGACCGTAATGAGCGGCATAGTCCTCAGTGAGATACTCGTTTTGGCTTGAGACCTGACCTTGCCTTTGCTTGTTTAAAATCATCTCTTTAAGGCGGTGTTGCAATTGCTCGCGACTGGAACCTGTTTTGGTTTGATCTTCGGCTGATTCAGGCGGTGAAGCCTGTTGGTTTGACTGGTGAGGCGTTTGCGTTTGTTGCAGACGCGACTTGTCCCCTGTGCCCAAGACGGAGCCTGAGTACCCGTTAGAGTTAAGTGAACTCTGCTGGGGAAGTGGAAGAAGCAGGTACCCAGGCTGTGAGTTTGGGGGCGGGGGTGCATTAGAAGGCGAATAGCTGGGCTGGAGATCTTTGCTAGCGTCTGCATTGCCACTCGAAGACGAGTTACTGACTTCGGTACCATTAGCTGACGCTTGCGAGCCGCTGCGAGGACTCGGACTGGGTGCGTGTCCTCCCGGATATGGACTTCCATTTACGTAACTGTACAGATAGATACAATGTATCACATTTTTTTCTTGTCTTGGATCGTTTGCAAGTTACCTCGCCATTGACGCTCCGTTGGAAGCAGGTACTTCCATATAACCATGCGGCAAATTACTACACCGATTCCCGTTGACATGGAGCGGCCCAGGTGACGGATGTGGCTGTTGCGATTGCGCATGGGGAGATAAGTGGGGGTGAGGACTGTAATTGCCTTGAGCTTGACCCGCCTGTTGGTGCTGGGGACCAGGGCTAGGTCGGTGATGACGCTGGTTAAAAGAGGCGTGTCCATGGAGGGGAGATTGAGCTTGTGGAGCAGTAAAATGATCCCCCGGTCCTCCAAAACTCTGGGACATGTATGCTGGAGTGTTGGGAGGTGGTCCACTTGGTCCGCCCCCGTTGGCTTGTGAAGGACTGGCGAAGCCCGCGTAACCGCCTACATTAGGCCCAAGCGCTGCTTGCACGGGTCCCGGTACGCCAAAACCTGGCGCATTAGAGCCGTTACCAGTACCACCGTAGCGATGGGGATCGTCCATATTAGGCGCAGGCTGATGGTAAGGTGGCCATCCTGCATTAGCTCCCTCGTCCGCTGGTGGGGCTTGGGGATTCCAGGAACCACCTCCTCCCGATGTCGCTCGAAACTGGGCTGATTCCTGGATGTTCATGTTTGCATCCGGTCCCATATTTTGACTATAAAACGGCATCATCGGTGTCGGTGCCTGCTGCTAATTAGTAAATAAGAAAAGGAAATTTTGTCAGATTTACTTGAAGCAAGAAACACACTGACATAGCAGTGGACGCGCTCATTGATTATTTTTTCCTACACAAGTCATGTAAAGGTACTGAAACATGTAGATTGTAGGGGCGGATTCCCGGATCGATATGCAAGGTTCTTACATTCAGTTGTTACCCTGGTAACGGGCAAGCCCATATAAACTGCACTTTTAAGCCCCAAAGTTTGATGACGGGAAGCCCCCCCCCTCCACTACCTCTGCTGCTACTTGCATTTTATGGCACCTGGAATGACTTACATAGGGAAAAATATGGCCCCCCCATCTTGATAACCCCTTACCCCGTATGTGATGGTTTCCTCCTGTTCTCTTGTCACGAAATTTTTGCCTCCTCTTTTACGGCCTTTCACGTTCTAACGATAAAAGTTGGGGTTAAAACTTAGACGCATCTTATAAAAAGAAGCTTACCATTGCATTATTCGTAGGCGGAGCTTGCGAAGATTGAGTAGTTTGGTTTGCTTGACGCCCACGTCCTTCTTTTTCACCCCGTGGAACCTTTGAAAAATAAAGGGAAGGGACAAAAAATCCAGTGTTACAAAACAACAAATTAAGATTTTCGGACTCCAGGCAAACACACCTCCCGTATCCCTCTTTGCTATCCGGGGCTCCCCTATTAGGCAAACCTAACGGTGGCAGGGATTAAATAGGTGTGTCAAGTGGGGAGGGAATCTCAAAGCAAGTGTTACAGGTGGAAGCATTTAGCAAGTGGTTTGTTTCGGTTAGGGCATCACGGATGAGGGTGAGGTGATCCTCCGCCTCGACATTGACCCTGAACCCCACAGAAACCACAACCCCATCTTTTTCCTCGATCGGGACCCGGGAAAGCCCTCCTAATAACCCACCGCTCTAGAAAGTAGGGAGAGGGTCCCGATAGAGGGGTGACAGGAGAACTAAAACACACTCACAGTCGGAATCACTTACAATGAGGAGTCTACGACAAGTTTTGGCTTTCCCCTACCCCCTAACTAGCTGCAAACACCAGCGTGTGTCACGTCCCGAAAGGGGCCGAGTTGAAGAAGATGTGAGGGAATCCCGAATTCCTGCAAAGAGACAGTGGGCTCGGATATGAGCGAGGGTGGTATTGGCGAAGGGAGTGCAGGGGGTAATGGCAACAGAGAGGGACTTTTCGGGGTAAAGAAGGGAAGGAGGCACCTGTCGTGTGCCAGTTCAGGACTACCCCTCGTTCTTTGACTTTTCTCACCTTATTCCCTATCCGTAACAAGTGCACCCTCCCCTCTTTTAAGTAGACACGGTGTATCTATCACTTCTATCAATGAACCAAAGGGGTTGACAAGCAAGAATGGGTGAAAAGAATCTTAAAGGTTTGCTTGTTTTACAAGGGTATCTATCAAGCGGCTTCCAAAACGAACCCAAATTTGATAGGAATCAAAACGAAGTGAAAACGGAGATTCCCTTTTCTTCCACGAGAAAGTACTTAGAGAAGACAATTTCCTAAGTGGCGCAGATAATCCCTCTCGAAACTTAGGAAAAGCTGCCTCTGAAATCATCTCGTAGAATTTAAGGGTCAGCTAGGATGCCCTGCATGCTGGCGCCGCCCAACGTCGGGCGAAGAAGTACAGTGTACAGCGCAAGCAATACCCAATGCCTGGGAACGGGACAACGGTACTTGTCCGATAGCGATAGTAAGGCAAATAGTAGGAAAATACGCGTACGGTGGGGTTGTGGGGTATGTAAGGGGGAGGAGGGGGAATACCAGTGTGAAGGTATATACCAATATACATGGGGTGAAGGGATAACATATGGGGTATGCTGTGCTTGAACAAGTAGGGCTAAAACTGCTCGGCTTACAGCTGCGCCCGAAGGCTATTTTTACCGCGGCTACGGTTCGAAAATTTGGGTGCTGCGAAATAGGAGGCGTAGAGAAAAGGCAAAAGGAGGTGGTGAACAACTAAGGGGGTCTTTCGTTGGAAAAGGGGGTCTAGCCGTCTGGTATTGAGGCCGGCAGCTGCTGGCTGGCGCGACGCCACGGACGCTACCGACGCTTCTAAAGAACTCCGCTAGTTCAGTATTTGCCCTCTCAAAAGACTTCTATAGCCCAACAAATAAAATTATTCATCTTTGGCTGGTGGTTCTCTTCTCTTAATTTGCTCAGGATCAACACGTTTTTTTAAAAATCCCGCGTCTGATCCATTCTCCATTCGATGTTTAGAATGTAGGACTTTGGGGGGGGGGAGGCGAGCCAGCCAAGTTACATGTCGCATATGGCGGGGAAGAGGATGACTCGATAACATTACACAATAGGCCTAAATGCTGGTACAAAAGGCCGAAGTAGAGCAAAAAAGCGAAAGAAAAGAACAGCGACAGCTATCGAGGCCGTTTTTCCCACGCTACCTCAAATGCAAGATGCTTCCATGGCAAGCTTCTGCAGCTGCCGATATTTATGTCGACATGCCACTATACGAAACTTCCATGCGAATGTATACTTTCCAACAATGCTTTAATCTCGTTTGAGTGCTCGTTGTGCAACGGAGTTTTCGCTACGGATGAAACTGTTCCAAGATTGGCTCCGGCGCTAAGATTGTTTTAAAAAAAAAGTGTCAAGCCGCGAAACCAGGTACACGGTTGGAGAGTCAATTCCCATAAAATGATGGGCATGAATGCCGGACTTCCTCCCCGTCTCCTTTTTTTTAATTCAGTTTGTATCCTACGCATTGTTCACTACTAACTCAGCCTGTTTCCAACGTGTTTTTTTCCCTCATCTTTATTATATTTCGTCCATGCTCGAACGTTTGAAAAGGGATGAACCAAAACTTCGGACTGTATTCATGGGCCTTGTTGGAATATGTTGGTGCGTGCGTATGTGGCCGTTTCCTCATTATTATGGGCCTTTGCCCCCCACTTCCTTTCCTCCAACCATTTTAACTACTTACCCCCGTGTCGTATCCTTTATTCCTTTTTTCTTTCGTTTTAGGCGTTTTCCTTGTTCTCTATTCCTTCTTCCCAACTTTTACCCCGATATGTTGCATTTCCATTCCACCCCGTCTAAAGCCAGAATATATACCTAAAACTCGTCTCTGCTTTATGCGTTTGGTACTGCTGAGCTTGCTGACCTACCAAAACGCGCCATATGGACAGGACAAATTGGCACGCTTACGCCATATGCGCATTCTCGCTTTGTCATAATGCGTGGCTAACGTTGTTCCTTCGCCTCTATAGGTCACCAGAAAGTGCAATTGCAAATCACGACGGCCCAATGAGAAACCCATAAGTCCTAAGGATAAGGTATATAGTGGAACGCCTGCATATTTTCAGCGCAACCGTTACACTATATATTGTCCCTCAACCGCGGTAATAGAGCAATGGGGCTTAAAATGTCTTTCTTAACATAACAAAAGCTGGCATAGGTTCTTTTTTTCTTTGTTTACGTTAGCTAGCATAGGTTTCGATTTCCTAGCAGATGAAAATCGATAGTCAGCTAGATTCTGAAAAAAACAACCCAAAAAATAAAGCTCGATAAAGAAAGAAGTAAAAATTGAGGACTCGTGATGTGAGATTATTTCGCTGTCTTATCAGAAAATGTCCCGAAAACAAGTCGAGTGATAAAAGGAACAGCGGTTTAGTTTCGTCTACCGTTTTTGCCCGAGGGGTTAACAAGCACGATGTCTGACGGGCCGAACGAATGCGAAAAATGGACACAAAAGGCTCTAGCAAGCGTATATACCTTCAACTACAGAGAGGTTGACCAGCTGGCTGGCCAGTCTTTTCGGTTCCACGGTCTGCGTAGAATTTTTGGCCAGAAGTCCTTCAGCTATTTGGCCTACCTACTAACTATTCTTCGTTAGGCCCGCTGTACTTTTGCTGGGTTTTTCCTCCTTTTACTCTTCCTTTCCTCAAAGACCTTTTGCTTCTGCTCGCCGTACAGAAACCATGTGGTCACGGTGTGCTGCTACACAGCATTCGATTTTCCAAGACTGGAGTCACGGCCATCTACTCCAAGTTTCTTCGCTGTTTTTCAAAACTTACATGCTTAATGAGAACCTGAATACATCCCTCGAGATGTTTGACTAGTCTTGGCTCACGTCGTCTAGACGTCACCCATACACTGTACACATGTATACCCATTATAGCATGTTAATGATTTGAATAAGCGAGGAACAAAGTTAGAAACCGGAGTGACAAGAACCAGGCCATCATGGCACCACTCGCCCGTGCTTCTTTTGCTAAATATTTATACCGGAGACGAACGGCGGACGCTGGTTGTGTGTGCTTGCTCTATGGACTCGAGATGCATGCTTGAGATAACATGCACAATGTCCACCTTTTGCCATCCAAACAGCTCTCTCCCGCCCTGGTATATATTTGCAGGCCCCATACGAATTTTGCCAAGCCGTCTCCAGAAAATCCCCGTTTTTAAAAAACTGAATATGGAAGCTTTACATGAAAGTATAAACGTACTGAACGCTACCTCGTATATACATATAGCCGCTCATGCTATCTTCACCTGGCGTATAGTGCTTGACACGGGGTTTTAGTGCGTTATCACGTAATAAGAAAGGAAACAGGAAGTTCCAACGTCGCTCGTCCATGTTGCTATTTGTGCTGCAGCTGCCCGGTATTCAAAATGGCGGATAGGACTTGCAATCATAATATAACCGCTTTGTCTAACCGTCTCTTTAACAATTACATAATAAAACGATTAAACGCAATGCAACGTCAATGGCGGCGGTAAGTTTGGCATTGTTACGTTTCCCTCTGACTATTTCTTTTCCTGTTTTTAAAAAATCTTTTCGCAAGTCTTGGATTGGTAAGCTTTGCGCCCTCGCAAGTGTTTACGTTCTTTGATTTGCCACGTGGCCGTTACTTGTTAGAGATGTGGCCTGGCACGCGGCCGCGGGAGCGTGAATGTGTTGATTCCCACCCGCCCTCATTCATGGAAGAGAATGAACACAGAAAGCAAAGAGGCCTCCCAGTTCTGTTCCTGTATATATGCTCCCATACTACTGTGCCACCCTCTGCCCCCTCACTCTCCCCGCTCTTCCCTTGTCCTTGTCCGCGTCCTATGCTCTTGAGTTGCTCCACTCACGCTGACGACTACTATACACACACACTTCCACACATGCCTCCACGTGGTCCCGCGTGAATGCAATGCAATGAAGGCCCAAGGACGGGGGAACCCTTTTGCCTCTCGCCTTGGGTCCTAGCCATCCTCTCTGTCCCGGAGTACAACCGAAAAAATAAAAGCGAGGAAGGGCACGAATGTGGTAAACTGACAGGGCTTACACGACGATTTAGACGTATGGGCACGTTTTTAATCAGGTAATTGTTTGAGCCATCCCAATCAAGGATATCTGGATAATTTCATCGTCCTTTCTTACATTACATTTGAAAAAAATGCAAAAAGTAGGACCACGTTTTTAACCACGTAATCCTAGCGCTCCTTACGATAACTTCTTGAAGACTTTGATAGCAAAATGTTAAGCTGAGTGAAACTTGCTAAGAAAGTAAGTTTTATGCTAATCAAGGGTCAAATTATTTTGTTTTCGTATACTTGAATCGCAACACTCGTAGCTGCGACGAAGCGGGAAACGGCATCACTACATAGTACATGCGGTACTACAAAATGTAATATTTTTTTCGGTTCTTGGATTAAAATCGAACAATAAAAAAATGTAAACAAAATAAAAGAGAGAAAATATGCAGTAATATCCGGAAAGAAAATGCAATTGCGGTAAATCATAAAAGTCTAAGACGCGTTCGGACTAGATCCTTACCTTGATTTTCTTCTCGGTGAGTTTCTCGCAGCGGCGGACTTTGCAAATTTGGTGGCTTTTATCATTACGGCAAGGTGCGCAAGCTCCACAGTTATCTTTGCGCAAGCATCCAATGCATTCGCCACAGCGTTTGCGTTTCTTTTTGGAGGGCTTCTCGCTCCCATCTTCGCCTGTTAGACCACCACCGGGCAAAGCAGGTTGTTTGAAACCGTCGCCGTTGGCACACATGAGCGAATCTGAAGACGTACCTGCAGAACTGGATACGGAGGCTACTTGGGAATCACTCTCCGAGCCTTCTAAAGACAGAGCCCGGATTTTTCTCTTCTCTTTCTTCCGGCCGTCGGTACCGGCGTTGTAAGCGCGACGTCCATGCTCCGGTCCAGGGGCATTGGGAAGCGGACCAGCAGCATACAGCTTGCTGTTGTCCACTTCTTGCTTAACAGGCGGAACATTCATACGATGATAACCGGATCCGGGGTGGTTCATAGCGTCAGGATGGTGTACCGGATACCCAGGCCCGGGCGGAGGATGACCGTGAGGCTGATGAACATGTGGAGGTGGATAGCTGCCTAAGTGTCGTTCGTCTATGTAAGGCGGTTGCTGATGTTCCAAACGAGGCGGGGGTGGTAACGGTGCCGGGACCACAGGATACCTTGGAGCTGCGTTAGGATTGAGCATGGGAGGGGGTGGAGCTTGTTGGGGCGGTCTATTGGGCATAGCCGGAGCTAGGCCAGCTGACGAAAACGGAGGCTGATGACTATGTCCGTTGGGATCCGAACCGGGCGGCCCAGGTGAAAAACTGTGATGGAATTGCGATTGGAAAGAAGGAAGTTTGGGCGCTCCATTAAAAGCATCGGAGAAGGACGAAACCGTGGACGGTCCCGAAATCATACCCGACGCGCTCACCGTGATGGGGCCTACCATTTTCCCCAGTTCCAGTAGCATCGGACCAGCGGAACTATCTTTTGATTCCCATGGTCGATACTGGATAGACCCAAGTTGACCGAGCGGAGTAAGGTGATGTGGGTGCTGAGAGCCGAAACCTAAGCCGAGACCAAAACCTAAGCCCAAAGGTGGTGGAGCTCCGCCTACGTCCAGCAAACGAGCAGACAAACCTTCGCCGTACAAATCCCAGCTGGGTGGATTAGCGCCAGAGGATGTCACAGGCAGCCCGAGGTCTAACAAACGTGATGATAAGCCTTCGCTAAGGGAATCTTCGCCGCCAAACGACGAAAAAGGTGGCAAACCGTTTTTAGAAGTGTCGTGGTCTTGGAAAAGACCAAGACCCAAGCCTAGGGCGTCTCCTAGGCCTACGCCAACGCTGTGTGAATGCAAATGAGAGAGCGTTGTATGTGAGTGTGATTGAAAAGGGTTCGTAACGCCAAAGCTCGGCGTATGCGTGATCGAAGTTGGCGGTCCAGCCGAGTGACTGGACCCTATTCGTTCATTCATGGCTTCAAATCAAACTGCAACCAAGCGTACCTGTAAAAGAAACGACTGCTTTAATATGCATTGTAACACTCCACACTTGACACTAAAAGAACAATTCCCGAATAGTCTTTTGGGGGATTGTATTTGTAAATATAGATTTATTTGTGGCATTGACCCTGCTTGTCGCACGCACAGTCATCGCCGCGTATGGAAACGAAAAACCTCATCAGCCATCTGTTCCGACACCCACTGGGGGCTGCAGAGGCTGTGATCAATAAGCGAAGTTTGGTCACACGCACTCACTCTCGCACGCTGTACAGTACACTTACTAAAACGTAACAATTACCTAAGCATTTAACTACGAAGCGTCCAAGCTGGCCAGAAACATCTTCACTCAGTCCTTAGCGTGGAAAACCCGTATTACTCATAGCACTATATGATTCAACCACACGGCCAGCACTATTCTAACCCACCCAGGTCTTGGTCCAACCCGAATTCTTTCTTCTATTTTCACCCAGATTACGACACACAGTTTCGATAGCCTAACCACACGTAAGATTGAAGAAACTCTCAGTTTGTCAGTTCTGGGAATTCGTTAAAATCTATCGCTCTAAATGGAGCGCGACGCACAGGAACGTGATTGCGAAGCCTGCATTGTTCCTGTCCTTCACCAGACCAGCAGTTTTGTGTGCTGCGTGCGTATGGACGTACGGAGGGACTAGCGAAATGAAACGAAACTACAAGCTTTCGGTGCCTCGTTCTCTACAGGCCTGGCTAGGGGCCGCCCTGTGTACAATTTCAATGTCGCCCGAGGCAAAAACAGTATGCAGAGCAACCTACTTGCCCACTGGCCCAGTCCTACCGGTCCTACCAAAATACACAGTAAAAGCGTGACAAGTTGGCCCCGTTTTTGCTCGCGTCAGATTTCTCGCCGTTTTTCGGTTCTTTTCTCGAGACTCTTTTCTTGTGTTGGGGTTAAAAAAAGAAGAAAAAAATAAAACAGAAAACAAGGAAACGGAAAGGAAGAGCATCGGGTACGGGCGTAGAGTAAGGCTCCTACGTCACACTTACACGGTTAATTTCCCTCCCAAAATTGGTGGGAGAAAATTGGCACCGTTGCAGATTATTCAGTATATTTAGCCGCGCCATGGCGCGGTTTCTTACCAGTGTTTCCTACGATTTAAAGGCAATGCTAGGCTTACAGATGCAGCTTCCTCCCCCCCCCCCCTTCTGCCTCCACCACAGACGTTTTTGTGACTAACCAGTTACACCTGTTTTGACATCACATGCATGGGTATAGGCATTAAATTACACTGATTCAGGTGCATTTTACTGCCTGGTGGTAGAGAAATGCTCGGCTATGCGTAGGTGTCCACCTAATATACGTGAATGTGTGTATGTGTATGGCAGTGTGCACTTGGTCCTGACATGTGGCTGACAGATCGATAGAGCCACGCCAATGTCCTGCCCGCCAAAAACCCTAGCAACCACCACGGAACGCAATGTTGTGTAACAATATTATCCGTAGATTGGCGAAGGCTTAGTGCGTGGTTCATCTTGGCCAGTCAAAAGACACCCAACAAAAATCGAAAATGACGCGCATATTTCCTTCTTTTCATTTGAAAAACACGAAAGCAAGCGTCGGTGTTTCCTTATAAAAGACTCGGACAGGACAAGACAGGACTTCCGACAAGCGTCAAAAAGGAGGGGAGAGTGGGTTCTGGGACATGGGAAGCCGGTTGGCAACAATGCAAATTAGGGAATTGTCTGTAGGTTAGTGGAGAGAGTGTAAAGGGGGTAGTTGGCGTGAAATGTGTTAAGCTATGTGTTTCAGACTCAAAAAGAGCAATGGAAAAACCATGAAAGAGATTAACAGGAGGCGTGTTGATATTTTTCTTTTTAGACTTGGAGAAGCGAAGCTCTCCGCAGGGTTGGGCTGGTGGCATAGGTTGGATGAGGTTGGATGCAAGGCAACTATAAAGTTAGGTGGCGTGGTGCTGCGGTAGTAAAGCCTCGATGCGTCAGAGGTTTTCATCGGACTATAAAAGTAGGGGGTTTGTAGGGTGAAACCTATAAACCCACCACCCATATATCGAAAGGGGCGGTGGTTTTTCGTAGGAGGGGTAAAATCAATAGCGGAGCACCAGCTCAGCGTTTAACAGAGCTATGTTGCCCCCCTACCCCCATTACATACGTACATACTACATACATTCACACAGACGCTGTCCAAAATAGAAAAAAGCAGGGTCAATTTTAATCGGGACATTCTTTAGATTTTCCCTCGTCCTCCCTCATGGATTAAAAAAAGATCAACCTGTAACTGGGGGAAATTCACCTTGATTGCAACTGGCAAATCTAGATCTCAACCATAAAAAAATCTCAACCATTGCATCGAGCTCTACGACAGTTCTCAAAACAAGCGCGCCCAAAAAGAAAGAATTAACTGTCTTTTTCCCGACACGTTATTTTCCAGAGGCCTTGTCCTTGGGAACTTTTTTTTGTGCCCCACGCATAGCCTGGGGAACAATCTTTGCGTACTACTACGGTCTTACGACACACACGTGGCTTGCAAGCTTCCCTCGTCAGCCTACGAGGCTCCGCCTTCCCTTCGATCTTTTCGGTCGTAAAGCCGTCTTTTCTCCACTGAGCCTAGCCAGCAGGAAAGGAACAAATAGAGAAAACGGGACACGTCATCCCGGGCTATTTTGTTGCGGAAATCAAGTATTCTACCGTTAAGTACTTTTTAATCTCCCCCCTCCAAAATATAAAACAAAAAAACAGTACTCGCACCCTAGTTTTTTTTTTTTTTTATCGAATTGAATAATTTTGCAATTTTGCTCCAAGATCCGATTCCGTATGAAAACGTGTTTTGGATCTTCAGTCGACTTTACTGCGTCTCTGCCACTCAGGGTAAAGTTTGCGGGCAGCGGAGGGAACAAAAACCGATCGATGTCCCCAACCGCGAGCCCAAGTTACTTTTGCACGTATACGGTGACCGTATTTCGTACAGTATGCGTCAAGAAAGCTTGCATCAGTCGATTCTTCTGCGCAGATTCGCATCTTTTGACGTCCAACGGGGTATTTCTTTCGTTTCTACGTCTCCGAATGCCATGGCTTGGCTCTTGGGAAGGAAGGAACCCACACGAGTTAAACTTGTATGCTATGTATTGTTCAGCAAAGCGTGTCAGCAAATCACGACCCTACACACCGTATCAGCGAAGAGAAGGAACTCCCGCTCCCGCTGACTTTATCGATTGTCCACCTTCTCAACCAAAAGCTCCCCGATCTAAAACTCCCCCAACCACCTCATTTTAACTCTGACGATCCACTTGTCTCCTGTTAATTTCCCCACCACCACGGAGCCCATTCCTGCACCTGAGGTTGGCAATAACATCTCTCATATCAGATACTTCCCTCGCCTACGTCCGCCGTGGCTCTGCTTATAGCTTTGCGATCTGTGTTTTCGATACTGTGGAAAAAGACTTCCTTTTCTTAATGAAATCCTAACGATATGCCATGAAAAAAGCCGGAATTGCAAATCCTATCCCCGGAAGTTAGCACTTTAAAAAAAAATATCAATCCCGATGTGTAGCAAGAGCTTACTATGGATGAGAGCTGTCGGGATCCAACAATTTGTGCTGGTAAAAAACGACAATACGCACCGGGGAGAACGCCACCGGAACACAAGCGAGCTTGACCCGGGCTAACAATATTGGCCCAGCCAGGTGTGCCGTCCGGTTGGCTGGCCGTTCTAACAAAAGAAAACCGTTTGCTGCGAGCGCGCGTTTTCTCATCACAACGGTTGCGTTTGATGGCGTATGTTTGTCAAGTTTTTGCATATGGAGATACCTCTTCCAAGTTTTTCCCAACCAACCCAAACAGTTCCATTTTCTCTCTATAAAGAAAACGTCACGAAAGGTTTCGAGGGAAAAAAAGGCTGCTTTCGTGTCAATGTCTGTGGGTCAAGGCGAGGCACTGGCGAAAGTCCCGTTTCCTCGGGTACCTAAAGGGCAGAATTGAGCTGGAAGGGGTGAAAAAAAATAAGCTTTAACACAATGAAGGGAAGTGGACACCAGAAACCTCCCTTATTGTATCCTGCTTGCTTCCTCTTTCCTCTGGTTTTCGATTTCTACACACAAATGAATCATCTTCCATTACCCTCGTCTGATCAAACAAACTTGTTTTTGTCCCTATCTTTAATGATTAACAAATCTTACGACGAACGGGAAAAACATACAAAAACTAGTGAAAACATAGTAAATAAGAAGTGGATTTACCTTACAACACCGCAGTAAGGCAGCGTACTCATACCAATGCTATGACGAGTAAACACCGATCAACATGACTGTTGTTTTCAAATGGCGGCACACATCAACTTTAGTCCGTTTCCGAATTACCCAATTAATCACAGGTTTGTCAGTTCTAAGCACACAACTATACAGCAGTCTTGCCTGTCTGTAAAAAATAATTTTGGTTGTGGCGGTTAGCAATGATTCAACTTCTTTCCTAAGAGCAAGGATGAAAAAACAAACTAGTGCTAAGTTCACTGCTCTAATTTGGGAACACGTGTGCTACTATGAAACAGAGCAAACCAACAAGACAACTAGCGCATTAGAACTACTGGCAATGCCCCTGCGTACGCTGTGGTTGTAATAGTCGATGTCAGTCTGAATCCCCGTTTGTCGTTCTTTCGACTGCGTCGCTGGCTTCTCCAGCGGACGGGCACAATTTACACTCGCTTCTTTCTTCCGCTGAACTGAAACTGAACGGAGCGGAAGCGAAAGCAGCAAAGCACCCTGTGCTGGCATGGCTCGCACCCTGGCCTGCGCTAAAACTTAACCGCCATCATGTGCCAAGAAGGGGCTAACCTTAGTTGTTCGTCTACTTTTTTTTTCTTTTACTCCAAGCCGCAAAACTCACACTACCTTTCTATAGGGACCTTTTATCCTTGGGTCATTTGGCGAAATATTGTAGGAAGGAGCTAAGTTGCGGTGTTCATATTCCATATACATTTTTATCGATACGAGGATTGTCGTTCCTTTATGATTCCATACGCGCTTTGCGTAAAGAGGCACGTCGCTCATGGCAATGAAGAATAATCCTCAGCATTCCTGGAAATATCAGCAGCCTATATCGTCCGTAGTAAAAATAAAATAGTGGAAAGTTGCAGTCGAATATAGATGGCAGCACCTCGTGGCAAAAAAGCCCGTGGCCCTTGTCGGCAACTTTCGAACGACTTCTTCTGATAACATGTTGTCAGTTTCGAGTTTATATTTTGTAGGTAACATTTCCACGAGTTGTTTTCTGTTTACAATGCTAAGGAATTGCACATTCAGCATTCTTGAATTTAAAAAAGGGTTGGATTGATTGCTTATAAATTAAACAGGGCTTATTCGCTCTCGCTGCAAACGTAAGGCAATATTTTGTCATAGTATCGAAACGGTTTACCTAACTTCAAGAGTGCATAAAAATCGAAAGCTACCAAAGGAATTCCACGTTTTTGGTTTAAGATAAGTTTCCGAGTGCTTAATTGTTGGTTCTCACTTGACAAATGCAACAATGTGGGAACCAAAACATATCCGTATAGAGGCTCTCACCATTGGCATTTAATGCTACTAGTCGTTTTTGAACGAATTGTTGCTGGCAGGTTGCCGAGAAACCTTGGGGAATGGTACACAATCCACTACACTGAGTTGTCCTGTAAACAAAATCCACAAAATGTATAAAATAAAATAGACAAAATGTAAAAATTGATCTTACGCGCAACGTTCAGTTCGTACGAGTTGCGTGGTTTGAGCAGTGTTCTCATTTTCCAAATTGACGACATACATCCAATTCCCCTTGGTATTTACGGCAGCTTTAGGAGTGGTGAACTGAGATGTGGTGGGGCATAAGGTATTATCTGAATTGCTGTTGACTTGGCGGGTAACGCGATAGCTTGCTTGGACGGGCTGTGAAGATCGACCAGCGGAGTACCTGAAAACCCAAGGTCAATGGGAATGGCGTTAGTTCAGAGATGGGATGTGAGGTTCGTAGAGTGCAAAAGGGGTTAGTTCGTACTTGGACCACCAGGTATGACCGTTATTGCGGGGTTGGTAAGTGCCATAATGTTGGTTTGATACGTAATTATAATATGGCCCGTTTTCATACCCAGACTGATGCGGGATGTAGTCGGCACCGTAACTGTGGTTATTGCTGCTGTAATGAGGGTGGTTTTGTCCCGGAATATAAACGGAGCCAGCTGAATACGGTTTCGGCAAAGTGTCGCTACGAACAAGAATGCAATCAACTTATTAATGGTACATTGAGTTTATATATTACTTGATTGCCATAGTTTCGCGAGTCTCGTCGATTAGTAGAGTCGAAAAGTCGTAGCTGTAGCGCCCGAGTAAATACTTAATGTGGTCTCTAAAAGCAAAGATGAAACAACACAAAAGAGAAAACAATAGCAAGAAACTTTTCTTTGGCTCTGCCGTGAGGACTTACGTAGGGTAGTACTCAATATAGTCGCAAAAACTATCTTTGAGTCCGGCACAAGCAGGCCGCTGTCCGGCAGGAGCTGGCAAGAAACTGTTGGTCTCGTAATGTTGATAAGAACCGCATATTGCAACCTCCAATAGCACTACGCCTATCAGCAACGCGAAATCACGGCGAGCATGCATCGTTTCTCCTGTCAAGAAAGAATAAATAAATAAAATAATCAGCAAGACGTATCGGATTGAAAAGAAAAGAGGCAGACACTTTCACTAGAACCTTGGCTGGTCTGCGTTACCGTAATCTGGTGTAGTCCGGTACCAATAACACACCCACTGTATAAAGAAGTCAAGGGTAATGGCAACAGCTCGTGACTTGTCTTGGCTAAGACTGAGCTGAAAAACAATGCTTATTGCCAGGCAAGACACGGCACGCGCAATAATGATGGAGTTGGCTTTATAGGACGACCACGTTGTGTGAAGTTGTGGCCTGACGCTTTTGTTCTTAACCTTGCTCTTGCTCCAGCTTTCGCCCACTTAAAAGACCAACTTCTGCTTGTTGAGTAATTATGTGTTGGCAACTTATTATAGGAGCCTCTTATATAAACTAGCTGGCTCCGGATTGGCACCGTGCCACCTCCGCATAGCACCTCATAGAAGGTTGGTGGTGCTTGCGCTTGGGTGTGCAAACAGATCAAGGTGATTTAGTAGCCCTGTTGTCTATAACCTTTAATGCTTTCATTATGCGTCAGTGCTTGATAGTATAGTAAAATTCAAGGTGCATTAAGCATATTTCCGGGGACCTTGAGTAAATTACGCTTGCTTTGCGGTTTTGCTAACGTTTCAAGCAAACTATTAAGTAAGCGATTACAAAGCACTGAAGTCTCATTCCCTGAGGCTTTCCTCGAGTGCTATATTGATAAAAAAAATAAGCTATGACCTTAACAAAAATGAATGTGTATGTCAGCATGTTGCCCATTTCATGCAATACGCCTTCAATGCATTCGCTTACCCGTATGAATGTCGATTCTTTTTTTAGCACGCCTTGCTTCGACTGCAATTTTACTTGAGGTGCACTACGAACAAGTTTGCTTCCTGTGGGCGAATCGCAACAAATTCCACAACTTTAGTCACAGTTAAAACGTTAATCAACACTTGCAAATTCTGTGGAAAGTGAGGATTTTCTGTATTCTTTGGACGAATAAGCTACCATAAAGCTAGCCAAATACAGTGTGCACTGTGCAGTTGCAATGCCGACTATGTTAGAGGCACTGGTAAAGAAGTCTTCTGCTTCCTAGCGCTTCACGTAACCTACTTCCTCTGTGTGCAGTCGGCAGCACACTTTCACTGCTCGGACTTCTTCGTCTTGCCGTGGCTTTAAAGTGCATGTACAGTCTATACATGAAATATTGAAAAGGGGCACTGTTTTTTGTAGTGATGGTGGGTGCTTTGCATTAACCAGCAAGGAAAAAGGTGTGGGAAAGAATGGTTTATTGTTAAACTCTTAGCCACGCTTTTTACTTTTTTCCTTTGGAATTCCTGTAAGCGTTGCTATGTTAGGTCTACTGGCGTTGCTGCATGGTACGGCCTTCAAAACGTACTGTTGGTCCATTTTTGCATAACAATGGGTGTTGTAGGTTACTGGGTTTGTTTTAAATTTAACAGGCCAAGGTTCGCCACGCCTCGACGCAGGGGCAGTCCTCGACGACGTCCGACGACGTCGCTGACCGCCTCCCTGAATGGGATGGTGGAAATCATGTCTTCTGTGACCTTTCACAGTTCTCAGAAAGTAGGGTTTAAAGTTGCCAAGGAGGATTGCGAGCAAGTCCCGGAAACATGTTGTGTAATCGGAAGCTAAAGAATGGCAGGCGAATGACCACAAGCCGGACGTTCTTTGTTGTCAACAGCAAAGCCTTGATCTAGTCTGCTCGCTGGCGTGGATGAAATGGCTTCTTTGATGCCCATCCTCCTAAAAAATGACGTCGCCTTGATTTTTTCCTGTGCGAATTAAAATGCCAAAGGTGTTAGTCGTCGAGATTTCTGGTCCGGAGTAATGGAATTTTCTAGCTTCTCTCGACCACCATCACCCGTGTTTTTTCCGAATGCTAATTTTTTAACAATCTCTTAGGATTAAAGTTGCCATGCTAAGCACTTAGTTAAATTTGACCTTCGCCAAATCGTAATCACAATTTATGCATTGAGGTCAGGCAAAAAGGTTTCTAGATCACTTAGATGTTTGTCTTTGGTACCGTGTTCTTCAAGGTAATCTTTTTCGAAAATTCAGCTTCTTATTCTTCTTAACTCTTTTTTTTTTTGTGGTCGTAATTGGTTACGTATCTTTGCAGAGCCGATTCCTGTAATCTGTGACGTGCTTGTGTGTGTCAGCAAAATACAGTTCACTTGTACACCAGTTTAGTTTTTGGGATGATGCGAGGTTAGGAAATAACCCAAATTGAATTGTTTAGGGGTTGTTCGATTATGGGTATGCCTTCTAGCTGTTTTTTTTATAACGATAATAATTACATTATGTTTATTAGGTTCAGTATGACTAGCTCATGATTATGAATTAAATAGAAACAGATTGAGACAGATTATTTAAAAAATTTAAAATCAAAGCGAACATATTCTGTTATTCGACGTATGAGATTTTGACCCAATAAGCGCGCCTTGTGAGAAAGGTATTCATGATGGCTTGTCTTTGTTTGCTGCATTACATCAATTGAATGTATACCACGTGTTGTACTTATAAAATTTTGTAATTTTATACGGTCTGCAAAATTGTTTAGTGAGCTTGCAAGTACAGTTAAAAATCCACACAACATGGAAGACGATATCGATGACCAGAAAAAGTCGCATAGAGAGAGACGGTCGGGTAATACGTAGTATAAATCTTATGCTACTTGCTATAGTAATAGTAAAGAAAAAGAAGTGCCGTATTTTTCCAGCAATAAGTGCAAGTATACTGTTCTATTTTGTATAGGAAGAAAAGCGGAGAAAAAATCTAAAGGGAAACCAGAACACGTTCAAGAATTAACAGCTCAGCAGAGAAATCCCAAGGCTTTTGCAATCCAATCGGTCGCGAAAGCGCAAAAGAACTTCCGCCGTGCGCAAGATTTACAGACCAAGAAACAGCATATTCCCCTTGTTGATCGAACACCTTTGGAGCCTCCACCAATCGTTGTCGCTATTGTTGGTCCCCCCAAAGTTGGTAAAACTACTCTTCTTCAGAATTTGCTGCGCAATTTTACACGTCAGAACTTGACGTCTATAAATGGTCCCGTCACTCTTGTTTCTGGTATGTTCTCTCAAGTATTCTAACTAGTTTTTGTACTAAGTAAAATTGCTTTACAGGCAAGAAACGGAGGTTAACATTCATAGAATGCCCCAATGACATCAATGCGATGATTGATGTAGCCAAAGTAGCAGATTTAGTCTTGCTCCTTATCGACGCTTCTTTTGGTTTCGAGATGGAAATCTTTGAGTTCTTAAACATCTGCCAAGTACACGGTTTCCCACGCGTCATGGGTGTTCTAACCCATCTTGATGCTTTTCGCAATAACAAGCAACTCAAGACCACCAAGAAAGTGTTAAAGCATCGATTTTGGACAGAAGTTTATCAAGGGGCCAAGCTTTTTTACCTCTCCGGAATTCAGTATGGTCATTATCCCAAGAACGAAATAAAAAATTTGGGACGCTTTATTTCCGTGATGAAATTTCGTCCTTTGCAGTGGCGGACAACTCACCCCTACTTGCTTGGTAATGGTTCAAGCGATTAAACTCGATTTCATTATTACCTGTGTTTTTTATGTATGCACAGTGGATCGCATTGAAGATATTACGTCGCCAAATGACCTCCACGTCAATCCCAAGTGTGATCGCCAAGTATGTTTGTACGGTTATGTCCGTGGCGTACCTTTAAAGAACCAAAGTATCGTTCACATACCAGGTAAGGAGCACTGCTTTCTGTCAAATTTATTGGCTATACGTGTTTGCCGTTGGATGTTTCGTGTTTGCCTCTATTGTCAGTTTAAGCAGTTTAGTCGCTGGTTAAGTTTTCGCAGACTTAGGGTTAGCTCTGAGGCTTATTTCTAATGAACTTTTTTTTATTTATTAGGGTGTGGTGATATGCGGATTCAAGACGTGTCATTTCTGCCAGATCCTTGTCCACTACCTGACAAACTGAAAAAGCGGTCTTTAATGGACAAAGAGAAGCTTGTGTATGCTCCATTTTCGGGAGTGGGCGGTATCGTGTACGACAAAGATGCTGTGTACATAGAACTTGGAGGAAGTCATTCGCATCACACAAGTAGCAAGTCAGATCGGGACGACCATGAAGGACCCAAAGGAAACGACCCGAAGAGCGAGCTATTTTCCTCCTTAATTGATGTCCAGGAATCAATTGATACTAAGATGGCTCGTGCAGAGTTGCAGTTATTTTCACACTCAGAACCTGTCACTTCCCAAGAAGCTGAGTAAGTTTTGTAGCTGGTTTCACTAAAGTGACTTGATGTTTATTGACATCTTTTTAGAGATTTGGAAATGTGGCCCAAGCAAGAATTGGTGGAAGACTCGGGGCGTCTTCGGCGCAAAGCAGTGTTTGAAAAGGGCGATGAAGACGTGGCAAACATGTCCTCAGACGATGAAGATGAAGCCGACGAAGACGAGGACGACGAAACCGAAAATAACGAAGTTGAAGGTGATGAGCAGGAGCACTATAGTTCTCAAATTCGCTCAGCCTCAGGATCACAACGGTCTCTTGTATCAGGGAAACGGGCGGTTGAACAGCGAGACAAAGAGGATATGGCGTTCGCTGATTCTGACGACGAATTAGAAAGGACAACGCCTACCCGAAAACTGCAAAAAGAGTTAGCTAAGCTTCTGGGAGAAGAAGAATCCGAAGATGACGAAGATCAGTTGCAAGAAACATTCAATAAACATGGAGTTTCCTTCGACCTTAGGGATGTCAGCGATGAAGAATCCAACCATCCAAAACGTAGTGTGGAACCTGATTTTGATGAAGACACACCAGTCAGGGTCAGCAAAAAATTGAAAAGTCAGCCACCTCAGAAATCTTCTCGCGACGAAAGTGTCAAGCAGAAGATTTCGGGGCTTTTAGCCCAGTTAGAAAACAAGAAAACCACTCGTATAGACCCATATGGAAAAACCGGAAATGAAGATGAAACTGTCAAGAACATTGTAGATACTGTTTCTGAACCAGATGACGAGGGTAGCGAGAGTAAGCAGAAAGAAGAAGACTTTGCTATTCGCTGGAAGGATGATTTAGCCCAGAAAGCTGCAGATGCTTTTTACGAGCGTCGCTCGACAACAGCAAACTTACGCAAGTTGGTTTACGGAAGCAATGAAGTTACCACAGGAGAGAGCCACCCTGAAGAAGTCAGAGGTGAAGAAGAGATTGGTGGTTTGTTTAAGGCCGTAACAGAAGCACAAGAAGCGAAGCAAAGCCACAAAAGCACTCTGGACCAATTGGATTGTTCCAAGTTTATTAGTGATATTGACCATGATTGGACTCGTGCTGAGGTAGGTCATCTTGCTCCTTCTGTTTCGAATTTTCTTTTATCATGTGAAGCTAATTTTGATTTGGAATTTCAGATTGTAGAAAGCATTCGTGATTGTTTCGTTACCGGCAAATGGAAAGAATCCGAAGATGCTCAGGCATTATTAGATTTGGACGATGAAGAAGTTGAAGGAGATTTTGAAGACCTGGAAACCGGTGTTAGCCACAAAAACACGGATGACTCACCGGCTAAAACGGCTCGTGTAGCTGCCCCGCAAGACGAGGAGGACGAAAAGAAGAAGTTATTGGCCAAAAAAGCCAAGCTAAAAGCCATGTTTAATGCAGATTACGATGACTCTGGAGAAAAGTCTTATTATGATGAGTTACGAGCTGAAGTTGACGCCCAAGCTCAGTTGAATCGCTCCGAGTTTGAAGGCATGGATGATGTCATGCGTATTGCCTACGAAGGTTACCGGCCTGGCATGTATGTGCGGCTGGAAATTGGCACAGTGCCCTGCGAATTGGTCGATCATTTTAACCCAGCAACGCCCTTAATTGTTGGTGGGTTATTACCAGGAGAAGAAAATATTGGCTACGTCCAGGTAAACATTTCCTTCCGCTGCTACAGTTAAAGCCTTTTCGTTGTGCTCTTATCTGTAAGCTGTACTAAAATTCTTTTGTAGATCCGACTCAAAAAACATCGTTGGCATTCCAAGATTTTGAAAACTCGCGATCCCTTGGTTGTTTCGTTAGGCTGGCGACGTTTTCAGACGCTACCCTTATACTCGATAGAGGACCATAACAAGCGTCATCGCTTACTGAAATACACGCCGTTGCATATGCACTGCACGGCATCGTTTTGGGGCCCTTTAACACCTCAAGGGACGGGTTTATTAGCGTATCAACATGGAGCAGAAAGTCAGGTACAGAAAATAGAACTATATTATACGACACCATAGTGACTTTTTATCCCTTTATTAATCGCTTTTCTGTTCTGATATAGGCGGGATTTAGAGTTGCTGCCACAGGGACGGTTTTGGAGCTAGAGAAATCAACACAGATAGTTAAGAAATTAAAACTTGTGGGCACGCCGTTGAAAATTCACAAGAAAACGGCTTTTGTGCAAGGCATGTTTTCTTCCACGCTTGAAGTTGCCAAGTTTGAAGGTGCAGCTGTTAAAACAGTTTCTGGCATTCGCGGCCAGATCAAGAAAGCTGTACGGAGCCCAGAAGGCGCATTCCGCGCCACTTTCGAAGACAAGATTTTGCTCAGCGGTAAGTAACAGAACAGATGATGCAAAGAAATCAGGAAGCTAGTCCGGACTCATCTCAACCCTTTCCCAGAACTAGACGTGGGCACGTTGTCTGCGATCAAAGAGCTGTTTAGATTTTTCATCGTTAACGCATTTTTGTTTTCATGTTGTAAATGCTTTTATTGCTCTGTTTGTTTGTTTTTATTTGACTTCACTCATGAACTATTTTATGTAGATGTTATCTTCGTACGAACCTGGTTCCGAGTTGAAGTTCCCAGATTTTACACCCCCGTGACGTCACTTCTTATGCCACCTGACAAAAAATGGTCTGGAATGAAAACGTTAGGACAGTTAAAGCGCGAAAAGGGCATCAGAGCTGACGTTAATACGGATAGTCTATACTTGGTAAGATTTTCCGTTCTTACACGTTCTTACTGGAATGATCATTACTTATCGTCTTTTTTTTAACTGTTTCTTCAAAGCCTGTTGAACGTGAGCCAAAAGCGTTTGCTCCGTTGATAATTCCGCGAGCCCTTCAGAAGGAGTTGCCTTACCGAGACCGACCCAAAGTTGGATTGGCTGCTCCTAAACCGGGTTCAATGCGAGCAATAGAAGCGCAACGCCCAGCCGTAGTATTGGAAGCGCAAGAACGCAAAACAGCTTCTCTTATGCGTATGTTGAAGACGCGTTTTGAAGACCGTCAAGACCGCTTGCACGACGAAGCGGTTCAGCGCTTGGCAGCCCACAGGGCCAAAGTAGAAGAGGGAGAACAAAACAAGCTACGACGACAGAAGGAACTTCGCAAACAAGTCTACCGGGTTTTAGGGCGAATGGAATCTAAGAAACACGGTGAAGAAGAAGGTGGAGTCAAGCGAGGGGGACGAGGTGGGTCTCGGGGACGAGGGCGTGGGCGAAGATAAATTATAAAGCTGTAAAGGCTATTGTTGGCTTGATAATGAAATGTTCTCATCCAAACGTTCTTCTCAGTATAAACTTTCATTTTAGAAAGACGTGTAACGACGTTGTTGCGTCAATTTAGCTTTAAGCTGTCTTGCATTGTCCTTATAGAAGTTAATGAATAGGTTTTGAGGGTTTTTTGCGTAAATTAAAAGTCTTTGGAAATGAGGGGGCTACTTAGAATAGAGCTTGTTGAACCCGTATAGGCAATAAGTAATGTATGGGAAAAAGGAGTCGTTGCAGCATTGGCTGTGGATTAGCCTGATGGGTAGAAAATACGTTGATATGTCTTGAAACACTCTAGTAGATGAGGCGTCTTTTTCCTCCTATATTGCCGCGTAAGAGTGAAGAAAATTGCAGTAGCAAAGAAGCTTGCCCCCCCCCCAAAAAAAAAAAAAAAAGTTAGTATTTGCAGTCTAATGACTGTGCTACACAGTATTGCAGTTGGAGCTCTTCGTGATATTCCTCTAATCAAAGCAATGGAAGCGAAAGCGAAGCCCCTTTTCTGCCTTTCGCCCTCATTAACGAGGTAAAAGGAGATAGAACGACACAGCGCGACCGTTCTCTGGCATATCCGAAGAGCATTCCACGAGATTGCAGGCAATCAGTTTCATCGTTTGACTCGGTTTTCTTGTTGGGATTGTCCTGGAGGAGGGGTACTTAAGACCGTGATTATGTATGCAGGCAAGGCGAGTGTTAGAAATAAGAATCACCCTGTCTGTTAGTTGTCTTTTTATCAGTCAAGTCAACGTGTAACTGTTCGCTCTTGTAGTTCGACTCTTGTCCAAAGAGACCCAACGGATCAAGGGCCCTTGGTATTTTTGCGGACTTTTATCTTTCAACCTGATGCTCTCTTATCAAATCTAGTTGTTTATGTCCCCTCACACTATCATTTCCGGGAAATGTAGTGTATTATTATGGGGAATAACCTATATCAGAAAATAGCCCTTATCGAAAAAGTTGCAGGAGCAAAAGCGAGCGCACGAGCCTTCACTTCTACATACGGCTCAAGTGGCCGCGGCTATATGCTATGCTTGGCAGTACGAACCGCCTATCACGGAGGCATCGTGGAAAACTGACAAGACCTTCAGACAGTCACCTGCGGTGCTCCAAGACGAACGTTTTGCTTTCCTCCGAGCTCATGCTGTCATGTGGACTTGCAACTTTTAAGTATTGCGGCAAAAGGAAGTTGTCAGTGAGCGTGAAAAGTGCATCCCAAAGAAAAGACGGGCTAACGACATGAGCTTTTGATAGACGGTCGAGTCAGATTAAATTGGATGACCATGGAGGAGGAGAGCGAAGGCGGAGAGGATTCTTCCGCACCGCTAGCAGCCGCGAAAGATGAAGCAGCTCTGCCCTTGTATACGAACTCGCCGAATTCAAGCCCGGAAGCCGACGAGGAAGACACCAAGGATCCGAGTGTATGTTTCCTAGCAGCCGAGCGAAGTTGCAATCAAGACAATGACGAAGAGTCTCACAATTTGGAGGGTACCGTGACCGCAGCTGATAGGCTGGGTTCGGGAGAAAGAGAAATGTGGGCCCAGAAGGTAGAATTTCTGCTGGCGGTTATTGGCTTCGCCGTGGATTTGGGCAATGTGTGGCGATTTCCTTACATCTGTTATGAGAACGGAGGCGGTAAGTTTGCAAAAACAAAGAATAATAAATAATAGAATTAAAAACTTTTTTCAAAGCAGCAGCATATGGTTTCGGCTTAAAAGTCTAATCCACGCTTAAATAACCTTTTTTTTCCCGAAAGGAGCCTTTTTAATTCCATATTTCGTGATGCTGGTATTTGGCGGCTTACCGTTGTTTTATATGGAGCTCGCGTTGGGGCAATACCACCGATCGGGTTGTCTTACATTGTGGCGAAGAATTTGTCCCGCTCTGAAAGGTAAACCATCACTGGGCTGATACACTTCGAAATGTTTATTGCATAGCATGGTGCAACGGGTGGTAAGGGGAGCTTTTATGTGATAGATGCTTTTATTCATGGGAACAAGGTGGACGATATATGGGATCGATGTCCAGTAGTTCCATTTATAACGTCTAAGGTATTACCCTCCACCCTCTTCCTCTTCTCTGACTGCTGGGCCCTTCATGTATAGTCTGTCTTTATTGTTAAGCCTTTTCTTGTCTGCTCCTTTCAATTATAACTTTGATGGAAGAAGGAAATTGTGGAGGAATATAATGTTCGTCCCTTTTGTGTAAAAGTAGCATGCTCAACCTCCAAGTTTTGTTTTTAATCTTTCGTTCCGGTATGTTGAACATAATGTATATATACTGCACAGGTGTTGGTTATGCCATTTGCATCATTGATTTGTACATGGGGATGTACTACAATACTATTATTGGGTGGGCCGTCTACTACTTCTGGGCGTCGCTGACGTCCCGTCTTCCTTGGACATCTTGCGATAACGAATGGAATACGGATTCATGCGTTATTACCTCCGAAATTGCTATGCGAAACTTGACTGCTGCCAAATCACCAGCCGAAGAGTACTTCGAGTAATTCAACTAATCTTTACGCCTTTGATTTGATTTCACTTGTTTTCTGTATTAACGAGCTAATGTGTCCTTGATAGACGGAAAGTCCTCGAAGTTCATCTATCAGATGGATTGGACGGGATGGGTCCCATCAAATGGTCTTTGGCGCTGTGCGTACTCGCCGTGTTCTTGCTCGTGTATTTTTCTCTTTGGAAAGGCGTTCGATCTACAGGCAAGGTAATAACTTAAATCGTTGCAAAAGAAAAAAGTGAGAATGCCGACTGTTAAGTATATCACGCTACGAGCCAAAAGCTTTTTGCGTTATCAGAGAAGAATAGTTAAAGGTTCACATGGCAAGGGCTCGGCAGTGGAAAGCTTTTCCGTGATTTCGTTTGAGGGGGAATAAAATTAGCATTGTAAAAGGCAAGGGCAGCGAGAGGTCACTGTCTTATCGCTATTATGGTTCCGCGATTCCGAGTTATTCCGAAGACTTAAGCCTGTTTCTTCAAGAAACAAATGGCTCGGTGCTGTCCAAATTCTTTTCTCTAAGTTTGCCCTTTTTAAAGTGCTTGTTTTTCACGCAGACGTTTTTCATGTCAGTAATGACGATCGTAGAAAGAGCCCCGATTCTTTTTGTTTGTGTTGGAATGGTTATCTGCTTTCTCAATCGATGGCGTCTGAAAAGCATCGAGTCTGAATGTGTACCTTCCCCTTGTTTCGACGTGTTTCCTTGACACGCACTAAGTGCTGCAAGCAAATGAGGAAATACTGTTCTTTCCACATCCTAGACTTGGCGCCTATCTTCATTTCGACGCCTTTGCATAATGTTATTTTATTACCCTTAGGCGGTATGGATCACAGCAATCGCTCCCTACATTGTACTCTTCATTTTACTCATAAGAGGAGTCACTTTACCCGGATCGGCGGAAGGGATTCGTTACTTTCTTACACCGCAATGGCATAAGCTTACGGAAACTAAGGTTGGTTTTCGCAAGTAGCTAATCAAAATGTTTACTAAAATTTCGCGTGTTTGCTTTACCCGTAGGTTTGGATCGACGCAGCATCGCAAATATTTTTTTCGCTGGGACCCGGCTTTGGAACGTTGTTGGCCTTAGCGAGTTATAACAAGTTTAACAACAATTGCTATAGGTATATATATAATAACTATTGCTTCTTATATACTGCGTGTTCAAGTTATAATTCATGTTGTGTGGTAATCATAGGGATGCGATCCTAACAAGCAGCATCAATTTTGCTACGAGCATGTTAGCCGGCTTTGTTATTTTCTCCGTTTTGGGTTACATGGCAGAAATGAAAGGTGTAACTGTAGACAAAGTGGGCTCAGAAGGTAGTATCAACCCTTTAAATAAAAAATACTGTGTCGCTATGTAAAGTTTACTATAGGACCGGGATTAGTATTCATTGTCTACCCAGAAGCCTTGGCTACCATGATCGGTTCGAGTTTTTGGTCAGCCATTTTTTTCCTCTTACTCATAACTCTAGGTAAGATGTTGCATATACTTTCTTCAAGTCTTTATAGCGGGTGAGTTTACTTATAGGTCTAGACAGTACGTTTGGTGGCTTAGAGGCCATGATTACTGGTTTATGTGACGAATATCCACGTGTTCTTGGCAAGCACCGAGAACTCTTCGTAGGACTTCTGTTAGTTGTAATTTTTATAGGATCCTTGCCGACTACAACTTACGTAACTCTATGATGCTTATAAATCTCCTTGATTACTTTTCGGTTATTTTTTCCTTGCTTTGCTTTTTAGGGTGGAATGTATCTAGTCAACCTGCTGAACGTCTTTGGACCTGGCATTGCAATCCTGTTTGTAGTTTTCGTAGAAGCTATTGGCGTGTGTTGGTTTTATGGGACTGAACGCTTTTCCGATGACGTGCAATTCATGTTGGGATTCAGGCCAGGACGTTACTGGAGATGGTGCTGGAATTACATTAGCCCCATTTTTATTCTGGTATAAACATATGAAGTTCTATTGTTTTCTAAACATTATGGCGTTAACTTAGGTAATCTTCATCTTCACGCTGGTCAACCCACTCAGTCTTGATACCCCGGATTATAAATACCCAAGCTGGTCAATAGGAGTAGGATGGACTCTTACAGCTATACCACTCTCTTGTATTCCAATTTACATAGTGTACAAGTTATGGTCTCTGAAAGGCACTTTCCGGCAGGTAAAAATATCGTATTCGATCTTAAATAGAAAACTTAATCCTAGGATGGCTTTCACTTAACCGTAGCGGATCACTTTGGCCTTTTCTCCGGAGGACAATAGTGATGCTCGATATCCGCCTGCTAACTGGATTCCACCAACATCTGTCACCTACGGTTCAAGCGTATGATGAACACCAATTCACTTGACAAGTGTAATTAGTGCAATAACCATCTTCGCTTCGGGCTACCGAAGACCAATTCGAATTTGCCAAAAGTTGTTAATTGTAAAGTCTATCTTTGTATACATGTTCTAGCTTTTCGTGTATTTCCCTTTCCCCCTCTATAACCCCTGTGTTTTTTACACTTTTGTAACGAAAAAAGTTTCTGTGCTTAAGCAGCAGCCAGCTTAGGGTCAGTTCTTTTTCTAACCACATATCCTGTAACAGCCAACGGATTTTATTACGAATGTTAATCAAGATACAAAAGTCTCAAAATACAAAAAGTACGCATAACGCAAATATCCTAGCTTCGTAAAATACTCCATTTTATGTTTGCCTTTCCGCAAGCAAGTCTAGGTGCTGGACGTACATGTTGCAAATCGACATCAGGCTCACACTGGCGCCCACAGCTAAAACTGCTCGGAAGCTAGATTGCTCAGGAAGGAATGGACGAGCCAGATTGAACAGCAGCAAGGAACCAAGTGTGTTCATTGCGGCTTGATAAATGCTAGGAAGAATTTGTATTAATCACTGGATGTTCGTTTCGCCTTATACCTAAAAGTGAAGCGATTGTGTGGGTTGCTTGGCATAATATCAGCCAAATGAGGTCGATAGAAATAATAGACGGCATCACCAACCAGCACCGACGCAAGAAGGAATTTACGCATGTCTTTATCTGGATGATACCTGTAGTGATTCATAATACCTCCCGAATTATACTTAGTAACCACATTGTGTTAGTAGTGTGTTTTTTTTTGCTTACCGAGCTGCAATTTCAGGGTTGAAGATGTTCAAAGCCAATGTGACATAACTAATTTTACCAACTGTAACAAGGACACCGGCAATTACGTTCGATTTCGGTGGTGGCCATATTCCCCATTCTCGTAGAAAGCTGCACGGTTGATTCTTTTTCGACACTTCAGAGTTAATGTCTTCTGCGTCCATTGTAAATGTTTTTGAAGAGTTCGCCCTATGTTAACCCTGTGAGAAGACGTCTGTCAGGAGAAGTTTGTCCCCTGTCCCCTCGCAAGTTTTGCTCAGGGCAGGCTCTACGTAGAGAAAACGTCGGAACACACGCGTCCGCTGAATTCTAAGAAAAGGCCTTATGGAGAAGCTAAAGTAATAGCCGAATAAAGTTTGAACTTCAAACTTCGTTCGGACTAGAGCGCAGGACTGAGTTTTTGTATTAAGATCATTTTTGCACGGTACATATAACTACCTTCTACGAATCTGAATTACAGAAAATGCAACTCATTCTGCGACTTTGATAGCCAAGTTGTCAACATGGTCAACGTACCTGGAGCCCAGTTTCATCATGGTTACGCTGGTACTAATGGCAAGAGCAGTGCGTAATAAAGGCTTGTCAGGAATAAAAGCTCGGATCATCGCCCATAGCAGGACGGAGCCAAAAGTATTCATGGCAGCAGTGTAAAAACTAGATCAGTAAATATTACCAGCTCTGCAACAAAACCTGGCCTTTCCAGAGTAAACGATTTACCTAAAGGTGAGCCTGTTGTGGCAGTTTTGTGGAGCGGTTAAAGCCAAATGAGGACTATTAAACAAGCAGACAGTCCCGCCAAGGATCGCACCACCAAGAAACACGTTTGTGGTAAGGTTGGTGTTCGGATGGATCCTGTTTTTTTATACGCTATTACTATTTCATGTTTGGGGTTGTAGTTATATAAATATATATTTACTTGGCAATCAAGTCTGGGTTAAACAAGTTGACAGATAGTAGAACATAACTAGCTTTTCCTCCAAGAGTGGCAATTTGTACCAAAGATGCAGACTTTGGTAAAGGCCAAATACCTAGTTTTTTCATCAACAAGCCGGGTTTGCAGCTGCATTCTTTTGGTGTCTCGTCTGTTTTACTTGGAGAGGACATGGCTTATGTGATATAATATGACTCAGCACGTAAAGGTATACTATATTGAGGCTTTTTTATTTTATCAGAAGTTTTCACCTTATTAACTAATTACCACCATAGCTCCACCGGCAGGAAGATAACGGTCTATTTTGCCCCGCTCACAACATAGATGGCATTTGAGTGCTTGAGTTCTGAAAGTTTGAATAAAATCGAAAAACTTTTCCCCCGCGACGATTCCTACCGCCAATTTGGTATATTCGAACAGGTATCTATGGAGCATAGGCAAACGTAAAATTGCTTGGGCAATGGAAAAAGGTTGTAGGAAATCTAAATGACAACGAAGTCCAAAGATTTGTTCTGTCCATTTTGTATGTCTGAACTTCACGGTAATGTATGAAAGCCACATTTCTTAGCTATACCCAAACCTGCTATGTAAAAAAGCTATGTATATGCAATCGCGATTTTACTACATGTCTCCCTCCCTTTGCATATGTTTAATTCTATCCATGATAGCAAAACTTATTGATCTCGAAACGCATTTAGTTTCCATTTTGAAGGAAACCGCCATTATTGTTTCAGAATGTTTTCGCTACGGGAGCACTGCTGGCTGATAGCATCTTGTTTACATTACAAGCAGCAACTTGCATAAAAGCGGGTTCAGCCATGTTAGGAGGGTCGTCCAGCGATCCGCAGCAAACCATACAAGCCTTTGGTTAAGTTAAGTTAGGTTAAATTGGATTAGATTATAAGTTAAGTTTGGTTAAGTTAAGTTAGGACGCTTAAGCGTCTACTGCTTTTAGAAGCCTCCTACAGTATGGCTTAAACCCACCCATGCGGGTTGCTGCTTTTAAGACACCTCCAACAACATGCCTCACCCCTTTTTTATGCGAGTTGCTGCTTTTAGAAAGGGTCGTAGGTTAACGTCGCTACGGGGCCTAGCCGTTTCATAGTTCGAGTTGGCGGGTTGAGCTGGCGAGATTGTCTGAGATGCGGGTTTGAACAAGCAGACGGAATTTCTATTTGTTCGCTGAAGGACTCGCGAGAAAATTTTCGAGATTTCGCTTTCCGTTTTAGTTTATTATTTGTTTGTAATCTTGGATTTGGGTTGCAGGAAAATGTTCAGTAGTAAGACTATTATTTATAATCAAGTTGCAGCTTATTGTTAATAAATGCCTCCTGTAGTTCGCGGAGCATCTAAACAATTCCGTCCAAGAGCTCCAGCTAACAATGAAACGAATCGGTTTGCTTTCAATTATAAAGAAAATTCTTCAAAGTACTATTCCGTTTGTTTTCCTGTTATACAATTAATTAACTGTTGGCATTTTTATCGTATTATAGTTTCGCTCATCGTTTTGGAGTCGTAAATATGAACCCGCCGAATGTTTCTCAAGTGCGTGCTGTATATCAGTCACGCCAGGTATATCGGAGTAATGCAGACCGTGTTTTAGTAAATACGTCAGATAGGACTTCAGTTGCATTTGCAGGTTCTTATTACGAACCACCGGCTAAGAAGATCGCGTTTGAAGTTACCGAAGGCAATGCTCCTCAACCGAAGGCCGATCTTCCTAAACATGGAGCTGGTTATGGGCACGTCAATAACTTTGACATTGTTCCTAACCATTATGAACTGCAAAGAGAATATGCCGGATATTACCGCAGTCCGGCCCCTCCTCCAACCCTAGGATCCGCTGCGAAGCTCAGCAATTCTTATTCGAAGTCGTCATCTGCAGATCTATCAAGAACCAAATACCAGAAACAAAAGGGGAAGCTTTTTGTTTTAAATGGGTCAGTCAAAAAGGTTTACGAATGGTTAAGAGGAGGCGTTAGAATGGCCGATGCTATCATATTATTCAGCGTATACGCCAAATTTCAGGAAGTTCTTGAAGATTCGATTTCCAAAGTCCGGTTTACTGTCACAGATTGCGATGGTCGTAGCAATACGCTTATTATGGCTTGTGTTTACTATTCGATGGATCAGCCATTCCCTATAATTGAACCGGGCGAGTACGTAAGGTAAAAAATAAGCTTTAAAAAGTTAACTGCCTTAAATTCTTATCTTTAATTAATATCTCAGGTGTGTAGTCCGTCTCCCTTTCCGTGGACTTTTTCAGTGCGTTTCTATTTCGCAAGTTACTACGGAGGAGTTCTATACTGTTCAGAAGCTACAGTTCCTTTCGGAAAAGACTGCTCACGAAATAATGGCTAATAAGTTGGTTTAGCTTCTTTTCGTTTCGTTAATTTCAGTTTTCCGTGTTGTCAGTGGAGTAGTTTTGTTACAAATCACTTGTATTCGTTGACATAAAACAATTAAACGAGTTGGAATTCCGAGGGCAAGCTTTTAGTTACGTTGACTTTTGTCTCTTGATTTGTAAGAAATTCCGCGTGTTTTAAGCTCTCGTATAAAACTTGGGGGAAGGCGTCCAGAAACAGATATAGCATAAATCCCTTTACAACGCCGGCCTAGTATTATAAACAATAACACTAATGATCAATAGTATTTTTTCTATTGACATACTTATTTGTTGCCATTTCGCAACCCAGCTATCGTCTGGTGACATCAGCGCAATCATTCTTTAGGAAATACTTTAGAAAATTTGTAAGGAATCTTAACAGGGCTTTACCCATCAAAGTTGGAGCTAGTACAGTCATACACGTTATCTCGGTTGTTTTTCATCCTTAGCAGCTCGTCACAGTTTTCACAGCCATCATATTCGAATTGCTCAAAAGTCTAGAAGAAAATTCAGTCAAGGTCAATTTCTCCGCTTGTCTTTCTTTCCTTCGGGGAGGAGTCGACTCACTACAAGGCCCCTTTCACTAATCTTTGACAACTCACTACATGACAATTCACTACACTAGTATGTCATCTATTCCTATAGGCAGTGACAATAAACTCAACAACGAGGTGTTGTTCTGTTCCATTTTTATCAAAAACTTCAAATATTTCTTTTTTTTTTGGGTCTCCGATTGTGCATAAATTCCGTATTTGTTGTGTTCCATTATATCTAAAAATTTGTAATATTTTTTAAATGAATTTCTAATATTTTTTTAAATGAATTTCTAATATTTTTTTAAATGGATTTCTAATATTTTTATTATGAATGCTTGAGTGAAGTGCGAAAATGCTTGAGCAAAACATAATATTACAGTAAATATAAACATAGGAAACTAAAAAAATCTTTCTTCTTGGTATTAAGTCGAACCTTGCCATCTGTTGAAAGAAAATACTGTAGCGAATGCATTACAGTGAGTTGTCACTGCCTATAGGAATAGACGACATACTACTATATACTAGTGTAGTGAATTGTCATGTAGTAAGTTGTCAGCGTGGTGCTGTTGGAGTGAGTTGTCAAGGATTAGTGAAAGCTTGTGAAAGGGGGCTTGTAGTGAATTGGACTTGTAGTGACTCGTCTCTTACCCCTTTCATTCTCACTTCGAGTTTGACATATAGTCAAAACCAACTAAATCAAAATCATTGTTACTTTCTTGTTCGTGCTGGACAACCTGCTTACCTTTATTATAGAGCAAAGCAAACAAGCCCTCAGGTTCCTCAGGTCTTTGGGAACGGTTTCTAAAGACATTGCAAATTTGAAGCCACAATTTCTAAGTAGCTTAAAAACAGTAGTGGCAAACAAAACAGCACCAATTTCAAGATTATGATTTTTTTCTTTTACTAGTGAGCCCCGCCCCTACAACTTTAATTGTCTACTATTCCCCTGATAAGTGTCGCCATCTATTTATGAAATAGTGCTCATTCCTTGACTTCAGGTTTGGATTCTTGTTCTTATACTGTATTACATACGAATAACCTGCAGTAAGTTTGCAAATAGCCGTCAGCTTTTATTTTCGAACTTCATTGCAACTCAATGAAAATACAATGCCGTCCGTAGGATTAGTTTTATTCGAATTATTATTGATCTACAGCTTTGAAGTTCTAGTATTATGGCCACGAAGTTTTTGCTTTATAACCTTGATATTTCTTCTTATACTTCAAACCAGTAACGAGTGTAGAACTTTTCGGAAATGCGCTTATCCCACCAAATTTCGTGTCCGTATCTATCGAACCAACTTTAGTCACAACAGTAATTAAACACATTAATATTTCATACCTGGATTGAAACGATGATAATCGTATTGAATATGCAAATTCGGAGGTAACGGCACGGTTTTCATTTTATCCAGTGGGACTCGTGGATCAACCAGAAGCTTGTAGAAATCCAACACGTCCCCTAAATACACAGATGCTCGTTTCTTTTGGAAATAAAAATAATAATAATACTTGAAGTTTTGATTTTGTAAACAATAGAGTTAGGAACTCCATGCTTGAACTCCTTGAAGCATTCGGTGAGTAACTTGTATTTTACTCGCTCACTCTTGAAGGAAGTTTCGTTTGATATACTTGTGCTTCCAAGTACATTCTGGCATATTGACCGAAAATTTTCTTCCAGGGTTTCTGGTGGAGTATAGGGTTTTATCGGTCTCAAGTACCTAACAAGAAATAACAGCACTGTTCAAACGATATTCCATTTTTTATTTAGGGCGCCTGACACCCGGTTTCGATTCGACATGTGCCATCTTACCCCCGTGACGCCAAAGATTCTGCAAAAGATTCCAGCTTTTTATGAACCACGGGCTTCCTAAGTTCATTTTGTTCAGTTGGTGAGTTTTTAAACTTTCTCCCAGTTGTAGAAACAAACTACAATAAAACGTGAAAATGAGCTTCAAGTATCAAGTTCAACATGACAAATTATTAATCATCGATTGGCAACTCATCTTACTTAAGACTTTATCTCCAAATGAATATGTTAATATTATTACCGTATAAATTAAAAAATAATATTTACCCCTGATATTCTAATAGAATTTGATGCATTTTTGAGTAAGGAAAACCAACGTAAACATTGACTGAAAGCAGCCATGTTCGTAAAATGGGCCGTAAGAGATAGTGCGCCAATAACGCCGCGAGGTCAGTCCGATCACGTGCGTCACTTAGACCAATAGGAGAGCGTACTTAGTTCCCCGGCTTGGTTCGCGTATCCGCCATGACAGTCGCTTGCTGCCAGGTGCCCTGTTTTCTCATGGACGACTCTTGTAGGGTGTGTGAAAAAATTAGTGTTTATTAATTGTGTTTGTGCCTAAAATGACTTAACCCCTTTGGATTACACGTCTGTCATGACGCACCCCAATGGACAAACAAATGGCGCGAGCCTGGAGGATTGCCATACAAATTTCTTTGCCTTGGTAAGCAAATGGGCAAGAACACAAGACATTCAAAGCGGGTCGGTCTGGCGACAAACCGTTAACCCACTTTGACAATTCTAGTGTAGTTTTGCCTTATTTGGAAACTCTAGTTTAAATTTTGGGAAAGTTGATGTGCAAGCTATGTTCTGGCCAGTACAGGTTAGACAGATTTTTGCAATGTGGTGTAGAAAAACGCACATGAAATGGCGGGAAGGCTACGTGCTATTTTGCTTGAAAAGAGATAGCCTACAAGGAGAGACGATGAAGGGGGGAATGGCCGACACGAAACATGGGATTCCCCTAAAGTTAGGCCGCCCCTGATACGAAACTACCTTTCGTTACAAGATTTTCGCCAGTATTACGCAGAACTCTATCTTCTCATTTGAGTCCCCGATTTGCTCAAGATAAGCGAGCAGTGAGAGATTTCTTTGTTATATAGGCACCGGTAGACAGCCTAGCCCATGCTGACCAACGTAGTAAAATTGGGCATGAGGGTCACGTGATATTACTACCCGTAAGAATTAAACATGTTTGACTAAAACAAGCCCTCTTTCAAACAATTCTGTTATTTTTTACCGCTATTCCCTCTTTGTTTGCGAAATGTTGCACAATGTCGAGCTAACCAAGTATCAGATACTTTTTGGGCAACGTTGGGCTCATTGCCATTTAACTTGTTGCCTGTCGCTTGGATCACCACTTTTCACTATTCATACCTTCACGGCTCTTATCTTTCCTTCGATCCAGTCCTTATTTCCCCTGAAGGCTTACGATACCCATAGGCGTACTTTACTTGCCCTTTCATGAGCAGGGTAAAAGCGGCAAAGTTGGGTGGGTACTAAACTGTCCCCATTTTGCTAATATAGCAATTACCAGTAGGCCTCTGCGCTTTGCCAATCACAAGTGTAGGTTAGTTAGGCCAAATATCGTTGCGTATCCTCACGTGAAGCACACGTGGAAACGCATTACGCATATGAGAGCTTGCCTAATCAATAAACCTTTAGGGACCTTGGCTCGGTTGTGGCCTACTGCATTGCTTCATTTTTAGGGTCTCTCCCTACTCTCGTCTCCCTTTTTTTTCACCTCAAATGCCGAAGGGTTAAACTGGGTTCCATGGATATGCGTTTTGCCTTTTTTTGTTCCAGTTTACTTCCACTGGATGGATATAAACAAAAAGTCGGTTGGGAAAACGGGTGAGAAGTGCGAGTGTGAGAAGTCGGACTTGGAACGAAGCGCTTCATCCCATATGAGGTGTTTCTGTTGTCTAACGCTGGTCCGATAGACGTGACTTGGGGCACATGTGGGTCCATAATAAGGCTACGCAGAGAGAAGTTACCCCTGTTGGAAGTCAGAGCCGAGGCAAACACACAGCATGTGTGCGCTGTGTGCTCTCGTCTCTTAGCTTGATCTCCATGGCATGCAATGCCCTGGCTCGCCACTCCCCGCCCCCTTCTGAAGGCTTCTCAATCGATGTGTGCAACATGCCCTGACCTTACGAAGATGTGAGATGCGTTACCTAGGTGATTTGCGAAGGCTGTGATTCTCTGCCTTTCGTATGCCCAACTAGCTCTATATCTGCATAGTATTGTGCAATGCAATCCTCCATTCTTTTGTTCCTGCGCCCTTCTTTAGCTTATAATCAGTGTTCGGTCTCTTGAACCGGTCTCACTGAACCGGAAAACACCCCTTTCGTGATTTGACAATCATAAACTAGATTCAGCTAAACTATGTTATATCAACGATACAACTAAATTTTCATTTGAAAAATCGCGGCGTGTTTTAGCACACGAAGCATCTAGATTTAAAGAAAAACTAAGGGGGGAAATAAACTGAAACTAAGCCAGTGAGGCGTACGCAAACCAGGTTCTGTCGTGGCCTCGATATCCAATTTCCATTTCTCCGTGCCTTTTCCTAGGTGAAAGTTTACAAGTTCTGTGTCCAATCCGATGTTAACTTTGGTGAATGATATTATTAGGTAGTGTTTTACTTGAGATTTTAGATAGATTAACGAAAAAAGACGATCCGAATTGCACTCATTGTTATCAGTTCCTTTTTAACGTCCGTGACGTCATGTCTTACTACGCTGCTTTGCCTTGTGTGATGCGTGGTTTCCACCATGACGTCACGCAGAACGCGCCGTCCGTGTAGCCTGAGCCAGAAAAGTTGCGCTGTGATGCACCTCAACGCGTTCTCCTTGACTAGAATTATTACTGTTTGGAGGGGGAAATAAAATAAGACAAAATTCTTTGAATTGCATAAGTCATGGAATGTATGTGTAAACCTCAGTAACCTTTATGTTTTTTTTTTTACAGACGGATTTATGTGGGATCCGGTGGCGAAGACTCAGCTCGGAGACGTTACCGCCTATGGGCGTGTCCATGGGCGGTATGTCAAACCCGTATCCAGGGTTTCACCCCGGCGGAGGAGGCGGTGCTCATGGGCGTGGACCGCGTTCGGCTACCACGCCTTGTGGTTCAGACTGGCTTCAGGACCCTGTCCTGGCATCGTACTGGCGTTGTTTGCAGGCCGACGTCCTCTGCGTCTGGAGACGAGTACCTGGTGAGTGGACGTGCTTTGAAACGAGTTTTTGTTCCCTTCAGCTTCAGCTGCACAGAGATGCCAAGTCAAGCGAAAAGAGGAAGGAAGTCAACAAGTTGGAAAGTATGAGCAGAGCAACTTGGAGCTTCTCGACTTTGAATGAAGTAGTTGTAGGAGTAGTAGGAAACTCTTCAGACCAAGGAATGTCCTACTTGGACGTGTGTGAGATCAGAGCAAGGAGGACAGACAAGTAAGCTTGAGACTCAGTGATCCAAGGGGTCGTAAGGAGTGCAAAAAGCGAGGAAAGAATGGGTCGCGATCCGTTAACTGCGGTACATTGACCTGAAATATATATAGGAAGAGGAGTATATCCTGGGCAGAGGACGTCGAAACCTAAGGAAACGTTTGAAAAGTGTTGTTTCCAAAATGATTCCCAGTATTAGCCGAACAGGGACTTTTTAAATTTTTCTACTTCTATTTTCTTAAATAAATAAAGGAATAAAAGTCAGCAGCATGTAAAGGCGTTATCTAATACTTAAAACACGCTTTGTGTTATTAGGATCTACTGTTGCGCCGTCAACGATGACTCCCACTCCGAATTACATGAGTCCTCATCCGCAAAGTGGCTACCCGCCCTATGGAAATGTGGGGATGTCCCCCATGCCCCCGCCCACGCCGCAGACTCCTGGACCAAATTCCCTGAACCCTTTAAGTGGACCTAAAGAGTTGTGGGTCTTTTGGTATGGAGAAGAACCCGATTTGGCTTCCTTGATTGTCCCTGAGCTGCTGGCCACAGGTGCGTGGGGCGCATTTGTTGTTTAATTTTCTTTAACTAACTGTGTCATTATTATTGTAGAGGGCAATCAGGGATCCTGGGAAGAAAGTTTATCTTATGAATGCCGATCTTTGTTGTTCAAAGCGCTGCATAATCTCATCGAACGGTAAGTGTCGATATAATTCATATATTATTCCTGGACATAGAGATGCGATATAATTATGTCGGGATTTCGTGTTTTACTAGGTGTTTGCTCACAAGAGACTTTGTAAGACTGGGGAAATGGTTTGTGCAGCCTTACGAAGGTTTGGATGCGTCTCCAGGACAAAGCAACACCCACCTGTCGTTCGGATTCACTTTCTTTGTTCACGGAGATAGCACAGTGTGCGCCTCGATGGACGTAAGACAGCATCCTCCAGTACGCAAACTGTCTAAACGTCACTTAGCAGCGGCCAGTGCTTCCGCCTCTCCCGTGCAAGGTAGCAATAACAATTTGTGACATAAACGTAGACGTTACTTTATTGGCGTAATAATGTTATACAGTTTTGCTGGCACCGTATGGATTATCGGGCACTTTGACGGGTCAAAGCTTTAGATCCGATCCGCAAACTGTCAAGCTTCTAGAAGAATGGAAGCAATTTTACCCTCTAGATATTACTGGGAAGAATACTTCGGTTTCTACCGATGCGGAAGGGCCGAGTGGTGCAGAATCTGTACCGCCCATGGTCGAAGTCTTGATTGGTACTCACACGATTACAGTGATTTGTAGTTTTCTATAACGATTTTTTTAGGCGGCACGCGCATGCGTTATCCAACGAATTTCGTGCTAGTGACCGATATGGACGATGCCTCCAATGTGTTAGCACTCTCGCATTTAGCTTCCGTCGAAGGAGGTATGTGTTTCGCAACTTGCAAAAAATTGACGCTTAATGTAACTCACTGTGTCTGTACTCTTGGTTCCTCAGGACTTCCCCTAACGCCACCCTCTTCTCCCTGTCCCACACCGTCCAAAGCGCCTTCGTCGGTTCCTCCAGCTCCACCCCCCTTACCACCCCCTTATCCCGTTCCCCAGTTGTCGTCTTCACCACCTCCGGTTGCTGTTTTGTCTGAGCAAGCCTGGGAGGATAGTCTCTTACTGCCAGGTTGTCACCTGCATTGTCAAACTGAACCTCCTACAACCAGTGATGCCCCGCCCACCGCCAGTCAGCCACAGCAGCAACCACTTTGGGAGTTTGTCGAACCAGCTACTAGAGCTGCCTGCACCTGCGCAAAGTAAAAGACAATTTTTTTTTCTACATATTTTTTGGTTGCTTTATGTAGTTTGGTCTTTTCGGGGATTGTGAGATTTAATTTTTAGCAAGTTTTTTGTAAACTTGATTTAAAAGATAAGGTAGGGGGTTAAAGAAAGTGGTTCGCATGGCTAGTTCGGGTCACTTGACCCAACCTCCCTCCCAACAGGTTCAAGCGCCAGAGAAGTCGTGGGGGGTCTTCTTCCAGTACCAGTAACAGCAACCTTGCCTTGGGCAACGGGATATTAAGTCCTGCCCACGCGTCAGTCCCATCTTCCAAACCTAAAATTGACAAGAGTATGGGGAAAAGCTCTTCCTCCGTGCCGTTCCATCGTCGAGCGCCTTTGCCTGCCTGGAAAGTTTCAGTAGAAGAGGCAGAGGGAGCTGAAGACGGCGAGAAAAGGTGGGGAAGGGAGTTGAGTTACATCTAAAAAAAATGGCTAAAACAATTGAACGCGATTAGGTTCAAGTTTGAGTGTGGGGTTTGGCATCGGTATGTCTGTGACTTGGGTTGAGGTGTGCGCTTGGTATTAGCCATGTGTGGAGAAAGCTAAACTAAAACTAGAAAATTAATTATATGAATTTAATGCCACCAACACAAAATCCCAAACCTCTACTTCTTTTCTTTTGAGTCCTCCCGCGTTTTGAACTGCAAAAAAGGAAAGAATGTGAACTTGTCTCCTTGTCGTTTAGCCAGTAGTGCCGCAAATTGTGAGTTTGGGGTAGGCGTGGCTTACTCTGGGCTTGGTTGGTATTGTGCTGGGCTTTATCTTCATCCCTTTTACTCTCTAGTACCGGCGATGGATTGTTATTTCAAATTTTTTTAGTTTGCTTTGTTACGTATTATTATTTTTTTAAATAACGCATAGAACACATTTTTTGCGGGAGGTTTTATTGCCTTTGGAAATGTTGGTAGCGGTTCTTCTGGTAGAACAGGCATTGTGGCTTGGGCATCTTGTTCAATAGCAGAGTAAAATGCCACTAACAAGGTTGTTTCTATTTTCGCAGGTCTGGCCAAGCGTCAGCTGCACCTGGTCACCCTTCGTATAGAGGTACAGGAAATTCCAATCCTACCTTGGTTCCTCCCATGTCTGCCTCGCCTGCCTCGGTAGTACCCTCTCCATTACCAACTCCGCATTCTCAACCAGCCAGCGTGCCTCCAATTGGTAACATCTTTGTGTTCTTGCCGGGTGCTTACAAAAAACATCTAATAGAACACTGTGTTGTATGCATAGATACAGCCATGCCTACGTTAAGCCCTCATCCTCCAGCTTCGCAGGAGCCGGGCACGAATGGAGCTCCTCCTACACCAGCTGAAGCGGAAAGTAAAGGTCCAATTCATACCCCCTTGGGCGGCACCGTCGCTCAGCCATTAGATTCCAATTCCTTACCGGGAGGTCATAGTAGCAGCTCAGGCGGGCCTAAATCTGCGGCATCACTTCACAACCAATCTTACTCGCCTTACGGCTCTTCCAGTGTTGAAACCAAAGCTGGGGCTGATACGCCAGGACCTGGGCCGGCCTCAGGTAGCGGGTGGCCCCATTCCGTGGGACAAGGGCCGGCATCCTCTAGCGGTATAGAAAGGCCACCCAAAAGTCAAGGGCCAGCAAGTATTGCCACGCCCACGGGATTAACTTTTGGTGGGAGCAGCGGGGCTGCCACCTGCAGTGGCCAAGGTCACGATGGGACGTCCTTGCATGGGAAACGCCCTACATTGCCTATCAAGGATTACGAGCAGTCGTTGCATGAAGAAGGCGAAGACTTGCATCATGTATATGATTACAGCACAGTCAATGCATGGTAAGATGGAAAAGATTAGAGTCTAAATATTGAGGAGCCTAGTTAACAATGCAATCTTGGATTAATCTAGGCTATACCACCCCGTGAAGAAGTTTCGGTCAACAGACAAGTCCAGTGACGGTGAAAGGATCGTGAAGCCTGTTACCGGGCTTGGTTCTTCCCATGATCTTACTGCCATCGGTCTTCCGGTAACTCCCATTCAGTCAGTAAGTAAAGATTTGTATAGCCTTTTCGAATGACAAGTACTCGTGAGCTTCCTTGTCCTGTGAAGGATTTGGCAAACAGGTTTTCCTTGCTTAATGAAGTTGGCGTAGTATGAGGCTATGTAGTGCCTCGGTTGGAGGAAAATTTGTTGAAATTTGGAAATCTCTTTTTAATAATCGTGAATTCGTGTGGCTTTTAATTTTGATTTTGTCTTTTGTACAGGCAATTTAAAATGACGGAAACTTCTACGACTTATTTTTAAATAGTTCTCTAATAGTATGCTCTTTTTCGAAAGATGGATATGGACCGATCTGACCCGTATGATTTTGACGAAGAACATGGTGAAAGTCGCAAACGGAAACGAGAAGAGGACGGTTTACTTGAAGGCGAAGCTGAAGGCGGCGAAGGTAGTCCATCCAAACCAGTCAACACCCAGGTTTCTTTATTCACCAAGGAAGGTCTTTCAGTGTCTTACAGAGATCTCGAGAATATTTTTGACAACTCAGATGAGACAAGCAATGACGCGGTAAGTTAATACCTTTTTCGGACAAGACGAGAGAAAGAGTTGAGATTATATTGCAATCACCATTTAGTTTCCTGCACCGACTCCGCCTGGGTCGAATAAGCCTGCTGGTTTACCGGAAGACACAGCAGCGCTGTTGCCCAACACCAAGCTCCTTACTCACAACAGCAGTCTCAAGACAGTGCTCAATCCTTCGCCTAGCAACCCTCATAATAATGTTCACATCTTGGGAGCAGCGGAGTTGTGCAAGATGTTTCCAACTCCTCCTTCCCATGAGCATCCCATGCAAAGTCCAGTGGGGGTGGGAAGTTTGGATTGCATAATTGATGGAGGAGGAGTAAGTGATGGACTCGCCTATCAACTGACAAGCGTCAAGCTAGAACGGGGCGGTGAATCTCCTATCTATGTTTCACAGGATCTCGTCAAAGTACGTTTGCATTTCACTGTATCTCTTTTTTTTCCGCGTGAAGACGGGCAAAAGTAGTGGATATTTGGGTTTTCCTTAGCGCTTTGGTTCAAATTTAATTTCATTAGTTGTCTTAGCTCCTATTTAAACTGACTATTAGTCAAACACTAATTAACTATGCGCTATATCGTAGGATTGGTCCTTTGTGTACAAGCCTCCAGTAATGAGCAAGTTCTTGGGTTCAGCCAAGTACGCGCCTTTACCTTTGCTGCCATCGCAGAGTTTGCCGCCCTTGCCGATGCCATCCAACGCAGTGTACAAGCCTTCCTGGCAGCAAAACAAAGAATCTGGAACGGGCACGAACAGCAGCCACGCCCATGCAGGCCCTCCCCACGCGCAATCCACTTCGCAGCCGACCACTTTAACCTTGGCTATCAAGGAAGAGCCTCAGCAGCACCCGCAACGTCTTGTGCCCCGCCCCGTGGCTCCTTTGACCCAGTTCCCGCCTTTGAACTTACCCCGCACTCCAGCTCACTTTTTCCCCCGACCACCGATGCCTTCACCATACCACAGTGATCCATGTGTTTCCCCGGCACCTATTCATCCCCATCAGTCTCCAATGACACATCCCTCTCACGCACTTCACCGTCCCCCTCACCATGGTCCAATGCAGCCTGAAGCCCCACCTCCTCTCCCAGAATCCCACGGTCTGTTAGTGACGCTTCTGCTGGGCGATTCGCTCCTCAACTTGTTCCGCGATCACAACTTTGACTCGTGTGCGTTGTGTGTGTGTAACGCAGGACCGAACTCGGTGGGAACCTTAAAAGGTGCGGATTATCATTTGTTGCCCGAAGGCTTGAAAGCGAGGACGTTTTACGAGGAAGAGAGCCTCAAGTGCAATTGTGGGTTTAGTGTAATTATGAACCGAAGACTGGCCCACCGTGCGGGTCTCTTTTATGAAGATGAAGTGGAGATTACAGGAGCCAATTTAACCCCTGATCCCGAACCTGCAAGGAAAGGATCTTTATTGCGCATCACCCAATTTTCTTCCAGCAGTTCTATCAAGTCAACCCGCGTTTTGGATGCTTTGCCTTGGTTTGGGCTTGCCATTGACCACGACAAGGATTTGAAAGATCGAGTCGATTGTACGATAGCGGCCGTGGCTTGCAATGCAGCTCTCATCGATTCCATTCCGCAACCCATTCTGGAGTTGTTGAGAGAACAGTGTCTCAGCTTGCACACCTCAACGTCGCCGATTTCTCGAGCTGCTGCCCTCCATTATCACCATGCCAACCATGCTCCGCTACACTTGCTGGAGTATATTGATGGCTGCGACGTGAGCAAAGCTGTACTTCAGTCTGTCATTCTTCCGCCCGAGCCCAAATTTACGTATCCGCCTCACCCAGCCACGAACCCTTATAGCATGGGACCAAATTACGGTAACGTGGTAGTCAAGATGGAACTGGCGCATGTTCCCTCGACAAGAAATGCTTCCTCCTCGGCGGCTGTGGCTGTAGCCAACACGCGAACGACCATGCATAGATGGCCATTCTTGCAAGTGCCCGGACCGTCTGCGACTCAAGATATTATGCGTGTCATGAAGGGACTTCAGCCTTTGCTACAAGATGCGATACAAAAGAAAAGAAGAGCTGGATTGTGGGAAGCAACTTACACGGTGTTGGGGCCTTTGACTTGGAGGCAGTTTCACCGAATGGCTGCAAGAGGTATACAATTTGTTTCCTTTGTAATCTTCTTTCGAATGTTGGTTTTGCCTGAACCGTAGGAACTCTTTTTGTGTCTTAGTTATACGTATCATATTCAGTGCAAGTATTAAATGTTTCTTGTTGTATGAAAGCTAGCTTTAATCTATTAGTTAATGGGGGTGTTTATTATTAGGTACCGAAGATCAGTGCGAGCCACAACCTATTCCACTTATTGTGGCTGGTTACGACCGGGATTGGGTTACCTTAGCTCCATTGGGTATTCCTCACTGGGAACGATTGCTTTTGGAACCCTATACGCCACCGCGTGATGTCGCATATATTGTAGTGTGTCCGGACGTAGATTTCATTTTGGGGAAGACCAAGGCGTTTTTCAAAGAGTTATCTGCAGTGTACGAGGTGAGTCACTTTCAAAGTACTTGAAGTCTAAAACCATGCTCTTTAATTCCTGCTTGTTTTAAACTAGTTATGCCGACTGGGACGTCACGTGCCCATTACCAAAGTGTTGAGGGATGGTATGCTCAGAATAGGCAAATCGGCTGCAGCGAACTTGGCGCAAGAACCCATTGAAGAGTGGTTCACCGCTATTGGGGATTCGCCTGTTGCTTCGATGTTGCGTTTATATGCTCAGGCAAGATCTATTTTTATGTGAATTATTACTGTACAAAAAGAATGTGTCTTAAACACGTGCCATTTCGTTTCAACAGGTTTGCAGGCATCATTTAGCGCCTCATTTGAATACCTTGCCATTGGACCGCACTTTGTTGGAGCCAGCCAGTAAGGCGGCCATGGCGCCTCCACCTCCCATGACCTCTTTAGCCGACAGTCAAGCTTTTAGCCAACCGTCTCAGCCTTCGTCTACTCCTCCTGGCCAGAACACACCTACTGGACAACCTGGTTTGGATGGGAAACCTGCTTCTCCCAGAACTGAGTCTTCAGGTAAGTTTTGTTGCTTGACAATGATTCAATTGACCCCAGTACTTTCTATTTGTAGGTGAAGACGGGGGCCCTGCTGCGTATGGAACGGGTATTCCTTTAGATACGGATGACGATGATGCTGAACCCCCGGCCATAGTGATTTACTTGGTAGACCCCTTTACACTAGGCTCGGATGACCCAGATTTGCATCGATTGGCCGCCATAGGCTTACTACGCTGTTATCACCATATGCTCAGTTTCTTACCTGATAGTGTACAAAACAACATTACGTTACAGGTAAACTCTGATCCTGTGCGTGATGTGGAGACATTTATATTTGGTGTGCTTGCTTTTCTATAGTTAATCTCGGTGGAAAGCGTAGTGCAATTGGGTCGTGATTCGACAGGTTCTCATCAAATGGACCAGTTGCGCGGTCTAGCCTTACACGTTTTCTCTCAGTGCCGTAAAACTCTCATACATTCATCTCCTGCCAAGTGTTTGACTGGCTTAGGCCCAGCTGCGAATTTGGACCAATTCCTCAAAACGAAAGACGTAAATTATATTTTTCTAATTTCATTGTGTTGTATTCCTTCTTTCCGTGGTTAGTTTGGTTAAAAAAAAACTTTCTGCTGTTAGGGTTGTTTACTAAAATTCTGCTTCTTTTTACAGGAAAAGAATCGTGCCCTTTATCATCTGCAAACCCCTCCCTACATTTTGGCGCCACTCAAGGACAAACCCAGCGATTTGGAACATAATGCTGCTTCCGGTCCAACCTTAGGCCCCACGTTGGGCCGAACTGACAAATTTTCGGTTCTTTACGTCAGTTACTGTCTGTCTGAAGACCAAAGATGGCTTCTAGCCGCTTGCACGGACGAGAGAGGGGAAATGATGGAGACCGTAACAATTGGAATCGACATTCCTCACAGGTATATTAACCTTAAAAACTTTTCGACTTTGAAAGTTCAATTTTCCTTGCCTTCTTTTTTTCGTAGATCTAGACGGAAAAGAGTTTCTGCTAGACGATTTGGCTTGCAGAGACTCATGGATTTTATTCTTGGAGTTATTTCCAGTACTGTCCAGCCTTGGAGACTCGTCATTAGCAGATTGGGTCGAATGGGCCATGGGGAACTGAAGGGTATTCGACAGTTTTCTTCAAATCACTTCGAACTCATCGCTAATTTGATTTAGGTTGGAGTGCCTTGCTTAGCAGAAAGTCTCTTATTCGAACGTCAAGACACTTGGCAGAGTTGTGCAACACTTGTTCACTATCACAATTGTCGGAAGGTCCCATCCTGCTTTCGGCTTGTTTGGTTTCGTTGGAGCCAGATTCAACTTTGAGACTAATGCCCGATCAAGTTACCCCGGACGAGCGTTTTGGGCAACAATCAGCCAATTCTTCCTTGTCAACCCCTGAAGATGCTTCCTGTACACATATCTTGGTGTTTCCCACGTCTGCAACAACCACGGTAAACAATAATTATGATTTTTACAAAGACTTTAATGCGTACTCCAGTCGTCTCAGACTACATTTCAAGAACAACATATGAATGTTCCTGGCTTGGGAGACGACGAGCTGTTTCCGCCGTTGAATGATGATATGGGAGACATGGGTGATGATTTCGGTATGGGTGATTTGGGAGATATCTTTTCCTCGTGTAATTGGCCCGAGACGGAAGCAAATGACAATGATAATGATGGCGATATGGGATTGGGTGGAAATATGGGACTGGGTGACTTGGGCGGTTTGGGAGGAATCGGTGGAGATGGAAATGGAGGTGGACCTCTCTCACCTTCACGTAAGGTGGGAGGACAACGCGGTATGAGATCAGGCTCTCATCCAGACTCGCCATCGAATCATATGGGAATCGGTACATCTGGAAGAATTAGTCCGCAGAGAGTAAGCTATTTGTGATTTTAAGGTGATTGAAAAAGTCTCAAGATTTTTTTCTCTTTTGCAGGGAGCCGGTAATCAAGAGCCAGCTGAAGAAGTCGGCACATTATTGCAGCAGCCTCTGGCTTTAGGCTACATGTTATCGACTGCACCCACGGGGCCAATGCCTTCCTGGTTTTGGGCGTCATGTCCGCAACTAGCTTCTACGTGCCCGGTGTTTTTGAAATGCGCTCTACATCTGCATAGCACGTCTGTGCAGCAAAACTCGGACGATTTCCTTCAGCAAAGCACAACAGCCAAGATGCATCCCTTGGATTCTCAGTTTACGACGGATGTGCTAAGGTTTGGACGCAACCTATGTGCTAGGGCATTATTTTAATTGAATTTTTTATTTAGGTATGTAATGGAAGGTTACAATGCACTGTCTTGGCTTGCTATGGATCCCAAGTCTCGAGACAGAAGGTCGTGTTTGCCAGTTCATATTCAGTTGTTGGTCCAACTGTATCACACATTAGCGGCCCTGGTTTAACGCGAAAAGTTGAAGAGATGCAGCCAATTTATGGGTGAAACTTAACTAATGGTAATAGGAATTGATTGCTGAATAAGAGCCGGTTTGAGGACGGCTTTGCCCAATACTCATACTAGAAGTGACGACATGTTCTATGGGTTGTGCAAGAGAGACAGCGAGAAAGACGAAACATTCGCGAGTGCAGCTTGTGTAAGCCCTAGATAGCATTAAAAGGGCAATTTGCATAGTAATTTATGCGTATTGTGTACAAAGTGTAATTATCTACATCTCATGGGGACTTATAGTAAAACTTTGGTGATGGTAGACCTTTACACTTGTGGACATGAACATAGGGACGAGAACAGCGACAGCCTATTCAAAGTCGCGAATCATAATATTGGCTTATGGACCGCATATGCACTTTCCCCCGTATATAGAGAGATATGTAACTTCGGACACACCGTGTTACGGCTCTGTAAGATTTTTTTTCTGGCCGAGGGCTTTTTTAATTATTTTCTTCCGATTATTTTTTTCTCTTTTTGATTTGTCCGAGTCCTATGCCTATTGAAGCCAACCGTGCTATTTATGAGACTGGGAAACAAAGTTTAGTAACAAGCATTTTAGATAATGTTGAATTTAGTTATCTGTACAGAAGTTTATTAGCCAAGAAGTCTGTTATCAAACCGTATTTTTTCCTGCAATGCCCTTTGAAAAATACTGGACATCGTGGTTTTGTACAAAGAAATGACATTTGATAGTGTATCGAACATACAAATTAAAACTAACATTGTCACGTCCAATATTTAAGATGTATTTTTCATAGTTCGTCAAAACTTCAGTGAAAGCCAAGCAAATGATTGCAAACCGCAATCACGCTAACGTCTCGGCCTGATTCAACCGCACCAAACTTAAGAAGCTTGCACTAATTCATTACTGTGTAATTATGTCAGGCAACTATAAACTCCCTTGGACATCCGTGCCGAAAATTGATTATGTTCTTCGAGGTTATGGATAGTGCATGCCTCTTCTGACATGGAATGAACCGTGCTCGTAAAAAAAAGAGTATTGAAAGACAAAAAAACATCCAATATAGTAATATAGTTCGTCTTATGATTATTCCATTATTATTATTATTAGAGTTCGCCTTACAGTATTATTATTTTTGAGAATTGCTTTCTGTTTTTCTAAAACATTTGAAGTTGACATTTCTGATGAGCAATGGTAATTTTATTGGATGGAAAAAAAATTACAACTTTCATTTAAACTACTCTTCTTAACTTGACTGCAACAACTTCTGCAACTTCCCTTCTTTATGCAACTGTCTCGTCTCAGTGCCACCACCTATGCATTTGCCATTAACAAATACTCTTGGAACCTATTATTATATTAATCAAACTGGTATACAACCCATAGAAATTAAACCAAGTTTTTTCCTCTTACTGTTGTGGCTCCAGTCATCTGGCCTAAAATATTCTGAATTTCCTTCCCTTGGGAGTGATGATCCAGCTCTACTACTTTGAATGTCTGTCCTATTTCTTCAAACACCTACAAATAATAAATTTCAATATTAACATAAATTCCAAACTTGCTCATTACTTTCTTGGCCATCGTACAGTATGGGCACTGAGTTTTCGAAAATATCATGACTTTATGCTCACGCACCATTTCTTCGATGGTAGCACCAAGTGGGTTACTCATTGTAATTTCTGATGGATTAACGCTTATCGATCCACCCATCCAAATCCAACAAGACGACAGATGTGACCGTCGAACAAGACGACAGGTCTAACTGTCCAATAAGCTGGGCAAGTTGACGTCCGAAGGCGTGAACAGGAACGGAAGTTTCTTGACAATAGATGGCTGCAGTGAAACAGTTGAAGAGGATTGCTTTTGAAAATGTAAAAAAAAACAGTAACAAACCTGTATACTCCTACGAACCAGGTTTTGAAAAGAAAATGAGAAAGTACACTACTAGACACGCATCACAACCTGTAGTGGGAAACTAAATAAATACAAAACTAGAGAAATATACCAGCTAAAAAGAAAAAAAACTAGTAGAGGCTAATAGAGTGAAAAACTAATAGAGGGAAAAATAGATGAAACGAACAAATAAATAACACACGACGGAAATAAAAATAGAAGGTCCCGATTAGGGGACTTGCCCAGCTAATAATTCAAGGAAACTAAATAAATAAAGGCCTCATACGTACACTGTACACCAGTTCCATTCGTGTTACTTGATGGAAGTTTCAGCGCTCTTTAAATATAAGTGTGTGACCAAGCGGATAAGACGGAAGCTCTATAATCGGAAAGTCGCAGGTTGGAAACCCGGTCGAGTAAATTTTTTCGTAAAAAAACGAAATATAAAATGGATCCCTTTCTCTGTACGTTATACCTTCCCGGCAATTTTCCTATACCCATATTCCAGGTGTTCTCAAACTTTTTCGTTCGCGGCACCCCTCGGAACATATCCCCAGCTCGCGCGGCGCCCCTTAGACCATGGCCCTATATAACTGCTGCATCTATGAAATGATAGGAATCTATCGTGGCGCCCCTGCAAGCCCACCGCGGCGCACCGTTTGAGAACCCCTGCCCATATTCGATATTGTGAAGTTTCGGCATCACGAGCTCGAATATTGGGGATAGAAAACCGAGGAGGGGAGTTGGGAACAGGGGAAGGGGCGAGGCTCTCAATTTGTGACGATTTTTGAAGGGACCTTTTAGAAGGATTTTAAATTTTTATAAATCGAACGACAGATGGAACCCTATCAACATACACGTAAACCAGCTCACTTCATATGTTGGATTTATAGAAGTTTCAACGTCTTATATATACAAGCGTATGACCGAGTGTATAGGACGCAAGCCCTGAGTTCGGAAGGACGCAGGTTCGAAACCCGGTCGAGGCACTTTATTTCGTCGAAAAAACTAAATATTAAATGGCTCCCTTTCTCTATGCCATCCCGGCGAGGTTCCTATTCCTATATTCGAAATTATGTTGCTTCGGCAGCATGAGCTCGAAAATCAGGAATTGGAATCCGAGATGGGAACAGGGGGAAGGGGCGAGGCTCTCAATTTTTGACGAATTTTGAAGGGACCCCTTGATACAACATTATTCCTTATGGAAAAAAGCCCTGAAAAAGCTTTCCCAGCTCAAAAAGGAGCCACGCCCCCTTTTTGGTCCAATCCACGAATAGGATTCGTTCTTTTCGCAGAGACCCCACCCCTTTTAGCGGATTTTTGAAAATCACGCAAAAATGTTACAAATTTTGGCTTCTATTTCAATAAATCACAAATCATACAATAAAAAGGACACTCCTTTGGAAACTAGCTTTTCCGGGAAACGCTTTTGGTACAAAAATTAAGCAAATAAAGCATTGGGGGAGGGGGCATCCATGATCTGCTATTTTTAAACTATTTAATTAAACCTAATTCTCTGACAGGTTTGGGAGCTACTGTACCCGAATTAGCTATTGAAACCTATTCTTCAAAACGATCTGAAAAGACACCAGAGATGAAGAGATGAAAAACACCAGAGATGAAGTCCTTCCTTGACAACCCTGATGTAAGTATACAATATATATATAATATAAATTGTTATCCAAACAAATACCTAACATTAACGTACTCAGTTAAAATCTACTATTCTATGCGGCATCGAAGCCCATGCTTGCATCCGCCAAACCGCAATCGATCTAATTGAAGCTGGATACGATGTACACGTGGTTATAGACTGCTATTCTTCCAGGAACCAAGTAGACAGGTGAATTCGTCCTTCTTCCTCTTCTGGCAGCCGTCTTAAACCTTCTCTCTTCCAAAGGAAGTACGCCTTTAAGCATTTGCAAAATATTGGAGCCTTCTTGAGTACCACCGAAAGCGTAATTTTGAGTTTTGCCCCAAATGCAGCTCATCCCAAGTTCAAAGAGCTCCAGAAGATCATTCTGGACTGTTTGTTCGGCAGATACAGATTCTTTAATTGTTACAAATGATCCAAAATGCAAATTAGTTAGTTAATGAGCTGATTAGGACAAATATTATAAGATTATAATCAAACTATACGCTAATACATAGCTTGAGCGAAGGGAAATCATTCAAGACCTACTATCTAAACTTTTTTTAAAAAATATTTCCAGCTCTTTAACGCCGTTATTAACCACTATTTCACAGACTGTCCTCTTTCCTACGCAAAATAGGCATAAGTACACTGACTCTTGCAGAGCTTTATAGTTGGCCAAACTTCCTCTATCGATAAAACTATCCAACTCTGGATGCTGCTGAGGCTTCAAACACATTCTATACGTTGCAATGTCGCCATATCCACCTCCTGCTAGTGTTTGCAATCAAAAAACATACTAAACGATGCATGTTAAGCTGTTTAAATGATCGAAATCAGCTCAATTTACCCGTTTCCACTGGAACAGCGCATTTCGAGCCCAGATTTAACAAAATTCCGTCTTTCCGTATCAGCCAATTCTTCCCTTTACTCCCGGCTTGTCCCCCTATACAAAATATTTTTTTTTACATAATTTCCGTCAAGCGTTTCTAAGTTTATTAGATAATGTATTAAAAAAAGCTAACCTTCTAATACATAAGGGGCAACAACGCGCCGTTCTGTTAAAGCGGACAACATCAAGGGTTTGCGGAATAATAATTCTCTCAGCACTCCATCTCCTCCTGAATACAACCCCACACCACCTGTTTGCTCCGCCAATGAAAACAGCTTCAAAATGACCGGATATAAGAAAAAAATAAGAATTACCTGGAACTGGACTGCTTCTTGCATAGCTCCTAAATGGACTGGAATATGCGGAGCATTGGACACCAGGCCCCCATCAGGCCCAAACAAAGCACAGGAGAAGTCCAAACGCTCTTTAATATTCGTCGAAAGTTCTTTGCAAAACACTGATAAAACATTACTAAACATCCTTTTCACCTTCCTTTTTTTGTATTCTTTACCTTCCATTTGCAATGCAATGTCAGCAATGCAATATCAGCAATGCTCATAAACCGATGCGAGAAGATCGACAGCTGATTCGTGTCCAAATCAAGCTTTGAGATCCTTTGGCAAAACAATGGCGTTTTCTCTGCTCCATTTTCAAAGAAAACGATCGTATGCTACCAAAAATACCCAAATCATACAACGAAAATGAAAACTTAACAAAAGTTACCTTCACTGGCTCAATAATTTCACTCTCAGATTCTAAAACGCCGTGATTGGTCTTGATACCAGTCTTCGCAACACCTCTTACGCGAATATCGTCCACCAGAATGTCCCTTCCAGGATGGCGAACCCGAATTCGGTCAAATACCTAAAATAATCCCCAAAAATCTGTGTTAAAACATCAAAAATCCACTTGGAATATTTCTATCAGATTAAAATGAAATACCTACCTATCTAGGAACGATTTAACAAAGTCTCCATGCGCTGCTGTCAAACTTGAAGGCTGCAGGTGCATAAAACGCACAATCTGTCCAACAATACCTTAAATGCAAATACGCTTCTATTTCAATAGAACTGGACTCGAATCCATGTTTTCTCAGCTGCTCCTCACATTTCCGCTCCAAAACTGCAAGCCTTACTGAAAATGACCTTAACATGACAACAAAAACAAAAAAGGATTAAAAAATTAGGCAAAATTTCCCAAATTTGAATGAGTTACTGGCTGAATAAGACGTATTAGCTGGTTCTTGCTTTTCATGGACCACATCTGCTAACGCTAAACCATATACTGACAGTACGAAAGCATAACGATGGATATAAACGCATCGCATCCCTAAAGACCTTGCAATAGAGCACGCATGTTGTCCACCCGCCCCTCCAAAGCACGACAGCACATTTGAGAGGTATCGTAGCCTTTAGCCTAAACAGAAAAAAAGTAAAAGTACAAATAATTAAAAAAACGTCTAAAAGTGAAGAAAGTACTTCAGCTAGAGCACGAATAGGTCTGCACATGGTCTCACTGGCCACTGTAATGAACCTTAGCGCAACTTCTTCTAGTTTCATCGTTGGTAAATGCTGCAATTCCAGAAATTCGTTCACCTGCTGACATAAAAAATACAAATTTTCTTAAATAAATTTTAGAGAAAGTAAAATAATCTGAATTTTTACTTCTGAGGTGAGTTTATCGAAAGCTGCGAGAGTTGCGTCACGATTCAAAGGCTCATCTTCGCCTGAGCCAAAGATTTTAGGGAAGAATTCGGGTAAAGGGACTTGCCCAGCTAATAAAAGACAGAACCAATCATAAAGGTAAGACACTTGAAAAATGTCCCCCTGACTTGTATAGTATTTGTCCGCATTCCCAGTAGGGGCTCCCCTTTAGAGTGTTAAACATCCACACCCTAAGCGTTACTCTCTACATCGAGGCGTGGCTAAAACCTCGCTATCCGTAACTCTTTTCACATTGGTTTGGTTCGAGATTATGAACAAAGAACCGAATCATGACTTTGAACTCAATTTTAAAGTAAGTTCTTTACATGTTTAATGCTCAGTAAATGCACCAATTAGTCTAAAGCCTATAATATTTATACTAAATAAATTTCAATTATTTAACTATACTTAGTTTATAAAAATAAACCCAAATAATTGTTTTTTCCGTTGTTTTGAACTCGTTTCGTACAATGTAACATAGCACGGACCGTGAAGAAGACAAATGTATTTCACCGCCACCTTCCAGTTCTCGTCTCATAGAACTGGAATACGCTATACTACCATTCAAAGACAACGGCAAATGAAAAACAAGAAACACAATCAGAACAAGAGTAGAAGAGACTGGCCGAATTAAATGACTTATTACCGTAATTTTAACACTGCAGAAGAACGTCTAGGGAGGAAGAGTACTAACCGGATGAGGTTAGGAATAACCGTGGAGTATTAATCTCTTTGACAAGAATCACTAACAGGAAAACTTCGCTAACTTAATGTCAACCCAAGAAAAACTACAAAAAGTATTGTCGATTTCTCAAAGAATTACGTTAGGTCGAAACCATGTTGCTCATATTGGCTAGAAATACAAGGCTAAGGAAGAAAATGCAAGGCACTTGGCTATATACAGGTACATGACACAAGACTAGAAGAACAACAAACTTAACTGCTTGTCATTTTAAGTCCTTTATTTCTTCTTCACAGGCTTGGCAATCATTTGGCGCTCCCTTTCAAGAGCTCGCTCTCTTTCCTGCTCTCTGTGCAATGCCTCTTTTTCCTTAATCTGTTGCAACTTCATGGCTCGTTTCTAAGTCAATAAATAACAGAAGTCAGTATACATAAAACACAACCACGGCCATATTTATTTCGATATAATCAGTAATACCTTGACTCTCACGACGCGTTCTTGTATGGCACACATCTCTTTCTTTATGTGTCCTAGTTTCGTCAAGTAAAGTTTAGTCATAGAAGCCATTTCTTCTAGATCAACCTTTTTTTTAACGTCATCAAATCTTTGGTTTTGATTCGCTATCTTCGAGAGTAATGTATCTTGCCTCACCCTAGAAGAGGATTTTGTTAAACAGCTGTAACTTTTAAACCTATACTATACGAAAACCACTTTACGTGAGTTCGCCTAAGAGACCCTCCACTTTTCGGACGTCAGGCTCATAGGTATCCAGTATTCCATTGGCTAACTTTAGAACAGCAGCTCCCAAAGAGTTTGTCGCAGACGTTTGCGAAATGAGAGATTCAACTGACATACAGGACTGCTGTCTTCCATACGGGACTTTGGAAGCTATTGCTGATGCTTTTTCCTGAGGAACATCAGCAGGTCGAACATCTTCCTGACAGACATTGCAATTCGTAACTGCTGCTTTTTCAGGAACTTTTAGGAAACAAGGTGTTATTGTGGCCTCGGAGTCGGTCACAGGATCGGCAAGGTCGACACGCGTTGCAGTGTTTTCCATAATGTACTGTCATTAACACGAACCTCGAATTCCCATTATGAGCACTAAATGAACGGTTATCTATTTCCAGGACTAGGCTCGTTTGTTTTGATTAGCGAATGTTCTAAACACGACACGACCTTTACCGCCTTTGCACCAAACTAAATCACGACTCACTGACAGCTACAGCCATCTGTCGAGCTGGGATAAGTTAGTTTCGAAATCTCATGATCCCGATCGCGAGAAAGGAAATTTGCATGTCATCGAAGATTCTCCTGAGAAGAGGAATCCAACAAGGGTCCGTCCTTAGCCCATGGCTCCTAAATGTAATGGTGATTGACTTTCCCACGGATCTCCTAAGAGTGAATTACTCCATATACGTAGATGACATTGCCACGTGGACGAGAGATAAAAAACTAGAAATGGCATTAAGACGGACAGCAGTAGTGGCACGGGAAGCAGAAGAGTGGTGTAATAGAAACGGGTTCGAAATTTCAATAGAAAAAACTAAATGTCTTATCATCACTCGGAAGAGGAAGATCAATGAAAAGGTTAAAATAAAAATAAAAGACCGGGAAATAGAAATAATCAAAACAGCTTGCGCTCTTTGCTGATTTTTGCGAGCGCGCTCACTCTTTTGCTCATAATTTAAAAAAGGAGCGCGCTCCCGCGCGCGCTCTTTCAATACTGCAATCTATTGAGTGGAAGCGCAAACTATTATAAAGCGAATCTGCGTCGTAGTGTAGCAAAACTTATAAATGTCATGTTATAATAATAATAATAAGCAATTATTACTTGCATAGTTAACACGTTTCCACGCTAACATGAGGAAACGACCAAGCGACGCATCGTTGTTTTGGTTACACGTTTTAAATGTTCGCTACTAGATGGCACCACTGTTACATGTTCGCTACTAGATGGCGCCACTGTACGAGCTCGCGCTCCCAAAACACTGAAAAGGAGCGCGCTCGCACATTCGCTCGTGACATTGCGAGCGCGCTATTTTTTGAGCGCGCTCAAAGTACAGAATTAGTTGCGGTATTCAAAGAAAAAAACGAGCAAAGGATTAGTAGATACTTAAAACAAGAATCACAACAAATCATAGTACAACACGCACGAAGACTATAAAACCCCTTCCATGGTTAGACCACCCCAACAGACGAGTCACAGTGGCTTTGCTAAGAATAAGATGCAACCATGCTAGAGTGGAAGCATGGATGCATAGATTTCGTCTTAAAGACGCGGATAACTGTGACGGGTGTGGAATGAGAATCGATACGGTCGAACATAAATTGTTACATTGCTCAGAATATGCACATGAAAGAAATATCTGAAAAATGAAAGTAGAAAAAAATGAAAGTGGATTTCGAACTTGAAAATGTACTGGGCTTTGGAAATATAGAACAGGAGAGACAGTTTAAACTGAGGAACCTCCTAGTGGAGTATTTAAAGAGTACAAAAATCATTGACATAGTTTTTAAAAAAAGGAATAGTAGTGGTGACGGGACTAGTAGATAACTATGCACGCCCACTCCAAACAACATTTGTAAATTCCAAAGATAACCCAAAGAACCAGAAAAGAAGGCAACCTAAAAACCCGAAGAAACTACCAATTTGAAAGCGGCAGTCAACAATGCACCCGTTAGATGGCGCGGATCGACTTTAAACGTCAAGAAGAAGAAGAAGGATTTTGCATGAGTACGCCAATTTCGCAAGCTCTAAACTATACAGTACAGAACGAGACCGCTCAATGAGTTAGATATTTTCTTCTAAAAAAATTACGGTATTACTTGGAATAAGGGAAACTGCGTTTAAAAATCACGGAGAAAATGTCACGGAAAGGGTTGCATGGCAACTTTCCGTGCATTTACGAGAAGATTTGCTATCCATGTTGGCTGATAGCTTTGAATTAAACGAATAGTTGCCATAACTACTTTTTAGTTGTTTAAGCGGGTAACTAAAACACCAACTGTTTTAGTTACCCGCTGAGTACCATGCAATAAGGCACCAGGAAGATATAGATACACAAATAACTACCAAGGAGGGCCTGCCAAAAACGCATCACAACGGAAGACACTATAAAGCTGTCACTTGCAGTATTCTGTGCCAGGCAGAACTCCACATAAAGAAGCCCTTCATTTGCTGAAAGCCACATTGACGTCAAGGAACACATTGACGGGCACCTGCATTACGCCTTCACGCCACGGAACACAAACGAATTTCAGTCAGACTTTTTAAGTGCTCCATGAACAAATTAAAGACGGATTCAGACATAACAACTACAATCAGGGACGGATTTCCCATACGGCCAACCTAGGCCATGGCCTAGGGCGCAGCGGTCCGGTGGGCGCAAAAGTGAAGAAGAAATAAACATTTGGCCTAGGGCGCACAAGGGTGTAAATCCGTCCCTGATTACAAAATGTTTTAATTTTCTTTCCTTCATACAAAGTTAACTTCACTCTAGCTTTCTTGCTTCCTGCCAACTTACCTTGACATCTTCTATATATAATAAAAAAAAAAAAAAGAAATATCGGCGGCAACAGACCTATTCATTCGCTTTATTGCGTTACTGCCTAGGCAACAAATATTGCAGGAAAGGAGCAGGGCTTCCAACTCCCACCTACCATCAACTTCCTTATTTTTAAACAATTCACTGCCAAGTGCGATAATGCTCTTGTAGTGATGAAAAAGAAACGAGCTTTGAACTGAGTTTTTTCGCCTCTATACTTAATACAGAAGGTTTATTGATGCTCTTGCCTTGGGAGGCTATGGTCAATTTCCACAATATCCCTACTAAAGAAAGTAAAAAATCAGTGCATGTTCGAAATGACCCAAATATCGTCGCAAACATTATATGTTCCCAGCGTCCCTTCGTAATGAATGACCACTTATCGGAGACCCAGTGCTGTCTTTTCTTTTTGCTTTTTGGTTACTTCCCCTATATTTCGGTTCTTCCAGCTACTTTTGCGTAATTTGATCGGCCGACTACCAACGTAACGTCCTGAAAAAAAATAAATAAAAAAAATAGTTAGCCATTTCGCTGCACACGCATCACACCACGAACAATAATCATTATCTTGACTATGTATAAAGAAAGAGAACAAAGCTATTCAACACTTTCAACATCCAATGGCCAAATTCTACAGGATAAAGGCAAGTTCTTGTCAAAGGATTACACGGAAACAAGCAAGCTCTTTACTACACTCATCAATGGAAATCTCCTTCCAAATGATTAGTTCTTTCATTACGCTGTTTCCCTTACGCTACTAACCGAAAAAGAAACAAATGAAATATCCCACTTAGGATTTTTTTTAAACGTATAACTGAAGTTGTTGTTTAGTGGACCCTGCAAGCTGCGCATTAGAAAAACTCTTCGAGTGTCCATTGCAAGAATCTCCCGCCACACGCATCCATTCCTGCGATGAGGTCTTTCCAATCCGTATAAAAACCTGGTGTCTTTTGTCGTCCCACCTGTTTCTCGGCGCAATTCCTATATCGCAGCAGGTGAGACTCGAGCACACGTAGTTCGCGGACGTAACTCCTTATCTTTGTTCCATATTTACTTAAAACCTAACAGGTAAGTGCCGAACTGGTGATTATAACATTCAGAACTAAAATTATTCCTATTTATTACCCGATAAATTCCCTCAAGACTTTTTCTACTTTGTATGCTTGTCAGTGTTCTTTTTTTTCCCCTCGTGCACTTACCAAAATTGCCTTAACGAAACTGCACTCATCCAAACTTTCTGCATTTTGTTCGTAAAACCAGTTTTGAGGGTGTCATAAAAAAGCAACAAACTAAAATTTTCCTTTAAAAGTATTCCGCCCACGTTGCTTAACTAAATCTTTATCTACTATAGCTGACCGAAAACAAACGGCGTACGACAGTGGAGCACTTCTACTACGAAAACGAGACGCAAGACTGTGGTGTTACGGAGAGAAAAAAGGTAATCCTGACATCTTCCTCCCCGAAAGCCTTATGCCGATTCGCAGTAAAATCTACTCTCTACTATTCCTCCTTTGTCTCCACCATGGGACTTGCTACTTCACCCATTCTTTCCCATTCGAGATAGCTCGTTCGCCTCATCTAGCTCACTCGGCCCAAAGTTACAAGAACATAGGCTCCCTAGGAGATGTCATTTCTCTCCCCGGCAAGAGGCACACAAAACTAACACCTACTGCAATAGACCTAATTGTCCCCACCAACGCATTACTATTAACTCAGCATGCATGGCACCAATTTTACGGCAGGGGGAGACCGAACGTTAATAATGTCATTTGCAACTCCCCCACGAGTACTGGCTACCGAAAATGTCAGAAATCAGTCAACGATAGCAAGAAAACGGCCTGTGCTGGGTCGGTTCCAGCCCACAATTGTAAGGAAATTGCCGGCAGCAGTTTCAATAACGAAGTCCCTACGCACGTTATAAACAAGATGAAACATCCCAAATCTCGAACGTTTTTGAGCGCTCCCGGAAACATAATATTTTCTCGGTCGTGGTCCTTGCCCCCACCTTCCTTCTTGACTGCCACTCATTCCGTTTCTCAGAAAAGTTATTCTGAACCGAGATTTATTTCCGAAGCAGATTTCACTCTCGGCTTGGGGTTTCACGCTTTGAATCAAAACTCAGATATAACTCACATAGGGGAGGTGCCCAGAATAGTCAACAAAAAAGAAGACGCAGAAGAAGGCGTGCATTTAATTAGGAATGAAGCGCTTGCTGCTGATTTTGGTACTCGAGACTGGCCTAACCGCGCCAATTACGGCCCTACAATAAGAAAGCGAGACGGGAAACGCATTCCGAGAGGCTGGGGCCCCTACAGTGTACTTTATATTAATAGACCACATCAGAACGATATCTTATTTAAGCCTGAACTAACAGCGGTCCCTACTACACCATCAATAGCCCCCGTTACGAAAAATTATGCTTTAAAATCTTCCCGTCAATTCCATGAGTTGGCAGTGGAACCTAAGCACTTAGGTTTATCAGCTCCCCGCCCTTCACGACCTGAACGCTCGCGTATTACTATTCCCCATTTGCATGCGGCTTATGGCTGGGGGACATTTGGCCAGTAGCATCACTGCTTCGACTGATAGTTGGATGTAGTAAAAAAAATGAAAAGGTAAAAGCTAGGTAAAAAAACAACTAAATATTTCATGTTGCTAAAGCTCGCTTTGTAACTCCCACTGTTAAGTTTCCCCCCACTTGAATGTTCAATACAATATATTTGTCAACATGAAAGAAGTCTTATTTATACTAAGCGCAAGCAACTAGCTACAAGCAAAGCAATAGACTTAAGAATTAGGGGGTAAAAGGAAAAAATATATAATAGAAAAGATTTTCAGACTTACCATTCATTTCTTTCATAGCACGAATGAAATCTTGTGGATCTTTAAAACTAACAAAACCAAAACCTTTGGTTTTGTTGCTCCGTTTGTCACGAATTACTTTGGCCTTCTGAAACGAAGGGAAACGACCAAAAGCACGGGCAAGCGTTTCGTCCGTTACATCGTTGCCCAAATCGCCACAAAAAATTCGAAAATCATCTGTCAAAGGGAATGATCACGACCACTTTAAAGACGGATGTACAGTCAAAAAAGAATTACGTAGGTAAGTCTGTAATACCTGGGTCCCAGTCAAGCAATGAGTTATCTTCCCAGACTTGACCACCAGCTGCTCGTACAATCTTTTTGGGCTTCTTCCTTGGTTTCGTGTTGGGGATGGCATACTTACTTAATCCTGAAGTGGTCGGTTTGGGTTTAACGACAGGTGTCGCTGGAGTAGGGTCGGGAAGCGTTATGACGTCTTTAGGTATTTGAGCGACAGTGGACTGAGAGGCTGCAATGGAAGCCGGGACAGCTGAAGGAGGTTTGAGGATAGATATTGTAGGAGCAGCAGCAGAAATGGCGAACGAACTTCCAGATTTGCTGATATAAACTTTGGGTGCAGCACTTATAACTGCTGGGCCGGATGATGCTACGGTTGTACTTGCTAATGGCTGAGGTGCAGCTGTAAAATATAAAGGGAGTAAAGTTAACCGAAGCAAAAATACCAATTCCACTAACAACAGAAAAGCTAAAAGTCTACTTACCAATTCTATGGGTAAGTTGAGATGGGAGAAACATTGGAGGAGGTGGCGGAGGAGGTAAGACGCCACGAGGGCGATTCATCATTAAGGTAACAGAGGGGGGAATCATTGCTGGTCGAATAGATGGTGACCCAGTCTACAAGAATTTTTCAGATTAAAATACGATAATTATCATTTGGTTCGTGTACTAACTGTACACTATATTGCTTATTATATTTACATTTGCTTATATTTAGATACGTCACATTACGTAAAAAGCTGGAGGTTAACTTACATTGCCTAAACGTCATAATTGCAACATACGATATGCATCAGAATACATACTAAAATACAGGTAGTAATAATGCACTTACACTGGCAACAGCAGATATCTCGGCCTCAAACCTACAAAGAAAACAAATAGGCGTTATATATAGATTGTCATTGTCACTACGAAAGTTTAATTATTAAAGAATGTATAATACCTGGCCATTTCATCCTGCATGCTCCTATCAGCCATTTTTCTTGATTATGAGCAGTGTTTATACACCGCAAAAACACGACGAAAAAGAGAACACTTTCAGAATAAACGCTATACCCACAGACTGCAAGCCCACAAAGCCAATGGCGCTGGACGCCGTTTCTATGGAAACGATAAGCAGCCATCAGCTGACGGTGAAACAATACTGAAAGTTAGCTTACATTTGCCAGAAGAAATGCAAAAATTAACTTGGACGTAAGGTTTCAAATTAACTTATTATTGACACCTCTTAACTAATAGCATTAGCGGATTTTTATTAAAAAGTAATTGGATAGTCGCTTGAAATCAGTGTAAAAGTAATAAATCGTTCTCTCGGTGCACACCCTTAACTATAACTAATATGGCTGTAGTACAGGTGAATTATGAAACATAATTAGCAGAATTTGATATACGTAGTTACTTAGTTAACCACATCGATATCTCCTGGTAGCTATGAAGAACATGCAGATTACGAAAAAGTTGTACCCGAGGATGATAAGGACATGCCTGTGTCTATAAATTCAACTGAATCAGAGTGGAAAAGGAACAAGACGCCGAAGAGAATCTTACATTTCAGTGATGGTGTTTTAGAGGAGTATTCAGATGAAGAACAAGAGACAGTTAAAGCGTGTGATAGTTCCGCTTTGATTGATCCAGTAAGAAGGCTTAACTATGGTAATTTGGATTTATTGTAACTATATTTCTGTTTTTAGCGCACATTAAACTGGCCTAATTGGTTGTGGTATTACGTTGCTGTGTCTGGATCCAAAACGTTGGCAGTATGCGATTACATGGGAGAAGCTTTCGCCTGGTTTTTTGGAATTACCGCACCAAAGTATCAATATGAAATAGATGAAGCACACCGTATGCAAAAAGAGGTCATTTACAAACATTTCATATGGTAAAAAAAAACCATGTAGAAACGTATCTCTTTTTTTAGAAAGAAACAGAGAGAGAGGAACAAGAAATGGAAATGGCGGGCTGGCAACCTGGGCCGGCCTGTATTGATGCAAAGCAAGTGGAGGCTGCTATCTACCCACAGGAGTTGCAAGTGCATACAAAACCACCTATACCAATTGGTAAGTCTGCAGATACCTCCCATGTCGTCGTTGCTCTGTCCCCATGAGAACAAAAAATCCCTCAATCACGCTGCTGCGCGGTTACGCATTCCTGAAATTGCTGTTGGTGATTGTTATGACTTTGTATGCCTGTTTTCATTGTTGCACGTAAGGAATGCAGTGATTTTGTACCGAGTCTTAAAACTATTTATAAATCTATATTGTACAAGGCCTACAGTATTCTATTAAACCGGAAGTCTCACGGGTGTCTTTTACGAGACATTCTTCTTTCTTTGTATCCCTCCTCTTTACAGTTTTATTTCGCTCTTTCTTCGATCGTGATAGTATCTTGTATAACCGAAGAAATTACAAAGAGAACTAATTTAGAATGTTCATGTATGTTGGATTCTAGCGTAGCGCAGGAAGAACCTGCGGAAACTCCACTTTTTCTGGCTCCAACTGACTATTCTCCACGGTTTAAGGAAGATAAATGATGTGCAGGTTGATTACTAGCTGCCCATACAATTGGTTCCATGTTTTCCCGCATCCTTAGCTCCTTATTTGAACCTTGGCGTGTCGCTCTAATTAATTTCCCCCTTCACAATAAATGCTCATTAATAGCTGGTTATGCATTTTTCCCAGTTCTAATTTGCCACTTATCAAACTGTCGTACATAAATTTGGCTTCATTTGCTCTAAGTGCAACTTGACATACTGCAATTCAATGGATTAAAGTAAAACAGCGGAAACTTGCCATTTCTCGTAATATTACAAGAAAAAACAAGACAGACAACAATAACGTTAAGGTATAAATTTACTATGTAAAATTACATCGATTACGATATTAAAATTAATTAAATATAATTTGGAGACGTAGAAAAGGTTAAATATTCTCGATTCACAAGTACGGGGTTCACCTCTGTGAAAGCAAATCTTTCAAAATAACTTACCTTCGTTTACTTACAAATTCTACGCAACACAGTCACAGAACGTTCAATTGCGTTTCATAGTGACACTTTTCTTGAAAAGTTCCCTTTGCTACTTTCGTCTAATACCCTTTACGTTTGCTGACGCTGACCAACTGCTGGTCGCTTGAAGGAAAGTTAATTCCAAACTGACCTTCAAAGTAAAATCCGAAGTCAGAGGCGGACATGGAATCTCAAGGCAATTTTCTTTTCACCTTGTTTACTGGTCCCTTTCTGTCCTTATGGCTCATGCAAGAAAATTCCTCTAAATTCTTTGCCCTCCGCACTTACTCATTGACATACCTAGAAAACAAGTGCGTGGATACCTAGAAAAAATCTAGGCAAGCCCTAGAACCGTCCAAATTCCCAATTTTGTCGTGAATTGCAAATAAAATAGACGCTCTTTGGAGGCATCTATTTTGCAACTCACGGTCAACGTTTTCTGATTTTCTTCATATCGCAGGTGTAGGGGTAGAAGCTTCAAAGGCGTTGTTTATCGTGTGCATAGAAAAGCTAAGTGCAAGCAAAAAAAACTAATTTCCCTTTTTCTTTTTTGATGATGTAAGTCGAAAAAATATCTTGTTATCAACGCTCCTTCGAGTGCAATGAAATGTCCTTCTGTGGCTGCCACGATAAACCCGAGTTGCTATGGAGAGGGGTCGTAAAATGTGAAACTATGCGCATAGCGTGTTCTGCTGCACGTCAAGATAACGTCGGTGTATCGCTTTGCGCCAGTCTTCCAACACGAAGCAGCGACTTTCCGAGGATTTGAGCATTGATTTTCACGGGTATATATTGGATTCTTGAGCTCAGTCAAACCGAAGTTTATTTCCATTTCCGCTTGCAGATCGCTTTATTGGCAAGTTTCTGCTTTCTGAAATACCTGCCTTCCCCCACCCTTGAAAGCTAGAGAAGACGACACCGCTATTAGTTTCATATTTAGAGGGAGGGAATTTGCTGCAGCTCACCTTTGGCACCGGATTTCAGAGGAACCCATTAAATGGTGCGTATACCCTTGATTCAAAGAAAGGTTGAGACTACCACGGAATATGACTTCTACTGAACTGCGAGGTCAGGCACAGTGCCCTCTTTTGAAAATAGGCGGACACCCTGTCATCAAATGCTACGCTACAACATCCCTCGCATAACCTAAAAGACCCATCGAAAAAAAGAAATACATAGTTGGGGTAAAATACAACGGCAAAATTATACATTTACCGACTGAAAGGAAATGAGAAAGAAGGACAAATCGTCCATCTTCGATTTGAACTTTTTTCTTTCAGATGCGGATCTGTAATCGTAACATCGTGACTATAACCGGCCCTACATTGAGATTCGATATTTTGTTGCACAAAGGTGGGTTCATCCCTTAGCGAACCTTCCTACATGCTTTTGCCATTAAACTACGCGGTTGTAATTGATTATAAATAGCGGAGGAAGTTCAAGTTGTTTGCAGTCTTCCTGGAAGCTAAAAGGAGTTTCTTTCAAAATCAACACCGACAACAAGTTTGCCTATCAGGTGTACGAAGGCCGCTGAAAAGTCATATATATTAGGTCCACTATTCCCTATGCGTCCTCTGCTTCACTGCCTCATTAAAACTGTTATCTAAGATAGCGTTGTCTTTTGGTATTAGTTGTCTAATGGGAGAGCGTAGAGGGCAAGGCCCTTCTTATTGTTGTCGTTAAAAGCTATAACCCCATTAGCCTAGCATGCATACGATTATGGCAACAAAAACCCGTCAAAAGACGAAAATACGGCATAGCTTTTGCTCAAGCTTTCACCCACTCGAGCACGAACGAAAGGAGGCCTTGATGACAGACACAATATTTCAACTGACATCAAGGATTTAAAAACCCTTTGGCCTACTTCACATTCCCTCCTGATAACTGATTTGTTTAAGGGGGAAGCGTATCTCTTCAACGGGCAAAACCAAAGAAGCCCCACCAGAAGATTCCAAGCGAGGGCTATATATGCAAATTAGGGTCTGGCTACGCTGATGATCAGCTTACAGTTTCAGCTTCGCGTAAAACAATGCAAGAGTCAGACTAAGCTCGAAATAATGTGGGCAATTCGACTCCGTGATTCATGCTAAGAGACGTCTTGGAGGCAAAAGTCAAGCTGTTATAGCGAGTTAAGCGATAATGAGGGAAGCTATAGGAAAATTGCGGGTAAGCTTAATGACTTTCCAGCCTCATATATGAAGTTACATTCTTGAAGCGCTTTCTTTGCTGTTGTGTTCACACAGCTGCGTGTATGTGCGGTGTGAGTAGAAGACTCAGGTTATGATTGACAAGCTGATGACCTCTAATAGCACCTAAAAGCTGCGCCTCTGCTTCTGGTGTTGTGATAAGATTTTTCCCAGTTTCAGAAACAACAACGGCCAACAGCAGAGCACCTGTCTCAGTAACTCAATGCAAACTCAATTTCAAGTTATTATATTGCGGGATATATCGCTTTTCTTTATTTTCCGTGGGACGTGACTGCAGGCGGTGTCTGATGGTGAAGGCGAAGTAACGACTTATTGAAGAGGGAGCTAATCACCTGTGCGCATCAAAAAACAAAGTTGCCTGCCAGAGTCAAAATAATTTATAGCTTATCTTTACCGCTTTCCAAACCTACACTGCACACTGCTGGCCAACACGGGTGTCGCTTACTATTTACGTTAAAAGCTGTGGACTCGTTACTGTTGCATCGTTTTACTGAATTTACATAAGACATTCCAATGTGGACAATGTGTACCTGCAATATAAAATTACAATAAAATCTTTTTCGTACTCTTCTCAAAAACTCGTAGCCTAACCAGGTTTTTCGTCACCCTGTAAAATAAAAATACAATTCTTGCACTTCAGTCTTCTCGTGTTGAGATATTCCATCGTCCTTGCAAATGTGAAATTTGCTCCTTAGGGGCCTGCTATTATCCAGTTAGGTCCGCTTCATTAATATGCTTCCACGCTTGTATTCTCTAAATTTATAAACGTAACACAGCCAATTTTTAGCTATCTATTGCTAACTATTTCGTGCTTGCTATCCTTCAGTGTTCCACCCAAACAAACATTTTTCTTTCGTTATAGTCAGAACAAATATAAAAGCTCAAGTGGCTCCCAAAAAGCAAAGAATGTGCCATGGCCCATGATGTCATCCAATGGGTACACAAACTCTTTAAGGGGTTCTTCATTTCATACGCGTAAATATCTCGTACAACCATAGGTTGATCCATCGAGTAAAGTACTAAGAAATAACTTTTGAAGTGGCCCGTATAGCTCCTTCACTTTCAAGAGTAAAGCAGTAAGAGCACAGCACAGGCAAAACGATAAAGCTAAGCAAGTATAAAGGTTGTCCAGGCAGCTTTTTTGTCATTCCCCGCACAGTCTGCTAGCCTTAGCTCACCTGCTGCTACACTTGTGCGTGATAAAGCATCCTTCAGTCGAAAACGAACCTGGCCCAAACTTGTTACGGCCATTTTTGTGCACGCACAACATAGGGCGCCAAAACTTCGCATCGAGCGATGCAAAAAAAAGCATTAGCTTCTTGCCAGGGTACACTATAGAAAACCACGCCTCACTCGTCGATTCAGGTTATGCAAATTCATACCATTCAAGCTGGTTCTACTTGGGGGCCACAACACTAATGAATGCCAAAACAAACATCACCCGGGTTAGAGAACAACTTAGGAAGTCGAATGACCGACAACACACACTCTCTGCAAAACAAGACGTGTCGCCTTGTGTATTCAATTTTGTCAACTAATTTTTTTCTGTGAGATTTTTTCTCTTATTTTTTTGTCGTTGATTTTCGTCTTTATTGTGAAATGTGTCCCGCAATATATTATCACTGTCACATAATTGACCATACCTTACGTAAACGTGAAAGAAAAAGAAATTATCGGCGTTCATCTGCTAGACATGACGACTCCTGTGAACAGACCTTCTGGACGATGACTATAGGATATTCTTGTATGCTGAAACTTGCAGGCTTTTGGCCAAGACAAAAGATACAAGAAAGGTCGGTAGTTGTCACTTGTCCTCCCATGGTTAGCTACTCTAAACATCATCGAGTAGGCTACGACCAAGCTAAAAGTTGTTTTAAAATGACTGCATGAGGCCTTCGACGACCAAAAACCAAGTAAAATTGAAGGTGTCCATTTCTGGCATGTTCCATGCGTACATCGCATAACTTTTAACACTTGCGAAATTCAATTATACAATTATAGAGTGAGACCAAGCATTTCACTTTACAGTCTATCATTTTACTTCTGTCTTTTAGGTTTTAACAAGGCTTTTTAGGCAGACTTGGCGTAAGATTTCAGTTAGAAGGCGCCACACAAACAATCACGGTAATCATGACAAATAACTCAAATGTTACAGACCGGCGGTGACTATATACACAAGGGAACTCATTGTTAGCATGCAAGCTGTGGCACCCATTATTTCGCAAGCAAGTTTTGTAACAGAGAAATCTTCCAAAAGTCGACAAAAAGAAGAAGCTCTGAAGGCTACCGCGCTACTTGTGTCTTTTCCTTTCTTTCGTGGAGGTCCTTTTGACGTTGGCTGGGTGTGCAATGTAACAGGCAATTTGCTTTCCGTTCTACCGCGTTTTTTTCAGTTTCTCACATTTGAGTTGCCATGTTACATGCAACAATAGACTAAAATTAACGACTCCAAGTCTGTGACCTTTTGCTCCAAGTCGAAGATATACACCACAATGCCCTAACCTTAAAAAAGACGAGGCTTTAGGTATAGGCAGTCGTGGAAGTTTGAAACTCGTTCAAGCTTTTCACCACCATGCGATTAAAAAGATTGTTGGTATTGACCCAGAGTGACAAGCGCTTAACACCGGGACACCTTCACAGAGCTTCACAGTCTTAATTTAGGGACTTTCCTCCTTTTCTCACCTGCAAAAAGCGGCTAATAACAGTCATTCGTCCTTCCGTCCATACCATCACTCATCATCCGAAAAGCCTACCAAGATATGCAAGCCGAAATCTTAGTCTTGGGAACGAACGAAAGTATGCCTCTTCTACAGGGCATATCTGTCATTGAGAAAGCTTTCCAAACTTTAAAAAAACTGCACGTGGATATAACTCAACATAGTTATAGTAGTCACGATGACTTCTATACTCTGACGCTGACCCGCACATGTGACATGTTAGAAACACATTAGATAGAACAATGGTGGCTCTTGAAATTTTTTTTGGAACTGGGAACCCATTAACATTAGCGAACATCAGCAGCGTGACGGCGAATAAATACATCAACACAACGTCTCACAAAGTAGCCTTAAACTGGGTATTTATAGTATTAAGCCTTATGTATAGACACCAAGTCAAATAGTACAGACATCTTTTAATGACCGTAATATGTCACGGGTACGTATTACAATTTACTACTTTATTAATTTACAGTTTTACTACAATTGTGCTTACTATTATTTCTGACTGAACAAACGTATAACACATATACTCTTCTTTTCTAATGTGGAATGTAATAAATCGATGTTGCTTTTAACCAAAATAACGAGAAAGGGCTTTGAGGCAAAAAGGTAGGGGCGTAAATGTGCTAGAAGCAGCACTTGGTGGTTTCTATTGTTGGGAATGGCAGCAATTTGACGAAACCAAGAATGACGTAAAAAGCAGAAGCGTTCCTAAAGCTTCCTTTTCCCTATTGTTTACGAATTCTTTTACAAAGACCCTATGCTTGTTTTCGGTGTGAAAATTACTATCTTTCGGCTCATTTTGAGACACTTTTATGGCATTCTATAGACATGCTTCCTACTTCTATTATAACCTCGTGTTTGAGAAACCTATCAGAGACTCAGCAAACCTATCAGTGATGCAATAATAGGGACACCGATATTGTAGGGAATCTTTCCAGAGCAACTTAAACTTAAATCCAACATGAAGAGCCTGGTAGGGTATATGGGGCTATTAAGTAACACCATTAAACAGGGATAAACGGGCTTGGGCTAGACGAGGGGACTAATTAGCCATGTGCGAGACCAAACAGAAAATTTGGTACCCCGTTTTTGTATTTTGAAAAGGGGGAATGCGAGAAACGAACGTTATTTACCGGATGCGTAAACAGTCGTTTAGGCATAGCATTCTCCCTTGGTTGCACGAAAATAAAAGAGACTGAGAGGGAACCTCATTTTATAAGTGAATAGAGGCTTATAGTATATTCGATGCACTACATAAAGTAACAAAGAGCATTGTTGCAGTGCAAGGCAGGCCCACCCGGCAAGTCGCTCATTTTGTTAATGGTGTGGGAATTCGCTTCAAGCGAAATTTTCCAATTGTAATATACCTTCCGCTTTCCTCCGTATTTTAGCCTTAATAAAAACCCCTAGAAAAGGAAAATGTATCCAAAAAAAGATCTTGGGGTAAGCAGTGGGGTCACTGATACTGGCATGGGAAATCCGCAATCTGTTACAGAAAATTGAAGACGAGCCAAAATCAGTAAAAATTTCAACAGCTGTTTAAAAAAGAATACGCATCACAGATCTTTTCGGATCCCTTTGACATATTTTTAGCCCGTGACGGTGTGTTAAAGCAGACATTTTACATGTTGGCCCCGTTCATAAGTCAGCCTTTAATGACTGCAAGAGGCAGGCACGCACAGCTAATGGGAAAACGCGTGTTGCCAACGAAATAGACGACCTATGCACTCTTAAATCACGATATTGAGCTTTTTATGGTTACGAGGGCTCTCAGTGTCATACCTGACGTTGCATCCATTCAGTGCCCTTTCATTTGTCTATTTATAAGCAGCTGAACCTGCAGGAATACTAAGCAAGACTTCGTATAGCCTCTGCGTGAACACGGCTATAACATGTAATATGCATAATACATCATGTAGCTAGTAATAATAGCTAAGTATAGTGCATTCACCATGTAAACGGAAAGGAAGTGCTCTCTACTCGGGTAAAAAAAGAACAAAAGTTCAAAACGGAGCCCAGTATGTGTAAAACAGTCCAGATCTTCTAAGAAAACTATTCTTGGAGGGTAGCCCAGAAGAATGTTTTCGAAAAACGGAAATTCTTCTAAACTCTCGGATGCCAGGGGAATTTCACTTTACGCTGTGTAACCTAAACAAATACATCGTTGCTCTTGCAGCTGAAGGCTAACAGTAACAGACTGCTGGGGATCTTTCACATAGACATAGCTTTCAAAATATCAACTTACCCTAACACTCTTCAAAAACCCAATAGGTGGTTTTGCTCTGCTAAATTTCTTTCAACGTCACCCCTCAAAAATTCTAAGCCCTCTTAAGACTCTTACATAGGTCTCCTAATTTTAGCCTTGTTATATTAACGAGTTGAAAGAGTTGAGAGGGTTAAGCGCCAGAACAACAGCGCCTCCTTTTTTCCGTTTGTTGCTCCCAGAAGGCTCACAGCCACTGGTAAAAAAAAGTTTGCGCGCGCCGTGCGCTGCTTCTTCGCTTTTAGGAAATATTCGTGTTCGGAAACTAAAAGGGTAAATCGATATTTTCCTCACTCCCAAACTTGCTTGTTCTACCATGGGTTTTCGTTATTTGCCATTGCTCTTCCGAACGCAAAACTACGGAACTCGGCAACAAAGTGCGACGCCACTCTTGACGCCACTACACAGACGGTGTCTCAGCGAGTTCGGAAGGCGCCACCAGTTGGGAATTCGCTCATCCCCAATTCCCCAAATGACGCCGGCGCCTTTGGCCTTACAATAGCTGTTCTGTAATGATGCGTACGTAACCCAAAGTTCGCCTCTGTACCCCTAAAACGTATCATCGTTTCTCGATCACAATCCATCAAGTCTGGCTTGTCAAGAGCCATTAGCCCTTAGTTGTCCCGTTCTTATTTATTCTCGCCCTTAACAGATCAGGCTGGTGTCCGCTTGTGTTCGGAAGAGTGCCAGATATGGTTTTCCCAATCAACAGATGAACCCTCGACTTGAAAGACGCTTAATTTATTAATTATTAAAATTCCATTGGACCGCCTATATATCCAACAAGCTGTGCCTGCTTTCCGGGACAATTATCACGACAGGTAAAAAGCAGGAGAACTAGTTTGGGTTCCTAAAAATTACCCATTGGTAACGCTCTTTACCTGGGTGAGTAAGTTCGGATCTTAGGATCTTGGCTTGGGCCCTTAGTTTTCGCCGCAAGGAAACTTGCTGATGAGAAAGCAGAAAGAAGACAGAGGAAATAAGACGAAAGCTTTGGTTGAAGGCCAACCTCTCAGCCGAGTTTGGCGTTTCCTCACGGTCTTAGTACAGGGGTTCTCTGGCGGGCGTTCGTTGTTGATTCACAGGCAGACCGTCGGTTGGAGCAGTCGGTCGATGTTGAGTCCTCCCAGGTGAACTTTTCTTGTCTGGTTGGTAGAGACTTTCTGGAGCGGAAATTTTTCTTAGAATTCCAAACCAAAGCTGCAGGTGTCCTTGACAAAAAAAGAAGCAAAGGGGTATTTGTTAGTATAAGTGGATCGATTGAATTGTGTGCATAATCTCGCATCGTTACCGGAAACCCAAGTGTGCGAAAGCATTTCCGTAAGGGATCTAACTTCTACCAAGTGTTGTTCGAAGTTCGCTGTGAAAGTGGCCAAGAGAGTGCATGAGTTTTTAATCAATCGTATCTCAACTCGACCGTGACGACGCTGCTACAAAGGATACACATATAACTCCCAAAGGATTAATATAACTAACTGGAGGCTTCGCTATGGAATAATGGTATTTTTTCCTGTTTACTATTATCTTGCTTCGTTATGTGTGTGTCAGGATAGGAGTTTTATTTTTTTAGCGCTATGACTACGACCTAGAATAGCTTATAGTACACTATTATCTGCATGACTCATGATGTCCAGGTCGGATCGATGCATTCCGTCTAGCGGTTTGCGTTTCCCCGAGTTCGCTTTACCTGAGTCAAAGACTTTAGGGTATACACTATTTCGTGTTGAGCTTATTTAGTGTAGGTTACCCCAGAACGAAACCTTCTGCTCCCTATACTACACTACCTACACGTGAGGTTTGCGCGATCAATAAATTTTGGCGTGTGCCTTGCTCACTCTCCCGGTCTTCAATGCATCGACCGTGGACCCGCTCTACGTTGGCGCCGTTGTGCTTCGGTAAACGAACAAGCGCACACAATGTAACGCTCTGGAAGCAACCTCTCAACTTTACTTGTCTAAAAACTGATTAATAGAAGCAACCCCTTTCCAGAGCAAATGAAAGTTTTGTACCTCGTTCCGGCGTTCAAATTCCACCCTCACGCTAATAAGCAGAACCCCCCCCCAAGTCCCAGCTTCCCTGTCACTTTTTTTGTGGGACATGCTCTATGTGACATTCAACAAATTGCATCGCACCAAGGTTTTGCTCGCAGTATGAAACTTAAAAATCGCCCCTGGTTACATGACTTTCAGTTTCTCATTTCTTCGGCTTTAACTTGCTTGGTTATTCAGAAGCTACGCAAGGCGTCATCAAAACATTTTATTTTATTTTTTAAATGAAAGAGCATTGATGTTTGACATTTGGTATGTCACGATACGTGATGCTGCTGAAGGGATGATACGCACATGTGTGCTTCTGAACATGACAGGAAAAGACAAGGTCTTTAGCATTTCTGGGTGAAAATACAAAACAGAAAAGGAACTAAACACTAAACAGATTTAGTCTTTTTGCGAGATCAGACTTGAAGAGCTACCTGTGTTACGTACAAGGGATAATCACTACTTTTGCAGGTCACTGAATGCCATTGTAAAAATAAAAGTCAGGGTCGGGATGACCAGTCTGCGTGTGCATGGTCATGATGGCAGCCCAGACAGACCGAGAGAACTCTGAGCTTGCAAACACACTTTGCGATTTGCTTGCGGACCATAATGGTCCAGAATAGTAGGTCTTTTTTTCAAGGGATGGGTTTGTTCCTATGTTGCTGCTGCATTAGCTGATGGAACGAAGGTTGATGACTTGGTTCTATTCAGCTTTGCTGCTAAAGCCAAACTCGCGGGCCAACGGCCAAAACTTTGTTCTGCCGCTCCAATCCCACTCGGGGAAGACATTCACGAGTTGACAGAAAGCTGTGTGCTCGAGTCAAGCAAATGTAAAAGGAAAAAAAAGTAAGGCCCAAGGCCTCTCTAAGAAAAGCTCAAACTAAACAAACAGGCTTCTACGCTGCTGCTCCTGATCCCCGGTTACCTCCAAGTCTAGTCCCGGTAATGAGTTGGCAGGACAAACGTTCAACGAATGGAATAATGAATTGAAGAAAAAGAAGTCATGTCTCAGGCTACTTGAGTCCGGCTATGCGACTTGAGGCAGAAACCCCAGATGCCAAACCCGGCGAGCGAGACGAATGGTAAACTTGGTTTTTGGCGTGGACAAGCGTAGGGGAGGCCAGCGTTTTAAACAAGAGGATATAAGATGCTGTGACTAAGCAACAGAGCATGTGTGCGCGAGAGTGTGCTGCTTTTTCAGTAGCTTTGTTTCCATTCACGACAAGATCTTATCTAGGACACTATAAAGCTGAGGACTGGGAGGCAGATATGCGGACGACTTGTATGGAGCCGGATCAGATTTCGGAGTTTCAGGACAAAAGGATGCTATCACCATGAAAAGTGTCAATAATTTGAAAATAAGCATACATAGCTTTATGCTTTATTGTATCGTCGATACATCCTGTTTATGTGAGTGGAACTTTGACTAAAAACACGCTCTTGTAATTATAACATCGTATGTATAATTGGCTAAGGGCGTAAGACTTTCTGCCGAGTGTGTATAGGGATACAGGGAACAAATACCTTCGTTTATGGCGTTCTTTAGCTCGTCTTGGTACTAGTCTGAACTCGGCGAACGAAACAAAATAAAACCGGATTCTCCTTCTCAGCGGCTTGTAATGATCATTGTCTCTGCTGCTACACTTTTGTACGTTAAAGCTGTCGCCTAGTCCCCCACAGCACACAAAAAACAATACCACTTTTTAGCTTTTCCGATCAAGGCCAAATTTTCGATGTATTATGCGCACGTTAGCTGACAACTCGGTGGACAATTCGGAAAGAAGTTGTCATGATGTTCCCCATTTTTTGAGATAGAGATGACCGATGCATACGGATGCTCATACCAATTTGTCCGAGCTCTTCCTGGTTGAAACATGCATAATACAAATAATAGTAATTATCCGTAGGAGCAATTGCAAGTAAACCGTTGAAAGTGAGTTATCATTTTTAATTAAGACGCTTCAACCAATCAAACTTTGACATTGGGATCGAGAGGCAAATGGACTTAGAGATTCACTATAGATTGCTTGATAAGCTACACGTGCACGCCTTATATAGTCTTCCACTACTTGGGAACATGGAACTCTTAACATCCACGTTTTTTAAATTCTGAACGCGCTGTCGTTGTCAGGAAACTTCAACCCCCCCAAAAAATCCAACTCGGCAAAGAAAAAAACTACCATTCCTAGCTGGTCAATAGTCGTTTTTGTCTAATTGGGTATTGGGGAATGGCTTAAAAACGAGGTCAGTTTTTCTCGCAACAAAGCTTGTGGGACTTCAAAAGGAAAGCTCGTTTCCTTGTCTAAATCGTACGGAAGAAGCTGATACTGGTAAGCACACTTCGCTTTGGTTGGGAGCGTTTTTAAGTTGTAGACTAAGGAAAGGATTGGGTTGCTGAAATCAATTTTATTGGCAGGTAGACTGCCCTTTGTTATCTCAAATGTTTACCGCTCCTCGCCCAACATCTGAGAAACCCATTATAGTTACCTACACGACGAAATTATAATGTTTATCAGTCATCACATTTTTGGACCAAACCAGCCTCCGGATTGTCAAAGCCACAAGAACGCCACTTCCACTTGAAGACGGGACCACCCAAGGAGGCTCAGGGCTACGCAACTATTGTAACAATAAAAAAGCGGACCATTATTAGCCAAGCAAGGGGGGATGAGATTATACTGCCTTTGGAAAACCAAGGCGACTTCACTTTCAGAACCAAGCTCACCTCTGCGGTTATATTCGTATGTGAATTTTTCTGCCTAAGCCAAACGAGCTCGAGCATTCCGCCCAGGTTCCGTTTTTCATGAATTAATGTACATCTTATGCTCTCTTTCGGCAGTCGGGTTCTCCTCCCATCTTATAATGACTTCAATTTTGACAAACTTGTAGCTTTAAAGGTGGACTTTCTTTTTGCCCCGTCTCGAGGGATGGACGCTAAGGTTTAGCTTAACTTTCTTGTGTCATTGTTCTTTGAGTAATTGGTCATCTTTTATTGCTCTGCCTTACTTAAGAATAGCGAGATTGCTTAACAAATCCAAATGACAAAGTATCCTTGCGGGAGAGGCACTTAATGGTCAGCTCCTTATGGCCTTAATTCTAGCCCATTAAGGAAGTTTCGTACGACAACGACAGCCTTCAAGTATAGAGCTTAAAAAGTCACGCTGAGCTGCCGAGCAGACTTACCAAGAGTTTTTAGGTTTGCAGTCTGCGTAGGAAGCTACAACTTAATCCCCGGTGTGAAAATTTTCTTTGAATCTGATTCAACACCATAGGAAGTTTAAAGAGAACTTTAGAGCTCCGGAAAACCTGGCATCCCCTTTCAAACTTACTTAATAGAGACATCTTTCCCGTTTCTGCGATCGTTGAAAAGAATCTTGATTCACGACGACGTCTGACTCCAACCTATTCAAACGTCGGAAAGATTACCCACGTCAACGTTTCCACACCGAGCGTAACCCAGCGTTATTTAAGAGACGTTATTTAAACACCAATGCTGTCTTACATATATATTTAGATTTTTTTACAGTACTAAGTAATAACATATTTGGCTACAGAAGAGTTTTTAGCCCACAGATCATTCTCTGAAAATTTGGAGGGTCACCAAACATTTGGTCATAAACTACGTTTCTGAACATGTTTTAAGGACTTGTGCCTTCGTACAAATGAAAACTTGAACTGTATATCGTATTCAGCCTGAAGGCCAGCGTAAGCATGGATTAAGTCGTTTAAACTCTGCCTGGTAGCCCGAAAGCTTTTCTTAACATCTACATAATGATTACCGTAGAACTGTCAAAATAAGTGGAATGGATACGCCAGTATATATAGACATCAGGTCAAAACCTAATATAAGTGGATAAGGCGTTCCATTATCCCAACCGACACAAAGGCCTCTTATGCATGGATCTGTTTTGTGTATCGCTGCGCTCAATTATACTTAAAAAGGGAGTTTAATAAGCTATAGGAAGAGGGTATAGCTTCCGGCATCTTTTTCTGACTCATCATAGCGTCTATGCAATAAAGCTAGTGTAAACCACCCGTTTGCCTCCTGTGGCTCCAGACTATTATACGAGTCGAGAATATGGGCCTTTCTGGCCAGAAACTAAGAAGGATTAATGCTATGGAACACAGATGACTACGTCGAGAAACTGCTTCGCTTATCCATGGGGTTTGTACACATCCACACGGACAGAAACATCAACTGGTGGTACTTATGCTCCTTGCTGGGGCGATTTACTATCGCGGCCATAAAGAAAACAGGGAGTCTTACGAAGGACGAAACAACGCACTACATAAAATAATTTTTGCATTGAATCCTTCCGATAGGCTTGGAAAATTCTGCCACCTAAAGTGGCAGAGCCGATTTCCGCCTCAAATAAGACACCTATAGTAAGGTTTGTTTGGGGACTATATACCTACACTCGAAGGCAAAGATTTGGGACATGCCGAGTAATCCGCAGTGCAGGTGTACGCACCAACGCTCAAAATGTCAGTAAAGATTAACGTGGATATCCAGGAGGAGGTAAAACTGCTTTTACGATAAACCCTAAGACGAAAGAATTCAAACCGTGCCTACACCCTAGAGAAATCCCGCCTATTAGTTAATATACTAGCTTGCAATGTAAACCCAACAGGTAAACTCCATCTGGTCGCTCTCGTTGGTTGTTGTGCACCAGTCAGATTGTGCACCAGATAAACCTCCTTTCTGGAGTGTGAGACACCTTTTGTTTTCGCCTGGTCTTGCCAGCAGGACGTCTCATTCTTTCTATCGTACAAGATATTCTCTTACATTAAACTTCTCGCCTTTTCGGCCCTCCCCGGCGTGACGTTTGATTTGCTTTTTTTTCTCCTCATTTGCATTCCAATGTAGATATTTCTTTCCCACATAGAATCACCTATGTACCCGTTACACTAAACAGTTTAAATTGTTTAACCAAACGGCTTTTTTCTAAGCAAAAATTCGTGATTTCCAGAGCACACAGGTCGAAACAAACCAAAGGTGGTGTGCAACTTATGACATCATGTCGGAATCGTGGGTGGCGACCATGGCTACAACCTCCTCTTCCTACTTTCTTTTAATAACGTTTCACGGGGTGGATGTTCTTCAACCAGTTTCAGACATGCTAAAAATCTTGCACAGGTGACCCATGTGCAGGTGCTGCGCGCCTCCTATGTCAGCCAGCCATCGAGACATGCTAATGCTTTCTTGGCGTGGCTTGTGAACCGCGCTTCAAGTGAAGTAAGAAATTTAGCTCGGTTGTAAAAAGCTTACAAGCCAGTTTATCGGAGAAACGATATAACTGTGGCCTCACGATTGAGGCCAAAGATGAGATCTTCTATAATCCGTTCGAGACCTCGGTGAACACGCCTTCGTGTATAAGACCGATCCACTTTCTCAATCATTCCCTTTATAGCTTCTTAAAACGAATAGTGTACTATCATAGCCAGTTCTTTTAAAAGACAAGAAAAATAATCTCTCGTGGTATTCATATGTGGGCGGTGTTGAAGTTAACTGCATTTGTGGTCTATGGTTTGTTATCACTGAAAAGAAGGTATGCACGAAGGTAGCGTTTTGACATGGAGGAGTCATCACTGCCAGCTGTGTCGCTGACTTTTCTACATTAATTCCAAACGTGCCTGTCCGGACAGGCGCGCCGAGCCGGGCCAAGCTGGTTCCGAAAGTCCTAACACCCCAACACTGATGAGATTTGACAGCTGGACGAAACCTTAAAACACCAACTCTGTTTTGTTCTACTGAGCTTTCGTCAAAAGCTGTTTTTAGACAGCGGCAACGATACACTCTAACATGTTTTATTTCTATTACTTTTTGGCGGGAGAGAGGGGGGGGGGGCTAATGTGAGATTGACTCGACGACGAAGGAAGCGGCGAAAGGAAGTTTGTAACAGTTGAGTTCCAGCAATAAATGAGCGAAGGTTTTTCTTTATCCTTTCTCACGCTGTAGTTATAAGTGGCTGTACAAGGAGACGCTATAGGAAGGAAAAACAATTGGCGTCAAGTATGCGTACTTCTCTGGGGCCCTGAAAAGCTAACGTACGTTGGGAAAATCTGGTTGAAAAGTCCTTGAACTTGCTCTTTAAAATCCTTCGAGTTTCTGTGACCCCTGCAGCTAGCAGAGCTTTGAAATCTTCCAAGTGAGCACAACCTATCTCCCGATGTTAGTCTCCACCTTGGAAAGTATCCGTGAACACTAATAACAATGCACTCTAACGCTTCCGATCTTTGATAATAGCCGCGTTTATCAGGAAGTCCTAACCAACACCTAATGGCATGCCCTACTTCCCAACCGTATCTCTCTTATTTCTTTTCACTTTGTTATATTGTTGAAGATAGGCTTTTTATCCTAATACGGTTCAGCTTTGAGGACGTTAAGGTAACTGAAAGCCCTTGCTTTGCTGTCAGAGAATGCTGAAATGGTATAAAAGGATAACTTTCCAAGTCCGGACAGGTGTTTCGAAATCAGCAGGGTATCCCTGCGTCGGTATCATATCCTCTACATCTTCCACAACTATCACACCTAATCTTTTGAGCTCGTTTCCCTGAGATAATCGAAGCCAAGCGGTCTTTTTGAGTTGCTAGACGGAACAACTCCTACCTCAGTTTTAATCAAGGTGCTAAGGCTAGGGCCAACGCCATTGGAACCCCACGAAAGGCAAAGGTGCCCGTTGCAAATGCCTAGAGCGAGCTATATTCCAGGAGAGACAGGGTGAGACTGAGAACCAAAGCCACGTGAACTAGCACCACTTGTATGATACAGGCACCTCAGCAAACCCCTCATCTTTCCTGGAGGGATGACGTAGCATGAGAACGTTAAAACCTTCATCCTTTTGGTGGTTTTCTTCTCTCTGTACTTCTCCTTATCTAACAGCTTTTCCTTGTCGTCTTCCTCTTCTCTTTCTTAGGAAAGTTGCTGTAGGCAAACGTGGGGCTTCAGAGAAGAAACGAATTCCCGCAGCAGGTATAATAAGAACAGGTTAGAGAGACTTTCAGGTTTCTGCTGGATGCTTCGTGGTAGTACATGTACCCCGTCTTGGCAAATCTGCCTCACCAAACTAAGCAGGCCAGCATAATAGAGGCATCTTAACTCTCTAGCTATACATCTCAAACCTTTGCTCCCAGAAACCAATTGATAAAAGAACAAGACTATAGTTACAGGGCGGTGCTGCAAAATTCGAACATTTTCTCTTTCAAGGGTGTGTTCCTCATTCAAACACATCTAGCATCTTATTACCTTCGACTGTAGCCTTCGCTGAAATTTGACACAAAGGTACAGCAAGTTTTCCTCGGTGCTCTCACGAAAATCAATACCGTAGTACACAATGATACGTAAGAAACAAGGAAATAGTTAACTCTCACTGTTTTAAACGCAAAAAGAAAGAAAAAACAAATATATAACATTCAGGTTCTCATACGTGGTATGACTAACACGCAATTACATTCCGCGTCAGTGAATTTTGAATTCGATACGGGTAAGCAACTTGAGGATAAATATAGGGAAATGTTTGAATTTTACAAGCAGTTGTATATTTTGGACGCAAAAATAATCGGATAAAATGGATCCGGTTTGGCTTCTCGGTGGTCTCTCTTAGGCTGTTTCCACTGCCAGCTCAACACCGGTGTTGAGTTCTCTGAACTCAACACCGGAGTCAGGCTTTGTCAACTTGCGTCCCAATTGGCGTGAATACTACTCAATCAATTTAGGATTGAAATCGATACAACTTGCAATTGAAGACTACGAATCGTTCTATCGCATGCAAGGACACAATATTACGCAAGGAATATAATATTACGACGCGAAACGTCCCCCAACTCGCCACTGCTAGTCTCGACCCCTGATCCGAAGTGGGGGCGAAGAACACCGCTCTCAACTCTACTTGGACTCGAGTTCGGCCAGTGGAAACAGGCGAGTTGAGGAACACGAGTTGAAAATCCACTTCAACTCGTGTTGAGACGGCAGTGGCTACACAGCCTTTGTCAAATTGGATAACCATTCTTAATATGACAACTGGTTAAACGTGTCATTGAACTGACAAAACGGGAAGGACTTGGAAGGGCTCCAATAGAACGGCAAAGTTAGGAGATGCAGGAAAATTAAGTTTTTCTGTCATCGCAACTTCTGGCTCGTATTCTGTCAATCTCTTGCTTTATTTTTCTCTTTAAGGCTAAACCATTAACGTAAAATTGCACTGGAAATAACAGCACGAGGCTTTAAAAAATGCAAACCATCAATCCAACGTTTCACGTTAAAGTCGCTACTGGTGAGAATATAAAGACGACAAATCCTTAAAACACCCTTAGGCATATAGATTGGCCAAATTGTGCGTACAAGTGGTAATATGACTTTCCATATAAGCCCTTAGCTTGCTATAGACTAGCGGTAGTAGAAAAGTCCCTTGCATACCAAAGAGACCAAGAGTAAAAAAACAGAAAAACTGAAACGAAAAAAACAACAACAAAAAACAAAATTCGGATCGAGACATTGTGACAAGCTTTCCAAGCAGCTTCCAAACCCTGTCCGGTTGGTTAACGTTTTGGCCAATAATGCCGCCGGTTTCTCACTTGCAAGTCGCGTAAAAATGCTCGTAAGCCTCAAGACTTTTATTTTCATAGAAGGGTTATAAAACAGCCTACCTTCGCTATGAACGTGTCAGTACACAAAAGCGTAGCCCGGCTCCGCAGTTTTAATTTTATAAAGTTACCGAGATGCCGAGATGTAAGTTTTTAGTTACGATCCCTCTCGCCGTTTCACCTCGCTTGCAATCATAAAACGCCAAAAATGCATTTCTAAAGTAAAATAAAACATCGGTACTGCTGTAAATTACTCTTGCCTCTACTACTCTTATTTTTGTGTTTATTTTTTTTTTGTGTCGCCTTTTTCTTTTTTTACGATGGGGTAATTTTGGACGGTATGCATATAGATGTGCACATAGTAACTTCCATTTCTAAGATAATGAGACGAGAGAGAAAGACGCCGAGTAGGAAAGAACTCACCATAGCTTATAGCATGCTAAAGTATGCATTTGGGAGCTTTGTAAAAGGACCGTGGTTGGACCATACACACGTTGCATGTACGAGAGATCCGAGGGGTTAACACTGAATAAAATAAAAAAATAAAATGCGCCACCCCTTTTTCCTTCACAAAAAAGGAAGAAAGAATCCTAATATGAGGGTGCCTTGTGCCCCAAGACTATAGCAAAGTATTGATCCAGCAATGCATCCTGTACCCACGTAATAAGCAATGGAGTTGCTTTATAGTAGAGACCATAACAGGAGACGATTTCCGTCGCGCTCGTCTTTCTTTCAAATAAATCAGCAGCGGGGTCCCCACACAACCCTTAGCCATGGGCATAGCCTACTTTCCTCGAGGACAAAAATGCAGAACGAAAGCCGACAAGAAAGTATTGTCTTGGAGCAAACAAGGTTCCAAACTTAACCCTTTCCATGCTGAAACCAATTCATCAGACGCAAACGGAAACCCTATAATCGTTTAGAGCAGAAATGGTACGCATTGTAGAGGGTGAAACCGAGCCACAATACAACCAAGATTACTTTCAGCGGGTGCTCCCGGGATCAAATGCTTGCGGCATCAAAGCTTCCGAAAGCGTCGTGGAGCAACTAGAAATAATCAAAGCTGCCTGAAAGGCGTTATTTATCAGGAATCCTTGACTTCTTAATTAAGTTCTGTTTCATTCTTCCTTTTTCCCAAGCTCGAAAACTTCAACACTTGGGTAGCTGCAATAACATAGGTCTCAGGAGAAATGAGCGTATCCCAGTGTGTTGAAATGATGCCAAAAGACTGTTCAGTAAAATGTTAACTTGTTCGACTTTCTTATCTATAAAAAGGGTAGGGGAACACCCGTACGTGCCAAATTTCAGCTAGATTTCTCGTGTCTTACGTTATTAGGTAAGCAACGAACAACTCTGAACTTTAAATATTATTTTATTTATTTCTAAACCTTTTTTCTAACATGAAGCGAGACGAAGTGTGTAATGACGCAGCGTGAGCAGGTTCATGTCTGACGTCTACTAGGCCTATCTTGATTACATTTTTAATACACATTTTTCTGTAAACAAATCGAAAATTGTATTTATAACGGAGGCTTGTGATACTTATCTACGTTATCTGTATCTTTTCTAGGGGTGATGAAGCCTTTGACCCTTTGGGAACTTGTGCGAAGCTCTAGAGAGCAAGATTAGACGCCAAAGACGCCAACCTTGCATTCCCTTGGTGGCCATTCCCCCAGATTGTGAGAAAGAGCCTCTCCACGGAGTAAGACCGAGGTCGAAAGCAGCGTTTCCTGGTCATAAAAGGCCAGCAGGGGGACGAATTATACCACCATGTTACCTGCTACACCTTGTTACTGCTCTCCTCATCTTCAGCAAACTACTCAACGGCACTAGCCTACAAAGAAGACAGCCAAGCAACTCAATTTTTGCGACCACCGTAACCCACGTTTGAAAACCAAGGATTCCAGGGTTACAACCATCCCTAATTTGGAGTTGTTTTTCTGGGAGGAGAAAACGGAGCTGGGCAATTGGTGCTGAAAGATATTTTTAAAAAGGCAAGCAAGAGAATGTCCAGCTATTTACTGCAGCAAGAATCGCCTCTCGAGTCGCCTAATAAATTGGCCACTTCTTCACCACGGTCCACTCCTTTACTCGGCTTGCCTAATGGTCTACACGGTGTCAAAAACGGACTGCTTTTAGCAGGCAGCAACGGACTTCACCTGAATGGCCACGTTCCTACATATTCGACGTGGAATGGAGGCACTTTAGAACGTTACAACAAGCACCCGTCAGGCACAGAACCTGGCAGTCTCACAGTCAGGGACCGTGATGGAGATGAAGTGCAATCGGTCAAATCAGAAATCGGACCACGCTCCAAACGCCATCGCCATAATGGACACTCTCACAGTCATCGTTCCCCGAATCACCGATCTCAAAGGTACGAAGTAAAAGGGGGCGGCTTATTTTTTTCTATCCCCCTTTTTTGCCCCATTCTCATGCTGTAGACTTTTTTTTTTTAAAACGGAATATTCTACTCCCAATTTTGAAGGAGGGATCACAATCTTAAATTGTACTTTGCGTGCTTTTATTTATAGCCATCGGAGTACACGAGGTCATCAAACGAGAGAATTGACGTCTCCATTATCCACAACAGTCTCTCTAGCTTCACCTAACCTGCCTCCCGACAATCGACCGAACCACGAAGTTATCGAAGTGCAAATCTTACCACAGGTAAAGTTTCTGTGGAAAGACCCAATTAACCTGCTTTCTGCTAGAATAACTTGGTTGTCACATAAAAAAACTGCATGGGTGTATAGTCAAGGTTGGAAGACAATTAGGTTGTCGACCTATCGAGTCACTGCTTTTCGCAAGGTCTAACTTTCGGCTTATAGGATGATGGATGGGCCGATAACACGACAGCCGTAACGGGTAATACTTCAGTGGCATCCGGATCGATGGAAGACGTATCACGAATTGGTGCTGGAGACCCTGGCCGCGACCTTTTCAGTGACCCACATCATTTGGCGCAAGATTGGGCATTCCGGTGTCAGCGATATATGGGATCTATTGTAAGTGCCATCCTTGCTTTGTTTGGGTTCCTCAGTCCCATCGCCATGGTCCTTCTACCTAGACTACAAGTAAGGAAAAATTAAAAAAAAAATACCCTAAACAGCAATTATGTTCTTTGGACACACTGTAAACAATATTTCAAACAGATCGTACCGATCCCTTCGGAGCAACTCAAATGCGGTGCAGAATGCGAAGGTTTGCTGATCTCGTTCACCTTCAAACTTCTTTTACTGGCCCTGGGTACATGGGCTGTCTTCTGGCGCACACCTAGAGCAACGATGCCGAGGATTTTCTTCTTACGGACTTTGGTTCTAATCCTTGTTTTTGTGTTGACGTTTGCCTACTGCTTATTTTATGGCGTACGGGTGGTCGAACAGCAAGACCAACTCAGTTATCAGGTTGGTTCACGTTACTGTCCCCAATATACAAAACTGGTATACTAAACTAACATGTTTAGGCGATTGTCGTGTTCGCATTATCTTTGGTCGACGCGTTGCTTTTTGTGCACTGTGCTGCAGTGCTACTGCTTGAAATCCGCCAAATCCCACCGCGTTACTATTTGCACGTAGTGCGAAGTCCGGACGGGGCATCGAAAGGATATCCTATTGGACAGTTATCCATCCAAAGAGCAGCTGTGTGGCTTTTGGACCGATATTACACGGATTTTCCAATTTACAATCCCTACTTGGATAGACTGCCAAGCAAGCGATCCCAATCTAAGCTGCATCAATCCAATTCAGCCTCATTTAAGTTTTACGATGTCGATGGAACAAATAACGGCGGCGGCATGACGGTAAAATCTAAAATGTTTCCTCTCAACGGATTTTTTTAAGGCTATACCATTTTTATTAACAGAACTCACGAAGTGTCATGCCTGTCAGAAGACGAGACTCGAGTCATAACGAAAGGTTCTACGAAGAACACGAGTACGAACGAAGGCTCAAAAAGCGTCGAGCTAGGCTTATTACGGCCGCTGAAGAAGCTTTTACACACATCAGAAGAATGCACGAAGAGCAAGGTATATTAACGACTTTTCGAAGCTAAATAGAAAAATGCTAGTGTTATTTCGTTGCATTGGAATTTTCCAGGTCCTGGTGTGCCTATGGATCCCTACGAAGCCGCACAGGCTGTTTTCCCATCGATGGCCAGACCGTTGCAGAAATATTTGAGGATAACTCGTCAACAGCCTAGACATTCAGTAGAAACCATTCTACAGCATCTGGCCTTGTGCTTAAGCCACGATATGAGTGCAAGAGCATTCGTGGAAAAGTTTTTGGTTGCATCACCTGTTTTGCAGGTAAAAACATGAAGCTGGTCTTGTCGAAGTTTGAGCTAATAGCTTTGAGGTTTTTTTTGCGTCTTTAGAGCGACAAGGAACATATACCTGTGCAGACATGGTCACTAATTTGCGATGTCCTTTTGTCAAGAGGAATTGAGCATAATACTGTTTTCCAGCTAAGACAGAACGACGTCTCTTTACTATGCAGAATATCCAAGCTTCCACACTACAACATCACAGAAGAAATTATTGACCCCAAGTGCAACAAATTTGTCCTGAGATTAAGTTCAGAGACATCAGTTTGAAAACAGAAACGATCCCCTTTTCTCTCTAATAAAATCCAGTGCAATCCTCAGGTTTTAAGCATCACAGACAAATATGGATTACCTTTGTCACATATGTACGAAAGACTCGTCTAAAATATCACCGTAAAGATGGGCAGTCGCCATGTGCAATGAACAGCACTAGACAGAATGCGCAGTAGCGAGTAAATTTTACATGTTTGGGTTTATCTTTACTCAATGATTTTTTTTTCTTCTGGAGCTGACAATATATGGATCGAAGACTCGGTATCTGTAAGGATTTTGTCAATCTGTTCCGTGGCCGACTGGTTTTGTAACTCAAGCCCACATGTAAAAATCTAGTCCCTCCTGTATAGCAAATCTCCAATTTGTGTGTCCTAATTAGCTATCGAGACCAGGCATACAATGTGTGCTGAAATCTGAATTTTATAATATTACGTGGTGCAAGTCAATAGCAACGAGGAATGAAGTTTAGCTGAACCCATTGGAATATGTGCGTTTTTTCTGCAATGTCAAATTGAGGAAACATATCAAAAACAGCCTTTCTACACCCAGATCCGAAGTCGCAGTTTAACATGAATATATCACAAAGCCAAACAAAACAAAAATCGTGAAATCACTCACATTTAAAATAAAGGTCTGCAAAATCGAATTTGCTTATTCTGTACACGTTTTGCTTGTTGTGATCGTGGCAAGCCTTCATTACATTTTCAAGTATAAATGCATCTAACCATTCACGAATTATCTGCTGTTGCATCCTACTCAAATAATTTACTTATGCTAATAATAATTAAAACGTACAAATATTGGAACCATGCTGGCTTTTGTTTGGCTCGGATTGTATTGCTGGACATGGAAGCGGATTTCCCATGTCTCCTGTCGTCTCGAAGTCCCACGAACATTAAGAATATGTTTGAGCTCAAATTTCCAGGGTTTCGCATATTTCATAAACCAAGAAACAAAAGTTGTGGCTTACATTTTCCTTAGTTTTGTAGCCCTTCGACCCTCCCGAACTTGGGAAACAGGGACTTCATTGCAAACCGTTATCGTATCGCAATATTCTATAAGAAAGAGCTAGCAATCCACATGTTGCCTCATTTAGGAGACAATACCGCGCTGTATTAGTTTATATGAATCTATCTAAAAGTCAAATTGACTCAGTGAATAGGAATTGAGTCCCGTTAAGTTATTTCTGTTGAAGTTTAGTCGCTTTTAATGAAGGTTTGACTGTATGACCTGTATTTTAATCGCTAATAATCCTTTTTGTTGTTCTGTAGAATAAGATTTATAGTAACATTATTAATATAGGCAGATACAAATAATACAGTTCCAGTAATATCCAGTAGTCCTGTTTCTGCGTGAAAAAAATTAAGATTTGAATAAAAGTACCGTCTCAGACGGGGACTTTGAGTATTCTTGTCCCTGCGACACGTTGAAATATCGGGCGTCTAATAAGACCTGTAGTAGCTAAGCTTTCGCCGTGGTTATCAATAGACTTCCCATTGGCTTTCCATGTGACTTATCCTTGTCTTTCATGTCTTTCCATTGACATTTAGTTTCACAGTCTATTTCATACTCAATTCATACTTAAATAGTAATATACTATTTAAATAACACAAATATCTTAGTCTATACACTGAAAGGTATTCACTTTCATTCACGAGTCTATTACAAAATATTTACTATACTTACGAAATCTTGCTGTACACTTATGTATGGCATAATAATTATACCCCACAGGATGATGGATCTTTGCCGTCTGATTTCGGTTAGTGGCAAGTAAAAAATCAGTAATATTGCTGCATACATGTGTTGTACGATGGACTTAAGATTTTAAATTTTTTGACGGGCTATGGTCATGTGCGAAGAGCTTAAATGATCCACTCCCGGAACAAGCTCGCAAGCTTCATGAACAGGAAGGGTTCAAAGCAAGGTACGGGATGGTTTCACAGGTGTAAGAAGCAGAATTAGTAAACGTGTAAATTTAAATTTTGATAATGATATAATAGGAAGTTAATTAACTAACACTTATCATCAGGGGCGTCGCGAGGGGGTTTCCATTGGGGATGGAGACCTTTTAGTTTTACCGACTGTAGTTGACGATTTTACCGACTGTTATGATACAGTCGGTAAAATCGTCAACTATTGGGGGGCCCCCCCCTCACGACGCCCCTGCTTATCATATATGATAAACGCTTCTAACGCTAGCAAGTACATGTATAACTAACATAAAAAGGACAACGTAAAGACACCTCTCGTGCCGAGGTCAGAACCAAAATTTTGCGGTCAAGTTGAAGAGATCAACGTCCAGGGAACTAAAAATGTGATTGAATGCTGTTGTGAACAAAGTGTACACGCTCTTGTGTACACGAGTACGTTCAACGTGGTCTACGGGGGAAAGAAAATCATCAATGGTGACGAAAGCCTTCCTTACTTCCCATTATACTTACATGGGGATCACTACTCGCGCACCAAGTCGATAGCTGAGCAGATGATACTCTTATGCAACAATAAAAGTACAATCGATGGAAGATTACTTAAAACGTGTGCGTTGCGTTTAGCCGGGGTTATGGGACCGAAAGAAAGCGCGTCTAAACTGTTGGATTAAGGTTCTCACAGTGATTTCAGGACAAGCGTATTTCATATCTGATGGACCTGCCATCAATAATATGGAATACTTTCGACCAATATTTGAAGGTCTTGGGTACACTTTCCCCACAAAATATCTTTCCCTTTGGCTAATGTGGATAATAGTCTTCGCAATAGAACTAGCTTACCTATAGTTATGCACAAGTTTTGCAACTTCAATCCATTCGTGACCCTAACCGAGCTCCAGAAGACCGGCACTACTCATTACTTTAGTATAAAAAAGGCTCGAGAGCAGCTGGATTATCAGCCAACTAAGCCTAACGACCTCGAAGCTGTAACACGATACGTTTCTCAGCAAACAAAGAAGACGTGCTAATTTACGCTACATGCACTACCTTCCCAAGTAAATGTAACGTTTCAGGAATACAAAAATCTGAGTAAATACAATATGGATTCGGATGAAGGCTTGTATTGCCCGGTCCACAAAACCCCTGCAAGTGTTTTTATCGGTTGGACTTAGCCACACGTTCCAATTCGTCCTTCTTCTTGATGGCATAAGAGTTACTTGAACCCTATTCAGGAAAAAAAATCATAGATTAAAGCGGCAAATCAAACAGTAAGAATTTTACCTTGGCAGCATTGATAAGTTCATCAGCCAAGCACTCAGCAATGGTCTTGATGTTACGGAAAGCGGCTTCGCGAGCACCAGTGCACAGCAACCAAATGGCTTGGTTGACCCTGCGCAAGGGGGACACATCCACAGCTTGACGACGTACTGTACCGGCACGACCAATACGAGTGGAATCTTCACGTGGGCCAGAATTAATGATGGCGTTCACCAACACTTGCAAAGGATTCTACTAAAGGGGTTAATAACAGAAAAAATAAAAGATTAAGCGTACTTCGCCTGTAAGCAGGTGAATGATCTCAAATGCGTGTTTTAAGATACGCAAAGCCATGAGCTTCTTGCCGTTGTTGCGGCCATGCATCATCAAACTGTTCGTCACTCGTTCAACGATGGGACACTGAGCCTTGCGGAAGCGTTTGGCGGCATAACGTCCAGCGCTGTGGGGAAGGTATTTGGCATACTTCTCCTTAACAGCAATATAATCCTGTTGAAGAATACATATTGAAAGTATTAGTCTACGGTACGCATTTACTTCTGTACAGTAACAATCACTAATTATTACTAATAAGTCTATTGGCATTCTTTCCTAGGGGATTATTGCTTCCCCTTGTTGCCACGGTAACCTTTCAAGAATAGACAGCTCAACGGGAATGCTCAATAGAATACAATGCTCCATGTCAATCCTAAGTTTAATCAATAAGCCACTGTGGCATCGATGTAGATCGCCTACTAATTAGCATGTGTGCCACGCGTTACCGGTAAACTTTCTCAGTCATGTACAATACGCTACGAATTGCCACGTGTGTTCACTTTAGGAGCACCATGAAGTTTCCCAATTCATATCAAATAGATTGGGCAATAAGTTTCATTTATCTTGCAAGAGCTCTCTTTTATACTGTCAAAAGGTTAGCTCCCTGCATTGGGAATTCAAAAAAAGTAGTGGAAACATGGCTGTGCTTTCTTACTTGCAAGCTCATGTCAGAGACTTGGACATCATCGCAGGACCAACGTCCGAACAACTTAATCTCGGGCAATTCAGCCAGAGGAGGCGCAGAGCTTACGACAGCAGGGGTTTCTTCCCAATCATCCGCCATGTCTATTAAAATAAAAAATTATTAACAAGGCTAAATGTAATTGCATAGCACTCTTCGACCGCATTGTTTACCACGAACCAGACACCCAACTAACAGGATTGAAATAACCAGCTTCCACCTTGCTTGGTAAATATTTCATTTAAAAGGTACAATATCTAATTTTCTTATACTCAAGTCTTCCACACTTAGAATATAAAACGTGAAACTTACCTTAAAATATAAATTTCCGGCACTTCCACACACAAGGCGGCCACAAACAGGGAAACAGAAAGGGCTACCAAGCGCAAGATGCGAAGGTTGCTGTACTTTTGATCCACCAGGCTAAACGCTCTACAAAGTTGGTAGCTAATAGCGTTTTTCCTTGGGAAAACTGGTGCAGCACTTTTTGCACTGAATGCCCCGAAATTGTGTGTTATGCCCCAAAATTGTGTGTTGCAACAGTGAATTTGTGGCACTCAGTGCCAAAAAGTGTTGCACCAGGTTCCCAAGGAAAAACGCTATAAGAGTAGTTTACTCTTAGAAACGTAAACAGTAGTCTAGTGAGTCAAAGGCGATTTTTTTTAAGATGGTATCTGCAGCTTTAAAAGGTATTGCTGTTACTCTCTGATTTACCTACTCCAATGCATTTATCTGTTTAGTTGTACACAGGCTATCACAAGCTACAAATAAATCATATACCAGGCTTTTTCACCAACAAACAACTTTCCGGCAAGTTGCACCCCCTCAAATCCAGCATGCCGAAATCATCACACCCTCTTCTAGTGAGTCCGGGCTTCGAGGTATACATTCGTTCGTGCGTCAGGAATTGTTTTCTGCCTTTGGTTATAAACCTTTTTATTCCCATTTCAGAGAATCAAGTCGGTGTGGATCCTTTGCTGTACCCAGATTACTTTGGGGTACACAAGATGGTTTCCTTAAAAGAGCTCTTTTTGGCACGTGTGCACTTGGGCCATAAAGAAGGCACACTTCACGAGAATATGAGCCCTTTTGTATTCGGTTCACGACTAGGCCACTTGATTATAGATCTGGATCAGACAGTCTACCATTTGCAGGAAGCTCTGAACATTACAGCTCACATCGCATATAAAGGTGGTATAATTCTATTCGCTGCCCATTCCCCCCAACACACTTTGCTCGTTGAAAAGACGGCCAAAGAAGCAGGAGAATATGCACACGCCAGGGACTGGCGAGCGATGGTTTTCACAAATGCCGAAAAACGCTATGGCGGTGTAACGAGACTTCCTGACCTTTGTATCCTACTATCGACATTGAATCCCCTCAATCAAGAACATCCTCTTGTTTTGGATGCAGCCAAGCTTTGTATTCCGACTGTAGGCATTGTAGACACTAACTCCAATCCAAATCTCGTTACGTACCCCGTACCAGGTAACGACGACTCTCCTTCCTCTGTACAGCTGTATTGTCGTCTCTTCCGAGATGCTATATTAGCTGGAAAAAACAAACGGAAAGAAAATCTAAAAGAGCAACCCTCGTGAGTCACATAAAAAGCACTCAGTTCTAGTTCGCGAATACATAAAAACTTCTTACAGTTAATCTTTCAGCGGTGTGGTTAAATCTTCTCGTGTAACCTTGTTAGTATGAGGGTTTAAAGCTGCTGTGCCGAAATGCTGCTGAAACACTCCTTTCCATTTAGATTGAAGGTTTCTGCAGGAGTTAAGGCCGCTTCGATTCAGGCGGGCTTTTTTCCTTTGAAAGTGTTAGAAAAAATATCGTACTCATCCGTGAGGAAATAAAACAAGAAAACTTTTGAGGATCAATTCAACAAAAAGCCCCCCAAGGACTCCGCGACGCCGTGTAGGTGGGTAATATCTCCGGAAAGATCGAACGAGATTAGAGCAGACTATACTCTCCCACTCCCCATCCTCTGCTCACAATTTTTCCATAGAAACGATGAAATGTTACTATGGAAACAAGCCGCTCAATTCGTATCCTTCATACTGCGCGCTTAATCTATCCACACGTACCACTTACACATTACGGAAAATCATGTAATTAAACATTACAAGGGTCTATCCATCAACGAGGGAGAGAATTTTGATAAGCGGACGGGTGGGCATCAGCTTCCCGAAAGTGACGGTTTCGTTCTGTTCGATATTCAGGGAATAAGAAATTACAAAGGCGAATAAGCAATTTGTAAGCAACGCGCGTCAGTAAAGAAAATTTGATTTTCGTCAGCACTAAATGTCTTTTTTAGAATAACTCGCAACTCTCTTGGCTAAAAATGATGTGCAATAAACGTGTATCTAAGCAGAACTTGTAGATATAAAACGTTGTATTATATAGCTACACTCCTGTTGCATCAATTTTTTTTTATATTTACGAAATGTTTCACGAAATGAAGGTCTCGCACACGCCTTGTATCAAATGTTCAAATGGTATATGCGTCTTGGCTCTGCACGACGAATTGCACGAATCGGTATTCGATCTCAAAGGTGCAGCGCTACAATCGTTCGTCTTCTTTTTGTGTGTGTGAAGAAGCCAACAATTCTATGTTCGCGACACGAGAAAAGAAAACAACCTTTTCTTTTTTTCCAATAAGGATCGAAAGTTTTTAAAAATAATGGAAGACGAAACGACAAGAATTAATAGCAAAATATTATATGTACGTTATGTACAGTTGTACACACCTGGAATGTTCACGGTTAAAAAAAGAAGCCAGGAACAACAATGAAGAATGCCAGGAATGGTTAAGATATGTACAGTCACACAATGTCAAAAAGGCCTTAGCGTAAAATGTGCATGTCCAATTAACCGAGAACAATTAGCGAGAGGAATATATGTAGCTTTGAAGGCAGCAAGGCTGTAGGATAAGAGAATAATTTAAAATCTGAAATTACACGAGAAGCTCGAGAAACATGAGTGAAGAAAAATTAAGCTATGGTCCATGATTTTACCCAAATGAGGGCCCGGCATTGCTAAATTGTGCACAAGGATGATAACGCCAATTAAGTGTAAGTCCCTCCATCGCTTCGATAAGAAACCATAGAACCCAAATACGAAGTAAAGAAAAAGAAAATAAATATACGGAGAAATGCTTGGCAATCGGAAGACAAGGATAATGAAAGTTAGTGGCACCAATCAATTATCTTTCTTGTGTTATGTTACAGTGTGTGGGCTAACCCCTTTTTGCTTATAGGAGTATAAGATATAAGATTTGGACTCGTCTGTGTTTGACACATAGGCTAAACCGTCAGGTCGCAAAAAAGGAGGAGATTTGGATGTTCTTCATGCAGCTGAAGAGTTGCCATGGGGCTTATACAGCCAAATAGACCCATTTAAGCTTTGGTGTTGCGGTACCGTAGACTTTGCAGCTCGTTCAATAATCCATCTTGAAGCTCAGGAGCGACAAAACGTTTCTTGATTCGCTCGTTGTTTCTGACGGCGTCTTTCTCCTGCAAAACGAAACAAGAAGCACTTTCCTTATTAGGCAATTTTATCTCAAAGAAGAGGGCGAGAAAAAAAAAGAAACTGCTGCAACAAGTTAATGCTACCTGTGCTCGGGCTTCCAAGTCGAAATATCTTCGAATGCTTTCATAGACTTCTTGGTTGGTGTTCTTCTTCTCGGACAAGCGCTGTCCACTACTAGGAGAGTTTTCGGTCTTTGCTCCACTATCAGCTCCTTTGGCAAATGTCACAGGTAGAGGTAAGTGACGGGGCGCTGATGGTGGACGGTACAAAGGAACCTCTTTTTGACCTTGCGAAGGCGAAGTTGAAGACATGGTTTTTGTCGTACTTGCTTCTGTGGTCGTCGTGAAGGCGGGAAAGCTGGCGGCTTTTTTCTGCAGCAATTTTGAGCTTTGTAGGAGTGACTTGAGTTGATCAACGGCGTCCTCGTCATCGGGGCGAGTTTTGTGCCAAATGGCCGGCTCAACTGCATTTTTTTCTTCAGCATCCCTCAACTCATCTTGGTCGGAGTCTACTTCGAAACCAAATCCTTGGCTGGTCTCAGGATCACGAACATAATTTTGCAAATAGCGTTCAAAGTTAAGCCATTCTTCGCGAGACGGGGCAGACGGAGCAGCTGCAGCAGCAGCGGCTGTTAACGCTTCTTCGTACTCGGCTTCTTCTTCGTAATCCGGTGTCCAGGGCATTCTCGAAATGTAGTGCCGACTGCGTTTGTTAGGGGTACGGAAACGACTCATTTTCGTATCATCATCCTCGCCATAGGGCTGGAAGTAACCGGTGTCGCCATAGTAATTTGAGGGCCAGAAGTCGTTCGAGTAGTCTGCTATCAAGGGCAGTTCTTCGACAGCGGTTGGGTACGCGTAAGTTGGATAATTAAATTCCGGAATCCGACCTGGTTTGATCACGCCGTATGTGTCGTGAGCCGGATAGAAATGTTCGGTTTCCGTGCTCGGATAGCGATCGACAAACCCGTAACCTGTCTCAGGTTGATCGTAAGCGTCGGGACCCGCAACAGCAGCCGCCACTAACGGTTGTCGAAGCAACAGGTTATGCCACATCGGCGAAGTTCTTTCCATCGCTAGGGAGTTCGTCATAAAAATAGCAGTCAAGCTACCCAAAAAGCTTAGCAGTTTCATCTATAGCAATACAAAACAATTATTTTTAAATCTATCTGAAATCGGTCATTTGAAAACTGTCACTCGCTAGATGAATATTCTGAGACTTAAGCCTTACCTTGGCAGCTTTGTATTAGTCGAACGTTATAATGTCTTCGCAGACAACACGGTGCACAATATCAATGCTAGTTCTCTTCGGAATAACTTCGTTGTGCTTTGTCGGTACACTGGAGGAAATAGAGCCCAGCCCAGGTGTATATATGGGCTCCGTGACGTCAAAAGACGCCCACGCTGCTCCTCAATGAATCCCTGACGGAGCACCAGCAACCGCCTGGGAAAATCGGTTCAGCCGCGCACACGGCGGCTGCGAGTCCCGCCTTTAACTGCGCGAGGGTGGGGTTTAGGAACATCTCTGAAAGAATTTATATCTTTTCCCTTGCTTTACGCAGAATGTTCTGCCTATGTCCGAAGCCAAGCTGTAAACGAACTGCTATAGCAAGACCGGGTCGAGATCCACACACGTATAGACAGACGGCCAGTATTGATTTCGGTGGGTAGAAGGCGCTTTTTCTTTGCGTATACATTGCAGCTTCTTGCTTCCCAACATTATTCCCCGAATGGAGCGTAGGCGGATGCAGGGTCTCCACTGACGTCATACTACTGGGAGGCTGCCAATGTCTCTGGTAGATCTTTTGAACCGGACCGGCAATTGTATTATGTCAAAGAACCCAAGTTGACCAGTCTAGTCGCGTCTCGGAGCCTGCCTGAAGTTCGTAACAAGTATAAGGAGGAGGACAAGACAGAACTGGGCGAAACCAGGAAGGAAGGTACTATAAGAAAGGTACTGGAAGCTTAGAAAGGATGTTTAGATAAATATAACCTTACTGCGAGCTGGCAAGTGTCGATAATGAAACTGCGTCAAACCATGACACCGGACGATACAACATAATGAAGAAAGTGAATGGCTTGACGTCAGTATGCCTCTCCGTCCTGAAGGGACACCAAAATCAGGTCATCTTGGAACAGAAAAAAAAATTACAATTTCCGGATCTAACCAAGCCAACACAAAGGAGACTTTTTTTTCCCGTGACCCCCCATGAAAGCTACACGAGAAAAATAAAACTTTCAACCTCTGTGACTTGAGCTTTCAGCAAATTTCCGGTTAGGTAATTAAAATTTGTTCGGACAGCGATTGCCTTTTCTAACAAAAGGCTATTCTTGTCCAAGGGGCAAACGAAGGGACGAAAGGGCAAATCAATGGGACCGGCAACTTGCTTTGACGTCTTTTGCAACTATAAATAGCTTCGCCGAGTGACCCATTCCAAAACCCCAAAAGGGGGCTATATACACGCTATTGTTATTCACTCCCGAATCCCCATGCATCCCATATTCCTAAAAGGCATATAAATTGCATCCCCCCCGCTTGTTCCCCATACCGCCGCGCTTTCAGAAGCACGCTTCGGTACTTCTTCCAATAGTAAACAACTCCCATGAGTTATTTAAAGGATAATGCAAAGGGCACACTCGTCTAGCTTTTCGAGTCGCATTTACTGCTCGCAGCTTCTCCATGTACTCCATCAAACCGTCGGATCGGGCGCCACACACTGACGTCATTGGGTATCGACATAAACGCCATTCAGCATTTTGCTTAATGTATGATGTGAACCCACCGAACAGTTTGCAGTTTTCTCTTCCGTACCATATTCCCCTTTTACTAGATCCTTTACTTCAGTTCTCTCCCCCGCCCCCTTCTTTTGTCGTCCTAGCAAACTTTATCATATCATAACTATTTCCATTTTTCTGTGCCGCTTAGAAAAGGAAAGCTCGGACCGCTAAAATTATGAGCTACTTCCAAGCAGAACAACTCCCAAGAACGGCATTTTCCTTATCGTCTGAACAATCTTAATTTAATGACAATCTTACTTTGAAGGCGATATTGCTTTTAACCTCTATCAACACCCAACAGTTGCAGACGCGCTCCCCTCCTACGCTTTTAACCGCCAGTCGGTATTCGCTGCCTGCTGCAATGAATCGCGAGCGGGATCAGCATCTTTTTCCTCAATGAAACCTTTCACCGACGGGAACGTGGGCGTTTAATTTGGCCCGCGACAACCTAGAAATACAGGGGAAAAAATCTTGACCCTAGATCGTAAGACGATTTTTTTTTATTTAAATAAGTTGGGAAGTATTGATTTGAATTCCATTTCATCGGAGCTAGAGCTAAACGAAAGTTGCGAAAAACAAAGTGAGGTTAGCAACGCATTTTTTCTCTCTCCACTGATATCGTTCATCGTCGTTTGGTCTTCCTTCTACCCACCCACGCACAGGGCGTTTTGTCGGTTATTCCCTTTTAAGCTTACCCTCAAAATAGCACTCTCGTATCGATCTATTGCTCCCTGGTTTCCTTGTACGGTGTATGGCTGCCGAAAAGGTAGCCGAAGTCGTGCTCCAAGAGACGCACCTTCAATCTGTGGGTACTACATTCTCTACAAAAGTAGAGAGTATTCGTTCTTACATTATTTTTTCTTGTCAGGAAGCATTGGCCTCTACAATTTAACCTAGCTGATTTCTTTTTCAAGACAGTTTAACGATAAACTTGTGGACTCCCAATAAGCAACAAGCAAAGTAACAATATTCCTCATTAAACCTTGACCTTTCCATTTCACCCACAACTAAGCCCTTAATTGAGTCCATGCTTTCCTGTTTGCTACTCCGGATAACTAACGTGTACTCTTGTGAAGTTTGATCTCTTATTGGGATAAACGAACCAGACACACCAACCTGTACGCGAATTGAGGGATTTATTAGTAATCTCCTCGCAGTTTTTGTTCTGTCCATCATGTCCTAGGGCTTTATTCCCCAGGGATGGAAATTAATTAGCATCTCCTATTGCAGACATTATATATAATACATCGCAGAAACACTAACTATAGTACCTTCCGAGTTAATTAACGTTAACTTTTAGCACGCAAAGTAACGTTACAGTAATACAGTTGCTTTCCTTCGGTCCCATTATACCAATCAGTCCCGAAACTCCAGAAACAAACGCCATTAAGAATTTTATGAGAAGTCCGTAACTAGCAAATGTAGCAGAGTTCATGAATAATAATTCCCACGTTCCGTCCTTCCATTCGGACGGGTACACTCGTATGTTATAACAGCCCGTACTGCAGCACTTACATAAACACGCCCGATGCTCATGAGCGATGTAAGATGCAGAAAGGTCAACGGATAATACCCGGGTCTCGGCCTAATCCAATTACCTGCCTAAAACAGAAACTGAAAGTTATCTAGACGGAGGCATCATAACAGCAAGAGGACTCGTGGATTTTATAAGGGTTCTTTTGTGTACTTTGACATTTGTACTAGCAGGTCTATTAGTGGTCAAAGACGGCATAGTTCCCCGTAATACATAAATAAAATCTAGGCAGAAGTTTAAAACAACAGGTCTCTGTTGTGTCAGCCTCAACCTTTTATATATAGATAAACACCCTATCTATGACGAACCAAAGCAAACAACCCTTATTTACCACCTTGGAAGTGTCAATATACTGTCCCTTTGTCGTTGAGCCCAGAGCTTATAGTTACCAGTTATAGGTGAAGTAAGAATAATAGGGGCACGACATCATGTAACGTTCGTACGGTATCTTCGGCGCGCAACATAAGAGTATTATTGCAGTCTCGGGAGACCAGCAGCATGGAAATAAGCGGAGCGACAAAGAAATTGACCATAGCAACACGTATCGCCTTCGCCTTGTCTGACGTTATCACAATCATGACCACCCGGCTGCGGTATAGTCCAGGACACGCGTAACTCTTTGGTAAATTACTCCTGTTCTGGTAGGTAACACGTATGCCGTATTGTTGCGACATGGCAAGGCTGCGCATGCTCGCCTCTCGAGAAATGGAAAAATCAATGAGTCTATTACGTTGGTAAATGTCGGATTGTGCGCAGGGTAGCAGGGCGATGCGAAACGACGCGTGCAAGAAAAGCGACCACCATTTTGAGTAAAAGAGAGAAAACAATTTCGCTGCCCATTCACGATTCTTACTTAACCCTTAAACATAAAAAACTACTTGGCCTTGTTTCACAGGAGAACGGGAAGTAAAGTGGTTGTGCCAAAAAAACAGCGAAAAAACCACACGGGTAGTTTCCAGAGGGGCGTGATTTTAATTGGGAGTTGCACTGTAAAGCCTGGTGAGTTTTCAGCACATATACAAAAAGAAGCCATGGCTATACCAGTATTGTTGCTGGTAATGGTCGCTCCGTTCTCCTGTTTAGCATTCCATGCCCATCACGAAGTGAGTTAGTGGGAAGTGGAGCATTTGCACCAAATGCCGCAAGCTTTCTAATGACAACTTTTCACTCAAATTACTTTCAGAGTCTACTTAATGAAGCCTACTTAAGAAGCGTTGTTAATGGATTGGCGGAACTACCGGACCCGGTACAATCGTATGACTATACCGAAGAGTAAGTACACAAAGGTTAGATAAAGTTTACCCTCCCGATAACAACGTTATACTGACAGCCTAGCCCAAGTGAACTTTGACAAACACTTTCTGGAAGAACCCGATTACGATGATGCGGCATTAAGCTTACAGAAGCAAGAATTTAATCTGCGCGATCCAGAATACATGCACCACAGTTCCGTTCTAAATTCCATAAAGAAACCCCAAGGTAAGACCGAAATCAAATAGAGAAAAAATAACAGCAAATAAAATTAAAACTTTCTGTCCCCAGAGGACCAAGGTACTAAATCGGATAAGAATCAGAATCAAAACCAAGATACGAAAACCGAAAATGTGCTGCCAGCTTATTGCAATCCCCCAAATCCTTGCCCACTTGGGTACACGAGTAAATGCAGCCGCTTTAAGGTGTGAATAAAGACGTTTCGTTTAACTTACTATTTAATCTAGGAGGCAATGACGGCTGCTTGGAGGAATTCGAAAACACGGCAGCTTTCAGTCGCGAATACCAGGCTGCACAGGACTGTATGTGTGATACCGAACACATGTTTGACTGTCCAGCTTCCAATACTGGACCCTCGCGTCCAAGCCAAACTGCGAGCAACACCATTGTCGATACCGCAATCCGTCAGATCATGTCCGAAATGCAGGTAACAAAAGAAAATCCCACTACAAATTTTGAAAACAGGCTAAGTTATTAAATTTACACTTAGGATCAGAATCACAAATCTTTAGTAGCAAAAAAACTTTTTACCGAAGATGTAAGTAACATAAAAACTAGTTAAACTTCCCACTCTAATGTTCTTGCTGGATCGTTTAGCATCACGATCAAGTTTTAGGAAGCTTTAAAGCTCGCGCCAGAAAAGCCGCTACAGCAGCGAGACCTGTCAAACCGGTAAACCCTTCATTTCTGATTAAATTTGTATCTAAAAAGAAAAATATTAGGAAACCAACCCATACCTACAAGGTGAAAAGTTACCTATTGCTGCCAAAAAGGGAATCACCGTGATGTAAATCCGTTGAACGTTCTATTCCGCTCGTATCTATTAAAATATTTAACGTATAAGAAAAAGGACAAGTTATTCTTTTTGTGTGGAGGCGTGTTATATATTCGCTTCTTGTGTCGTATAAACGGTCGTCGCATTCCAGCCAGCAATGCTGGTAGCTCTGAGTACTGTCGAGTAACTTACAGAGGATTTTAAAAAGGAGAAAAAAATACAAACAAAATGGGAAATACAGAAACCGATTGCACGCCACCTTCACACTTTCTTTATGCCATGTCTTTTGCCAATTACCCCTATCCCTCATTTAAACGTTTACCCCTATCCCATGAACCGAAAATTTGGTTACGCCCCGCGTCTGTGTTGTTTGCCTGAAGCGAGTTTAGGTCCCAACTAAAGTCCAAGAGTTCAGTTTGTCGTTACAAGGAAGTCTCGTCTAGTCTCTCTCGCTCCATCCTGGTATAAACAAAAGCTTCCTTAAAAAAAAAATTACTTCTTGGTTAAGCCAAGATTTGAGTGGCCATGTGAACTACAAGCGCCTACGGATCTCGCTTAAGATGGTTTCAGTCTTGATTAGGGTGATTGCGTTAATGAACAAGAAAACTAGTTTTTGAAAAAACTAGTTATCTTTTCTTAACTGTCTCATCGGTGTTGATCACGACATTCGGTGACTTTCATGTCCGTAATTCGCACCTTATCTTTTCAGATCTGTTTTCTTTCGTTTCGTTACTTGCTTTCCTTCCTATACAAACCCAAAGCGCTCCGGTGTAACATTCTTTGGTACTTTAAATTCTATCCAATATCGTAAATCGAGATAATTAAGTCAGTCACGCCTTAAGGATACTATCCGTGTCCGCCAAAACACGAAATATAGTCTTTGGATATGTCTCTCATGAAAGTTGCTCTCTCGGTCACTGGATTCTGACAAGACACGGCGAGATCCGTCATGGTGTAAACACTGGGACGTGCTCGACATTATCCAGTGACTGGGCCAAGCTTTCGCTTGGGGTTGAATTGCTTTTAACCCTTTTCTGCTCTTTTACGAAATAGCCGGGTGTTGCGGCACAATCTGGCGTAGTTAATGTTTTAGACGTGGACTGCTTTGTGTAGAAAATGGCAGGTGTGATTTTCCTTCCAGGGGACATCACAAAAATAAACCCATGGCCTTTCTTTCTCTCCCTCCAACAAACGAAACCAAATAACTAACGAGGAATATTTGCAAATGGGAAGGGCTTTCAACGTTTTTTCATCGCTGCGATTTGTTGCCTTGACCTCATCGCAGCCACGCCTACTTCCAGGAAAATTAGGAAATTGACCCTCCGTTACAAATGGGAGTTAAATGTTCACGCTCTCAGTTGTCCCTCCAACCTCAGAAAAAATAGTTACTATATACACTATACAAGAAGACGACATCACTTCTGCCTCCTCTGTCGTGTTCCCAAATATCCGAAACTGCTAGCCAATGGCCTACCCCTTGTTTCATCGTCCCTTCGAAGGACTTCTAACGACGCACTTGTTCAAATTCTTATTCACGGATCAATGGAGCCATGCATTTTTGGTCTCCATGACTTCAACGAAGTTTCTTCTTTTTTTGTTTTCTTTACCACACTTGTTCTTTCTTGGTCCCAGATCGCACTTCTTTTTGGTTAAATTTTCTTTCGAGTGTTTGGAACCATACAAGATAAGCAACTCGGTCGAGTTCAGGCCAGTATTTGGCAAGTACATTTGTTCGCCGCTTTCACAAAAGCAGCTTTTTTTTCCCTTAACGTCTTCAGTCGTAACCATTTCGGGGCTTCTGTTTTGAAATTTTGCAGGAATACATTGAGAATTGGTGACATTTTCCATTCTGGAATCAAGGGTTGAGGCCAAAGTTAACAGCAGTCGGACAGAGGAGGCTTGGCTAGATGTTTGCTTCTTTATTTGATAGCCAGGAGGTCGTCTTCATCGGCTTCATTTTGATATTCCGCTACGTAGAGGCTCTTGTCAATAACCTTAGGAATGGGTTTAATTTCCGTGCCCAGTTCGCCCTCAATGCGGTGCAAGTTGAAACGATCATCGTAAGTGATGAGATTAATGGCCAAGCCCAAGTGTCCGAAACGACCCGAACGACCAATACGATGCAAATAGGTTTCAGCCATTTTAGGGAAGTCAAAGTTGATAACGACGTTGACAGCTTGGATATCAATACCACGAGTAAATAGATCTATGAAAAACATGAGGAACCAAAAACACTTTAATTAGAAAACCAGTTTGAACACCACTGTTAACTACATTAAGATGAACAGCTAATGTCAGAGCGTACTGTATCACTCATGCAAGAGAGATGGGGAATCCAACGCTTAAATCATCACGACTTTGCTTGTGATCGCGAATATAAGACCACTCGAAAAGCTTTAATACGGCATTTTGAAAAAATCGGCTTACCAGAGCAAACCAAATTTCTGCAGAGTCCATTACGGAAATCATGAAAGACTCGGTTTCTGTGGGCTTGCTGCATGCGTGCATGAATGTAGTAACAAGAGTAACCCAACTCTGTAATCTTTTTAGCCAGAAGCTCCACGCGTTGTGTAGAATTGCAGAAAATGATGCTCTGATTAATTTGCAGCTTCGAAAACAGCGTGTTTAGGCAGTGCACCTTTTGGCGTTCTTGTACGAAGGCGTAATACTGCGTCACGCCCTTTAAGGTCAGCTCTTCCATTAAATTAATCTCGTACGGATCTTTCAAATACTTGCGCTAAGAAATAACAATACAAACAATGTAAAACCGACACAAAACATTGTTGGTCTGCATTTTCAAAAAAAGTATATATATAATTACCATAAACTCTTCTACGGAAATTGGGAACGTAGCAGAATACAACAGAATTTGTCTCTTTTCAGGTAAGAAGGAGATCAAGCGGTCCAGCATGCCCTTGAAATCTTGCGACAAAAGCTTGTCAGCCTCATCCAATATCAAATATCTGCATTTGTCCACAATGGCCACTTTCTTTTCAATCAAATCCAAGATACGGCCAGGAGTAGCAATGATAACGTGTACTACTCGAATGAAAAATATATTAGCAAAGTAATATTGACCCGAAACCACCAATTACCTTTGCCATAGATTCTCATAATGTCGTCCTTCAAATCGGTGCCTCCAGTTGTGACCATAATACGAATAGGCAAATGCTTGGCCAGCTCGATACAGATCTGACTCGTCTGCAAAGCCAGCTCTCGTGTAGGAACAATAACAAGAGCTGCAAATGAAAAATTTACATAACTGTCTTCAAAACACCAAACTTTAAAAGAAATAATACCTTGAATGCAGTCCAAGTCGGGCTGGATCATTTCTAAGACAGGAATGGAGTATGCACCGGTTTTGCCCGTACCGTTCTTTGCTCTGGCCAAAATATCTCTTCCAGTCAAAGCTCCAGGAATGCCGGCTTCTTGAATCGGAGACGGGGCTTCCCAACCTTTCTCAAAAATGCCCATCAAAAGTTCGCGCTTCAAGCAGAAGTCTTCGAATACGTTGCCCTTGGTATCGGTTACATCCTACAAGAGATATTTTTTGTTACTATTTGTGAGACGTAAATATTCTAGATACGCACACTAGTCTTCTTTCTCTTGTCTTTGGGTGGCAGCTTCAGTTGCGATTTCCAATAGTTGTCCGAAATCTTGTCACTAAAAAAGCACGTGTTAACGGTTTTCAAAATGTGGAAAGCGGACAATGTAGAAAAGAAACACAACTCACTTATTAATGGTAGAACCAGCTTTGGCAGGAGACAAGATGTGGTTCTGGTTGCCAAGACCAGCTAAAGCACCGATGCCTAGGGGTTGGGCTTCTGCCATGGTTGTCCTTTGTTTTCTTTGTACTTGTTAACTCTGGATATCGGTGGCGCAGGAATAAGTATTTATATGAAGACAGGGAATGTAGCTGCACAGCAGCCAAGTAACTGACTAGAAAACAATCTTCTACACCACCAGGATTTGCAACTCACACGTGACGCTGATAAGCAGACTGCCACTAATCACTGGACAAAAACGAGTGCAACTGTTTCACCTTGTCCTCTTTTAGGGTTAATTCAAACTTACACAGGTCTTTTCGAAATGTCTGGCCTCTGCTCAATGCACCTTTCAAGTCTTTAACTTACAGGTTCTAAACGAACTTTACTGTTTGTAATGTAAGGCACAAGATATACAACAGCTAACTCCGTAGCCACGGTATTATAAACAGCGTAACGGGCAAGGACGCCTTTTCAGACGGTTTTAATGTGGGCTGGTTCGCTCGTGCTGTGTATTACCATTAGCTTGATATGCTCTGAAACAAATAAACGATAACGAAGTTTTAGTACAACGACGTAATAGCAAATACTTCGACCTTCAATAACCTAGAACATAATATTCAAGTTGAACGTTGCTTAATTTTGCAGATTTTTTTACTGCAACATCACCTACGAACCCTACATCATTCCTAGATACTATTATAAATTTAATTTACCAACCGATGCAGTGGATGATTTGAGATAAACCTGTTCAAAAACATCACTCATGACGCCTCCTTTCTACTATGGCTGACCCAGCTGTCTGCCTCAACAAAGAACGGTAGTTATGTGCAAATAAAAATAATAAGTCTATCACTGAAGTATTTTCACCTGGCTTAGTTACGCATTCACATTAATAATAAATATGAGAAAGGCTTACTACACTATCGTTAGCTATAAGTTTTTAGTCTACCTTGGGGAACTGCGGATTTGTTCAATCGTTCACTCTCCGAAACGTCCGAAACACGGAAACAGAATACACTACTATTACCGCTGGGCCCGCCTTGAGAACAACTAGCGCCAGCGGTTTGAGTAAGAAAGACAAATTCGCAGCAAAAACACGCGTGCCGCAGAGTTGTATTGTATGTCAAAGAAAAGGTTGATAAAATTTATTAGACTCTTTTAAAATACGTCCAATCTTGTTTGGTTTGTATTATTTTGCACCTGTGAAATGGGAACTAGTATATGCGGTTGTTTCTGCAAGGTTTTGCAGTCAAATCCCGTGTATATTATGTGTTATAAGCCTATGAACTCCGTGTTGCGTTGGCAAGCAGTTTCCAATGTAAGTTGTGACACGATAATTCATGATAACACGATAATTCACGATAACACAATAATTCATATATATATATATATATGTAATTATGTATACCGTATATATAATTTTAATAGTATGCTACTCAAATGGGAGAACTCGGAAGCTCTTCGAAATTTCCTACCATCACTATACCGCTAAGAGTCCAGGCCAAAATTCAAAGAAATCTAGCAGAGCGACAGAAGCGGGAAAAAGTAGAAAAGTCACGGTTAGGAAAGCTCACGGTGTGTTTTTCGTTGTTATTAACGTTGACTTCAATAATATTTCTATCCTTCAAGGTTCCCGTTATCAGTTGCAGACAGTCAAATTTCAATTATTACTTGGGCCAGTCTTATGGCAAATTTGCCACTGTTTCACTTGCTTCAAAAAGTTGGAAACATAGAAAATCTAATGGAGACTTTTTCACCATCACATGCCACGGCAGAGTAAACATTAGTATTTGTGTCTTGGCATTTAAGTTTTGCTAAGTATAAATACTGTAGAACCCGTCGTTTTTACCGTCCGACGAAGATGCAGGCTACGAAAAAATGGTGCTTCGACCCGATATAATTCATGCATTGCAAGCTATGGGTTTTAAACAGCCAACAAACATTCAAGTAAGAGCTCAACCTGGAAATATAAATTTGATGTCCTTTCTGTTTACATCATGTCTAAAAATGTTGAAGGTCGCGTCAGCAGTTCCATTGCTGAAAGGGCAGAATACGCTTATTGCGTCGGAAACTGGCAGCGGAAAAACTATAGCGTACTTGGCCCCTTTGATTCAGCACGTCTTGAAACTAAAAATTACCGAAGAAGGGAAACAGTTTTCGGATTTCAATGCGCCATTAGCTATTATTGTGTGTCCGAGTAGAGAACTAGCAGAGCAGATTCAAGTATGACTTTCAGTTTTTGTCTCTGATATTCTATTACGTGATATACTTTATTATGCAGGAAGTTGTTTCTTCGCTGACATCGCATCTTGGAGAAAAGGTTACCTCTCGTGCTGTAATAGGAGGTCGATTGAAAAAGCAAATGTTGAACCCGGATGTACGTGATGTAGATATATTGATTGGCAGTTTAGGAGCCTTGTCAAAGTTGACTACAACGGGTAAAGCAAAATAGGCCCCATAATGGTTGCGTCTCTATTATATATTATTCTCGTGATAGGAGTCTACTCAACAAAACGTGTTGCTCATATAGTACTAGACGAGGCAGATACGTTGCTTGATGATTCCTTCAGTAACAAATTGAGTCACTACCTGAAGAGATTTATGTTGCAAGCGCAGATAAGTGACCATGGACAGGGACCTTTGGGCGTTCAAGTTACGTTAGTTGGGGCTACCATACCCACGAGCATGTCAACCATCTTAGAAGACATAGTTCCGGTAAATATTCAAATGCTGAATTTATTAGCTTGAACTTGTCTTTATATGCGACTACCGTACCTATATGCTAGCTGAAAACTTTCGTTAAAGTTACCACACCTTATTTGCACCGCTTGTTACCACATGTGCCACAGAAGTTTCTAAGAATTGCTCCTTCTGCTAAACCTGCGAGGCTACTTCAGCTGATTAAAAGTGACACCAATAGGGGGGTACAAGTCATCGTATTCAGGTAAAAATTAAGAAAACAACAAGAGACATTTTTTTAAAGTATTATTTGTAAACATAGTAACAAATCGTCAACTTGTGACTGGATTTCCCTATTCTTGAACGAAAATGGAATAGAAACTATCAATCTGAATGGTAATATGGCACATATTATTCGGGTGGGACGTTTTGATGAATATCAAAGTGGGAAGGTTAAAGTTTTGTCCTGCACTGACATAGCTTCTCGCGGCCTAGACACTCAAACTGTAAGTGTGCACTAAAAGGAATGATTTGGAAGTAATGCTAAATATTCCGTCAGACCCAGCATGTTATCAACTACGATTGCCCAGGCAATCTCTCCGACTACATCCATCGATGTGGACGGACAGGACGTGTCGGAGCCCCTGCGACAGGTCACGTGACATCCTTCATCTGTAACTCGATGGAGGCTGAATTGGTTCAAACCATTGAGGTATTAAAAAACTATTTTTCCTTTTAAAAAGTCTCGTTTGGCATAACAACTGCATTTTCAGTTTGCTATCCGGAAAGTGGAAGTTTTGCCAAACGTTAACTCGAATATCGCAAGGCTAATTGAAGCACATTTCCAAAGAAAAAATACCCAACTCCCTCAATCATAAAACTTGTAATTGTTTAAATTTAGCAAATAATAAATCCAGCCAAAAGAAGTAGCGAGTTGTGTACGGGTTTCAAATTTATGGGGCACAAGTAGTTTTTCAAGACAAAGAGGTCTGTAAATATCGACCAATTTTATACAGCAGCGTGTTTGAGAGCAGAGATAGCCTCAGCTGAACTTTTTAGAACCTGGCAGTATTCTAAAGTGCTGGACGTATCCTTTGTACTATGTAGTTCCTGAGCAGCCCAGATAATTTTCTGCTGCAATTCCAAAATCGCCTGATGGCAGACTTCTTTAACTTCGAGTGCATCTAATTCTCTCTGAACACCTACGCTGACGCTGGATTGCTCAGCATTACGTGTCAAGGCGACATCCGTCAAAGACGAAAGGTCGGAAAACACCTTTGGTGCTGAAGTCGCTTTTCTGGCTTGTTGTTCTTGTACAAGATCGGAAACTGTATACTTTGGCCGCGTAGAGGTACCGCTAATTTGAGATGCAGGGTTTATAGCAGTAATCAAAACCGAAGCATCGCTTTGGCCTGCATATTGAGACTCGGCAATTTGTCGACTGGCTGCAGCTTCGCTGAAAACTAATAAGTGAAGAGCACACCGTGTTAAATAAAATATTTACTGAACCGGTATATACCTGGGTTGTCTTTGGCGTTTTCATTGCTATCCACTTCCGAACAAGCCACGCAGTAGAGGTTTCCTTGGCGATCTTGCAGCTCGATAGTCTTAAATGAAAAGACATGAATTATTTTCTACGAATTGAATAAGCAAACAGGAATACCTACCTCACAAACACTGCAAGTACTGGCCAGCATTTTGTATCCTTTTAACAAGTAACTACCCATTAACTTGGAAATCTTATTTGAGCGTTCCCTTGATGCTTCTATCACCTTCATTTCAGCTTCAGTAGGAGGCTGCCAATCTTCATCCATAGTTAATTTTATCTATAAGATTTAAAATAATAGTTTTTCTTTATTCGTCCTCCGCTCCGACTTTCTGATGATCGACCTGGCTCACCTTTTAACTTTGAACCACGTTGATTATGTTTAGATCCGCAACGCAAGTGTGGTGAACCTTGCTTTAGTTGTGGAACTGCGATTTGCCATGTGCCAGGATTCAGTTGACAGGAGGAGTTTATGGACGGTAATGCCCCGGACGGAATAAAATAAAACTACTAGCAAATTTGTTCGAAATTTTTTACTTTGAAACAAAATGTCCCCATATACATCTTATGAAACGGCACTATAGATAAAAAATTCAAGCCGGGTTTTCTAAATTCATGCATCCAAAATTGTTGCTATGTTGCAAAAATAAGTTAGCATTTACACATAACAGGATGAAGGCACAAAAGACGGTGAGGTATCCTTGGACAGGTAACGGGGAACACAATACGCAGAGCTACACTGGTGAAACAAAACAGAATGTACCCTACGGAACATAAAAAATCGAGAGTAACCATACAAAAATACAATACAGTTATTTTAGCAAGAAATTGCGTAGATGCGAGTATTCCTGCTCCTTTCTTTCGTAAATCATCATTTAGAGCTTAGTTAACAGCAGTTTTTCAATTCCACGTTGCATAAGGCAGTATTAAATTCTAGCGTAACTGATTTTTCTTTTTTCTTAGTTTTCTTTCCCTTCGTAAAATCCTTCGCATTTTTCCAGTAAACGCACAATAGGCCCAATATTGTAAGGAAATAAACTTTTTGAAACAAGGCGCTTAATCGCAATACGAAGTCGAATAAAGACCGTCATAACGTCATCGACTTGCTGCCCAGAAACGCTAACAAACTCGCTCCAATGGCGTCGAATATACTTGAGGCAGCGGAGGAGGTAGAGGAGGAAGCACGTTTCATTGGACACCAACAAGTCCAACAGAACGTCCGGGTCATGAGACACAGTTTGCAAGAAATGAAGCCAACTAACTGTCGGGTTGATGGCTCGTGAAAAGTCTGGCTGATTGCTGATCACGGAAGCTAAACCCGTGTAAATGTCCAGAGTACAAAGCAAGCCTTCCACCAAGGCGTCGTCTTGATCGGCAAACAATCTCACAATCCATTCCGCTAAGGGTGTCTCTGGATGAAACGGCAATAAACTTTTCACACGGGAATCTAATACTCGTAATACTTGGCGAATGCTGCGCGAAATAACAGCCATATCTGCGTCTTCTGATCCGGATCCGCCAGATCCTGCTTCGCTGCTGGTCCGCGAGCTACTTCCTCCTTCACTGGAACTCTCGCAACGCGTTTCTTTGACCGTCACAGCCACGCTTTTCAGGACGAGCAGCACTACTTTCTGTAAAAGTGGACGGTCCCCTTCCTCTTCTTCATGTTCCGTACTTGCAATTTCCTCCTCGTCGCGAACTTTCCTTAAACCCGCAAACCCTCCGCAACCTTCCCGGTAGGGAACGCGCTCTAAAAGTCTTTCATTTTTAACATGCCGGATAATTAAGTGGGACAGATTGCAAGGTTCGTCCGCTAGAAAATCCTGTAAAGCCAAGGTGGAACCGTAGCAAAGAACCTCGTTGAGTAGATCAACCAATTTCTTCCACAGAACGGTCGGCAAATGCGGGGTCAACAAGGGCACGAAACTCTCTAAGCGTGCATAATACGGTTTGGTATCGACCACGGATAAATTGGCTTTCACCGAGATACTCGCTTGCCACAAGCTCAGGAAGGAGAAAATGGCAAATTCTTCATTTCGCAATGCTTCGCGACGCTGGGGCACGAGGTTTTCTTCCAAAGAATACGCTGCAACTGCCATATGGAATCTCGTAACCACACTGCCCCAGTACCTTCCCAACGCTCGGATGCAACTGCCTTTTAAATCAAAATGACTATCCAACTCTTCCGGCTCTTCTACATCTTCATCAAGTTCAGCGGATTCCCTGATGCGAACACTTACGCAGGTTACAGGTGGCTGAAAATCTTCTCGGTCTTCCAAAGGATGAGTGTCTTCCCGAAGTTCAATGCTGAACCGTAAAGCATCCAAAACATGGGCCACTGAATGAGAGAGATGAACATCTTGGGCATGAGGCGAGGTTGGTAAACTGAGCGGGAGTTTTTCAGCGAGCATTTTTTCCAATAGTACTCGTACTGCTCCTTCGGAAGCCACTCGCAGCCAGGCGGCCAAGGCTTGTCCAGCCGCATAGCTCACCCAACGGTCCGAGTAACTCACCAGAGCTAAAAGCGCTGGTGTAATGTCAAATCGTGCACCCAACAGCAAATTTTGCTTCACTTCATTAAGCTGCGAGCACATGACGCCTTCGTTGGCTTGTCGACTAATTTCCTCAAACAAAAGTTGCGCGCAAGAGCAGAGTAAGAGCATACTATTTCTCAGGGCTAAACCTAAACCACCGGGTTCTAATTCGCGAATCAGTCGCAAGCTACCGTTCGCTAAAGTCTGCTCCATCGACGCTGAAGTGGCTTGGATACCACACAGGCAGCGACTTAATAATGCACTGTGAACTTCACTCAAAGACGCCTGGAAGTCCGTCCATTCTTCCAAAGGGCTTAACAACACGTTGGAGTTCAAGTAGGGCGGGCCAGGACCGTGGGTTGCAGCAACTTCCACCAAAGTTGGGGAAGAACACTTTCTTCGCTTTTTCTCTGGTTCACACATTTTCATTCGAATTTTGGTTCTGGAGACAATCCAATTATTGCAACTAAAGGGGTTCAACGCTTTCTAAGATGAAAGAGGTTGGGGTTTACGTCTCCAAACTTGCAAGTCGTTTAAACAGACTTGCCAAACGTTTAAAGACAATGGGTATGCAGAGGGTAGACCTTTCTTAGACTTCTCCAGTAAGTAATCGAAATGCGAAGAAAGGATTCTGTCCACCTCTTTTGCGGGTATGCTACTACCCCACTGCTAAAAACATTCAAGAGCGTAAGGTAAATATGACTTCCATTTTGCTTTTGTAGGAAATGTTACCTGAGCGCTTTCAAAACTGTGTTGTCCGTTCACAATGACTACAATGCCGTTAGGCAACACGAAGTGATGCAAATCGTACAATAGTGCTTTGGAATCAAAGTCAGGCGATAGCTTCACAACGACACAACCAAAACTTCCAATGCTGGATGGCAAGGATTCCGGATTTTCGTCAATAATGGTAACACGATTTTTATCCTAGGAAGAATAAAAACAAAATTAGTTCATTCAGGTTCTAAAGACCGAAGCAAGAGACTTACCAAGTGAAAAGGTAGATTAGCAACAAATACTCGTAAATCGTCTCTGTCTCTGGCTAAAGAATACAACACTTTTCCTTGCTGCTGAAGTTGCAAAGCTGCAAACCTGAGGGACTGATCTGGTTCAATTCCAACGACTTGGGCAAAATGTCTTGTCAGCCGAAACGTTAAACCGCCTGCACCACAAGGGATGTCCAATACACGTTTTTCGAGCTCAGGCTACACACACAAAAGTAATTATTCGGTACTTGTCAAAATCAAGTACACGCAACCGTTTACATTACCTTCCCAATGCACTCCTGGGTGCATAAAACAACGATATACTCTTCAAACCGAAGTGCTAACGAAGATATTGCTTCAGAAAGATTGGGGCTTTGGTCTAAGTCCTGCTGGTTGGCAAATGCAACGTGCAATTGTTGGGCAACCAAGAGCTCTCTTTTTGCTTTTGACGAATACAACTTCCGGACACAGTATAGTTTGTATAACGAAATAGCAGCAACTCCAGAGCTAAATACAGCCACTGCTCCCAGAATCAAGCTACAGGACTTCATGACAATGGAGGCACATGGCACAAAAATGGTACGAATGGAGAAACCAAGCCAGCGTAACACCTGGAACAGAAAGTACTATAGTTGCAGCCGTTTAGCGTAAAAACATACATATAAAATTTCAAATTCGTTGTTTGCTGTAGCAATGAAGATTATAGCAAGCAAAACGTATAGCTCTAGCTGGAATTCTGAACACATGCAAAATGTTAAAAACAAACACACGCTAAAGTTAGCACGTAAAACAAATAGAGAAACATCAAACTAAGAGCCGTCTTTCAGCAAGGATATCATAATTACCTGCGCAAATGATGGTTTTTTGTCAAAATTCCTGTAAATGTCCCGTCACAAGATAAAGCACTGTGCCCATCCCATCACGCCAATCACCGCCATATTGATTTCCCATTCAACCTAACACGCGAATGGCATTTGAAAAAAATTGCGGCTAATGCAGGGGTAAATTCATGACAAAAGAAACATAAGGCCAAGAAAATAATGCTTGTATTACTTTCCATATTTAAATGTATATACCATAATGTATAATTTTGTACAAGATGAGAAAATACTGTAGTTAGTACATTGCCTCGCTTTAAGGTATTTGAAGGGTCTGTAATGCATACGGTACCCTTACATTATACACACTCCGATGAACAGATACAGAAGGCGATCGTATCAGTCGGCGACGAACCCGCTTATCGGGCTAATGGTTGTTTTACCTTAGTGTCCAGACAGAATAGCTACAAGCATTAGGAAACTACTAGCAACTAACAATTAATACTTTCTTTCAACGTCAAAAAAATTATAATACTAAGATGCGGATCATCGTGCGGCGTTTATATAAAAATGGCGGTTATTTAGGGACTTGAAAGCATACAATGACTTCACGTTTTTCTCCCATTTAACCTTGGGAAGCTGAACAAGCGCATGAAAATAATAAAGTCCGAAATTATATACTTGCTGCCTTCTTGCCGCGGGCGACTGTCGGGAATCCCGCCCGCGTGAATTCACGAGATGGTATCGTTACTTATAAGTTAACAATGATGAAAAGCCTCCAACCACAAGTTGCGTACGGGGCCTTCTCCGCTGCATATATAAGAGGTGTCGTTCCTTTCTAGCAGTAGAGCTGCTTTAGCAAACCTGGCTATTCCAGCTAAAAATGAGGGCCTTGTGGATTTCATTAGTGCTTTTAGCAAGTAGATTCGAATCTTTTCATACTCAAATCCTCTTCCCGCAAAGGGAGAGTCAGGGTTGCAGTACTCGCAATGGTGCACCAGGTTCCTGTAGACCTTTGAACGAATGTCTAAAAGTATATACGCAAATCGTGGAGCTTCAACAACAGCGCTGTCAAATGGGAACCGGTCTACTTGGCGTCTGTTGCCCAAATTCCGGTAAAAAAAATTTTTATCTAACAAGACAAAACGAAGCCTTCTCTTCATTTGGTTGATGCTACCAGGAGGAGGAACTCTAACCGTGCCCGGGAATCCTGCGGTTCCAATTCCACCATTGCAGGCAGAAGATTTACGAGCTGCTACGAGGCAAGCGTTGCAGCAAATCCAAGTTAGAATTCAGTTCGAGCAGGATTTGTTTACCCGACGCATCTTTATCCAACCCGGAACTGCTGCGGAATGGCACCTTCAATTCTTTCCCACTTCGCCAGCAGCACTAAACACTGGTTCCAATGCCCTTCAAGGACTTCAGGCGTCTATTCAGCTAGTGCAAAAGTAAGTGAAGTATACCTATATGTAACGAGACTTATGGTCGTTAGTAATCGTGCGGAAAAGGAACTTTGTATAATTCACGGAACGTTTTTGTTTTTATCTCCTCTCCCCCCCCCCCCCCGATCGCAGTCACCAGCTAACTCCGGAGCAAGGCCGGCTTGCCCTGCCAACGTTCAGCTTCCAAAACACGGATATTGCCAACACATGTCCTCGAAACATCCAGTGCACGAATTCACCTTTCCGGACCATGGACGGTTCCTGTAACAATTTGCAACGCCCTGAATGGGGCAAAACTAATGAGGCATTACAACGCATCCTGCCTCCCAAATATGGCGATGGTAATTTAAGCGATGAGCAACTTTTCAAAAGGCTTTCTTTTCATACCTTTCTCGAATTTAATTCAAGGATAAATCCTTTAAGTCCGAAGGTAATGAACTTTTTTTTCTAGGCGTAAATAGTCCTCGCCTATCTGACAATGGAACGCCGCTGCCTTCCGCGAGGCTTGTCAGCTCCAGCATTACTTCTATACAATCTATCGAGGACCCTAGACTCACGCTTATCGTGATGCAATGGGGACAATTCATCGATCATGACATGACACACATGCCCGTAGTCCGAGGTACGTTAACTGAAAGTTTTGGCCTTGGAAATTCACTGTATGAATAATCTTCGACTATAGGAGTTAACATGAGTGGCATTACTTGCTGCAGAGACGGCAATCCCATTGATCCTGCTGTCAAGCATCCAGATTGCTTCGCTATCGAAATCCTGCCTCAAGATGGCTTTTACGGGCCACAGAACCAACGGTGCATGGAATTCGTTCGTTCCTTGCCAGCCATACGACCACAATGTACCTTCGGTCCTCGGGAACAAATGAACCAAGTAACAGCGTTCTTGGACGGATCTGCAGTTTATGGATCTTCCGCACAATCTGCGAGGGATTTGAGAGCATTCCGAGGCGGATTACTAAGTATGCAAGTTTCAAACGGACGGTCACTCATGCCTGCTAAGAGCGAAGAATGCTCTGACTTTGCTACGCAACGTTTCTGCTTCAGAGCAGGTAAACGTGATAATCTTATTACTCCTTGCAGGGTGACAAAAACATTACTATAGATCTAGTAATAGATCACTTTTTAAAGTAACATTTTAGCCTGTGCACGGAATTACATAAAACAGATTGCGGCTTTTCTACTTAATTAATCTTAGGTGACGGCCGTGCTAACGAACAGCCTCAATTGGCTTTGATGCATACAATTTGGGTTCGCGAACACAACCGTATTGCAGCCACGCTCCAACGAATCAATCCACACTGGGATGACGAACGTTTGTACCAAGAATCCCGACGAATTGTTGCTGCTGAACTTCAGCACATCACGTACAACGAATTCCTCCCTATATTTTTAGGTAAACCGCAAGTTGACTTCTTGTGTGTTGTTTTTTTACGGATATATAATACTGAAATCCAGGTCCCGCATTTATGGATACCTTCCGCTTAAGGCCCCAACAAACTGGGTATTCCAATTTGTATGACCCGAATATTAATCCAACGGTCATGAACGAATTCGCCACTGCTGCTTTCCGAGTTGGCCATAGTTTGGTTCAGAGCTTGATCAGGTAAATAAGTAAACCCCCTCTATCAAGATATTACAAAGTATACAATGTCAGCGGATTTACAAACTTCGGAGGGCAGAACATGCAGTTACAACTCCATCAGCATCAATTCCGACCATTCGAACTGTACAACCCAACAGCCTGGGACTCGTTGCTTCGAGGCCTGACACTTCAGCGTCCTCAAAGGCTCGATAATAGCTTCGCTGAAGACGTAAGTCTCTTTACATCAATATTTGAAGAGACTGTTGCAAAATTTTTTGGGAGGTAGTTAAAAAATCACTTGTTTCAACGTAATGGACGATTTGGTATGGATCTAATCGCGTTGAACATCCAAAGAGGAAGGGATCATGGCTTGCCTCCGTATAACGATTATCGCGAAGTTTGCGGCAAACAAAAAGCTCGCGCGTGGGAAGATCTCTTGGATACAATAGACCAAGAGGTACTATAGAGAGTAGTTTGAAATATATTCTAGTATCCAATAGTATCTAAGAACAGCAATTTTAGGTCGTCGCTGCCATGAGAAGCGTGTACTCTACCGTCGACGATGTGGATTTGTTTATAGGCGCCGTCTCGGAACGCAGGGAAAATGGAGCCTTAGTGGGTCCAACATTTATTTGCCTTCTAGGTGATCAGTTTGCTCGGCTGCGTCGAGGCGATCGCTTTTTTTACGAAGAAGGAAATCAACCACAACCTTTTACCGAAGGACAATTGCAGAGTCTACGCCAAGTAACTCTATCACGAGTGTTATGCGACACTGCTGACGACCTCGCGTCTGTGCAACGTAATGTGTTCTTCCAAGCTGACGTCAAGTAAGAGCCTTACATCGCTTTATCTTTATCGTATACAATCCTTGTACGACCAAATTTGTTATAGTAACGTGCGCATTCCGTGTGAAACAAGAGATATTCCCCAACTAGATTTATCTCAATGGACCGAAGCTCGTGGTTAGTTTTAAAATTTGCGTCCGTTTGGGAATTGTTTCTTTAATAAAAAAATAATAAAATTGGTGCAATTTTCTTACGAAATACAAGTAAACTGCAAATTTATTCGTTCTCATGCGTCCCAATTTTTTTTTAAGTCGTAAGTGATATTCACTCTTCAGTCACTCAGTACGCAACAAACATGTATGTGCTTACTTCCAGCTTAGCAAAAAGAAAGACAAAATATTAACCCTTGCAAACCTAGTTAGTTTTGCTAGTCTAGATTTCCATAGCCTGTCACTCAAAGCTATTAGTAGTTATCATAGTCCTCTTCAGTCCCTTGTACACCTCTTCCTGATGCACTGGCTTTGTTCATAGACAAATTAAGTCCATTTGCACCAGTGTGAAAACTGGATGGGGCCGCCTGCATTTGTGCTGTCGCCGGCGTCATGGAAGCTGACGTATCTTGGTAAAAATTGAGAGCTACTGCCTGGCCTGGCACTGGTATGCCGACAGGTAGCGGCTGGAAACTGGGTCCTGCCGATGTGAATGGATTCCACGTAGGAGGTATAAATGGTCTAACAAACATTCAATATGCAACCTATAATCCGTAGTGATGCAAAAAGCAAGATGAACCTTACTGTTGCATTTGAGCAGAATCTTTGGAACTTCCCTCATCATCCTCGTCGCCTTCGTCACTGTCTTCGTCGTCTTCTTCTTCACTTTCTGTTGTAGTTGAGACCCCACGTTTTGGAGCTACAGCACGACCATTGCCACGACCTACGGATGGTGTGATTCCTTGTGTACGTCTGGGACGACCACTGTAAAAAAAAATTGTTAAGCATCCTTTTAAGAAAAGAGTTGAGTTACCGAGGCCTCCCTCTTCCTCTTTGCGGAGGGACGTCATTGGCAGGTATAGATAATGGATGAGTTCCTGAAGGAAACCCAAACGGATTTACTGGGGTCAGAGTTGACGGTGTAGGGGGTAAACTGCCGACGAGACTTGGGTCTTCCCCGTCGCCTTGGATGTCAGGAACCGAAGCAAGAAGCTCTCTCAGAAAGTCAAAACGGCTTTCTGCCATGACGCATTGCTTTCTGGAATGGACATGGCAAAACTTTTGAACTTAAGAAAACAAAAGTATGAGACCGTACGTACAAATGCGCGGGGCTAAGGGTCTTGGCGCTTCTGGCCATTGTCACCTGGACTGACTTTTTTAACAAGGACTCCACAAATAATTCCAATGCTCTAGGTGTGTCTTAGTTAAGGGGTATTAACCTAATTTTAAGACTTGGGACGATGTTCATTTTTAACACATCGTGATCGTCCGACGGCATTATAGCAAACTAAATATTGTTCATTATGTCTATTTTTTTTATAATTGCGTGTAAAAGGATATAGATAATGACAGGAACAGGAGCAGCAACCTTCCCGACTTCTTCGTCTGTCTGCATAATCTTCTTTATTCTGGCCTGGAACAGAAAGACTTGTTAGTTTTTCGCTTATGAACACTGATATGACGAATAATGAAATGCATAATTGTTGTTTTTTGCTTACAGGCGGAAAACGAGCGTTATATTTTTTCTTCTTGCTAGGCATGACTAAATAACCTTAGTTAGAATTATGTACACCACGTTGACACTAAATGAAATTGACAGTTTCAAGCTAGGGGCAGAAATTGTATATTTTGAGTAACAAACACAAAAAGACGCATCTACAAAAACGCGTTGTAAGTCTTCAGCTTAATAAACGGCGAATGCCGAACGCTCGGACCGACTCTGCACACATTCGGGATTCAAACAACTTTTTGTTTTTTTTTGCAGGCATGGCGCTTGTTTTGGATATCGTGAAGTCCGATATACATACAGAAACCATTGAGAAATGGCTTCTGGGACATCTACCAGACCTCGTATAGTCACAATAATAACTTTCCGTCATATCTTTAAATGTTTTGTATTTTTAGGGCACGATTCCTTTGTTGTTAGCCTCTGCTGACCATATTTTATTTCCAGTCCTGTTACGCGACTATATCAAAGAAGCGACAAAAAGGTTAAATCAGCAGGATGAGTCTTATCTATTATGCGTTGTATATAACTCTGTATTTTTTTGCAGCTATATTAGACAAGTTTCGAGCACCATTTCAAAACTTCCTCAGCAGAAGAAAAAGCACACTAAATTTCAGCAACCAGGCAGACCTATTTATTCGTCTATCTCTACCGAAAAAAGCGGCCTGTCTCCATACGAGACTAATAAATTTATCCCTCACGCTTACCATTCAAATGGCCAACATCCAAGGAATAAAACAACGTATCAGGCCGGTCCTAGACTCCCCCCTTCCGGCTTACAGCTTAAAGATTTCATGCCAGCAAACTTCAATAGCAACAAAGCAAAGAAAAAAGCTTCATTGGTTACTTTTCCGTCTGGTGAACCAACTCCCAATTTTCAAGATACTGACGAATTTCCTTCCATTGGCGCTGCTCGTAAAAAGCGAATTAATCCAACACTTTTAACCTGTTCCACGCGTATACGCAATGTCACTGAAGAATTCAGTGCTCCGACAAAAACCGTGCCGGTTAGCACACCTTTCCGCGAAGCTCAAGAAAAGGAATCCCACCACACTTTAGAAGACGAGCGAGCTCTTTTGCGCAAAGAACGAAAAAAAAATCCGACACCGTCTCTCGCACCAACTTTTCCCATACCTCTGTCCATACCGGACGAATTCGCCGACAAGGCGGACTTGTTCTCTGACCCGACACCTATCAAACCGGATATACAACTCGTAACCGGCACGTGTTACCTACGTCGATTAGCACAACTTTTCGCGTATTGCTTACACCACAATTTATTGCCACATTGGTATTCTGAGCTTCAGCACTTGGTTGAATTATTAACAACAACGGTATCCAGTTCTTCTCCTCATGATACGCTCTTTTCGAATACCCATCAAGTATGCTATTTCGCGGCTTGCGCGTTACAACAGCTGGCGGACGACTTAACTTGCTTAGATTCAGCTTCCGTTCGCTTCTTAGCGGAAAACTCCCGACTTAAAAACTTTGCTCCACAACTTGTCGACAAGTTAGTCCGTCACCTGGCAGCGAGTCAAGAACCTGAGGAAAATCGTCCGCAAACTCTGCCTCCACCTTCCTCCTCCATTCATACCCACGTATCATTCCAGAGCGACACGGACAACCGGTCTAATTTCCCTTCCGAAGAAGGTTTTCGTGCTTTTCGGAAACAGCGTGACGCTTTTTATTCCGTTTGGCGTGAATGGGAAGATAATCATCTGAATCCAGAATGGTCCATGTTGGAAACGCAGGGACATCGTATCACTTACCTACTCAACCTCTGTCCCGATCCCATTAATCTCTTCCACTTGGCTCGCCTGTTCCAAGCGCAATTAATAGCAACGTGCGGAGGGCAGGCAGCTATGACAACCGCGTCGCAAATGCAGTCGAAAGGCAAAGTACCAGTTAATGAGGACGACCCATTCTTGCTCTCGCTTAAAGAATCCAATCCAGCCAAATACCGTAGACTACAGGAACGTCTTATTAACCCGAGCACTTCTCAAGATGCCCACATATCCGGTGTTTACTTTCCAGGACACCAACCATTTTTCCAGCAATTTTTGTTGGCTACCGACCGCGTCAGTTTTAGAGAACAACTACAAAATTTGCTCATAACGACCATCCAGAAAATGGACGAACAGTCCGGGGTACATGAATGGACCGAAACAGATAATTATATAATCAATGACGTCACGCGACGTCAAGCTCTTACCGCTGAGTTGCTCTCGTTGCGCCTTTTAGCCAAATTTTTAGGATTTCTTACTTTTTTACCGTATCAAACCCATGACATACTACCCGATAACGTTGTTCAAGCCCAATTAGCCCTTCGAGAGCATGTAAGCCAAAGTTCAGAGAAGTTTTTGGTGGTCATTAATGGCTTTGTCTTGGAATATAAACTTTTTGTTTGCTTATAGATACAGCCGCCCTTCGATATTGCTCAAAGAATCAAGAAGGCCATGGAGAAACAACAGCTATTAATCACGTTACCGTGGGTGGTGATGTTTTTAGCCATGACCGATGCCGTATCGCTCCGACTCCCGCCATACCAGGCCCTGCTAGCCGTTTTAGACGGCTTGTACCGTCATCAATTAAAACCGCCTTACTTACCCGCCAACAATGCCTTTTTCCTGAAGCTCGTCGTGAGCTGGCTTTTTGAACAACCTTGCGTAGCATTACCCAAATACGAGACTGTGGCTTGGACGCTTCCCAAAGCTTACGTCGTGAGCTTTCAAGCGTCTCCTGCTTCATTGGACCAGCGGTGGCTTATTGATAGTGCACTCTTGTACCAATGCTGTCCCTATTTGTATTCCGTCAAGACAACGTTGAAAGATGGGCGTTGGCGTGAAGCCGGTACAATTATGGGAAGCAGCAACGCAGTTTCTGGTACCACGGCTCGTAAGATTACTCCCATAGCCGCTCACGACTTGGGGAAAAGTACTCATCTTTTAGCATCTATCCAGGTAACCCGAGTCATTTCGAAAACTTCATCTTTGGGCTAAACTTTAACAAAAAGTGGTTTCTTTCCATTTAGACACGCTTGGAAGAAAACTTTTTTTACGGACAGCCCTCAACCGTCAGACGTACCGTAGACATGGTCGCGGAGCGACTGGCTGCCAACAGAATCAAGCAAACTCGTATGCAAATTATCCCCAATCTTCTCCAAGCCACGGTCTCAAAACTAACCCAAGTAAGAGAAGAGGGAGAAGGCTATGTGAAGTGGTCTCTCTAACGGGGGAGAATATGGCGGGGAAATATGAAAAAGTAACTCAGTTTTGTTGTCGATATTTGGCAGGAAGATGAGAGTCAGTCATGCGTAAAATTATGCGAGGTCGTTGGAAAGGAAATGGAATCGTTAATAAGCTCTTATGGGTCGGCTAGCGATGCTGCCTTAAGCGCTCTTTTACCCTGTGACACGAGTCCCGCCGTGCTTAGAGCTTGCCAGGCCATCACTCACCGATTTTGTAAGGACAAGTGCCACCAATGGTTGACATCCGAGATAAAGCCAGGTCAGAACCTTAATGACATCATGGAAGTTAACCCTTATACGTTTTTCGTCGTCTCTTCTTTCGTGTTTGTTCATTAGCCTGGTTCGAAGGCGAGCTTAACTCCAGCTTAGCGAAAGTCAAAATGGGCAAAGACAGCAAGACAACCAACTCAGCAGCAGCCGACTGCTCTCACAGCGAGATTCACAACGAGGACAATGCCCCATCCCCCACGCTACTCCTGATTCGATTAAGAGTAACTTATCCAATCTACTCCTTTCATCCTTCCCAAACTTGTGCTTTCTTTCATTTTTCTTTCTTTTTCAACTCGAGGTTTAAACACATTTGGCAGGGTTTCATTCAATTCGTTTTTTTTTCGGATCTTCTCTTTTTTTTTCTTTTTAGGATTGCGTTCGGGGTATTATTCAGGGTGAAACCATTCCCACCGAAAAAGAAGTGCTCGAGCTACTTGCTGACGTCACTCCATCTTTAAGTCAACGCCTAGAACTGCTACCATTGGTCGAGAGACAGATTTATAATCTAACTTTCGAACTTTTGACTACGTTAAGTAAGCATTTAGAATTTTCGCTTCGTAAAACGGAGAAACTGACCGATAAATCGGCTTGAGCCCGTTTCGCTGCCCCGAACACTCTGCAGAGCTTTGGTCTTAAGTTTTTTAAGTTTAAACTTCTTTTATACTGACAGCTGGCTAGATATTTGTCATTACGCCAGCCACGCAACGGGTAAATTCAATGATTCACACCCATGCATACATATCACGAAAGGCGGAAGCTCATTCCTTGGTGTCTGGGTATAAACTGAATGTTTTAAGGAAACGAAGCTCACGCCGACTTTTTTTATACCGTTTTACGAGCTGTTTCTCTTAATTGATAATAATTCTATCCTTGCAAAGTCTGCTTCCTACCGGACCTGACGAGTAACGCGTTAGTGGATCAATTCGTGGCGACATGGGTCCCAAATCTCCCTAACGCGTCGTCTTCCTCTTTTACCCGTACTTGCGCCACATACATCGTATTTAGTCCTCGCCAAATGTTGCTTCTGAGTCAGTCCCCTGAAGCACGTCTAACGTGGTCTCGTTGGACTCATTTGGTCATCTCACTCGTCAAGACGCAATTACTTACGCCGGCCGAGTTGGAGACGCAGTCCTTGGGCGTCATTCGACAAGAATGGCCCTCAGTAAGGATACTTGATTGGGTTGTTTTTCTTTTATCAAAGTACTTAAAACCCCCGGGACGCTTTTCTTTCGCAGCCCTTACTAAGACGTTTGGCGACTTGCCTGCAAGATTTTGTCGATTGGCAAAATGCAACGCGCGCTACGGCAGCGCAACCAAATGGCGGGCCAGAATGTGTACAGTTGATCGACTGGCTAGCTTGGTTTTGTATGGAAGTGGATAACCCGTGAGGGCATTCTGTAATAATTGAAAACTCTCTGGGGAATACATAACACATTTTTTTCCCCATCGAATAATTGCGTTTGTTTTTGCCCCATTGCTGGGTGGGGTGTACCTTTCCGCATGCTTGTCACCAAAGGGGGCTTTCGGGTCGATAGTGAATTAGACCTAATAACTCAGTCATTCCAGTTTGTCCTTTCTTTACTTCGTTCTCGAGACAGTCCCACTCGAACTAATGATTCACAAAACGCAGAATGAAAACCCCATAAAACCTTAAAGATTGGGTGGACCATCCAAACGCAAAAATAAAAAAGAAAGAGAGAGAGAGAGAGAAAAAAAAGAGTGCAACTACTTAATATAGAGACTGTTGGAGACAGAAAGACCTGTCATGAACATCTTTGGCTTGCTATAGTGTCAACCTTACCCCCAAAAGCTTATTTTTTCTTTAAAGTCTTCTATTGTTATCTTATATAGTCGGTTGCGAAGAGAAGCGCCCTTTGCTTGGTTCCTTGAACATTTTGAATTCGAAAGAACAAAAGAAATGAAGACTAACAACCTTTGGATACGATTCGGCTGTTGGCGCTTATCATCTCCTAGCCCCGCCAATTCGCTCCAATGCATTTCTTTAGCTGTGCTGCTGCCTTTTATTGCATTTGCATGAAAGCCAGTTGACAGGCTTTGTTTCCCTTTCTTTTATTTTTCTGTGCGTGTGCCTGCGCTTTCTTGCCTTTGAATTCTCTGATTTTACTGATTTGGACTCTTACACCGACCCCAACACACGTGTAATGGGCTTGAGCAAACCATTATCCTGAGCCATTAACTCTTTCTTCAAAAAAGCCCTAATTTCTGTTTGTATGCACTTCTCGACGGCTAAGTGCCAGGTCTCGAAAAACTTGGAACTTTTGTGAGGGGTTGAAAGCGAACTGCATGGCGCCAAATTACCATCGCAATGACTAAAACTCTTCGTCCCACAAACTTGACTTCTTGACAGGGTTACATGGCGTTAATGCTACATAAAGCAAAACAAATTTCAGATTATTCGTTTATATTTATTCCTTACTCTTGCACTACTTTATCTACCTGGCTTGCAGAAAATTCTTGAATTATTAATCGTTTGGTCTCAGTCGAGAAGAAGGGCAACGGCTCTTGCTTCCCAGAATAATTCCATTCTCACTCGATCACGGTGAATAAGATATTCGTGGAAAATTAAAATTAAATTATGGAATTATGATTAGGCAATCCGCTGCTAACGATGCGCAGAACAGATCACGTACATTTTCCCCCATGCTTTGTAACTAATCCGATGGAATGAGAGCTAATCCCGTTTGCAGTTCGCAAGGTACAAATCGGAACTCATAAGAGAATTCATTATGTCTAAAAGGTTAAAAGGATAAGTAGAGTCTTAAAAAGTCTGTAGGTGTTTACTTTTTAGGATCTTATAAAGGTCAATTTCTCACTGTAATTGGAAGAGTAAAATCGGTGTGGGATGGAGACTAGCCAAAAGACCCAAAGTGATAAGCACCCCGAGCTCTGCAGCTGCAGTCTTCGGTTTCGCTGGCTTGGCAAGAAAACTTTGGTAGCGACGCAGCACCAAGGAAATAAAAAATGCAACAAAAATAACAACACATATTATGAACTATTGTTTCTAAGCCGATTAGTACTTGGCTCCTGATATGTTAACATTTTCTAATCGTGCGTTCGGCTTTCGTTTTAATATTCTGCACCACTGCTACACAGTAATTCATAATCCGTTCAAAATACTGTATGTTTCGTTAAATATTCCCCGCCACACAGGCGAACGTTTCGTTGCACACGGTCCAAAACATCTTGTATGCAGTAAAGGGCATATTTTGTTATACGGGTCCCACAATAAATCCTCTAACAACAGGGTTTTCTTTAGGTTAATTCTTTTTTCTCTCAAGTTGACCAGCAGATTCAAGTCCTTGCTCTGCATAGAAAGACGCAGAGAAAAATAGGTGGAAACCAGCTGGAAGCCTGTCCCACTTATGGAAAGGTTTGAGGTTCATATATTTCCCAGCATGTAAGATATCAGGCAAAGGAAAAGACTCTTTAAGCTCTTTTTGATTTTTTTACTGATCCCTAAGATGTACTGCAAAGCCCAAACAATGTAATTAATTTCACGTACGTTATTCACAATCTGCCTGTTTAATAATACAATAATACGTGTGTCCTATCCTTTTATTTTTTTGCTCCAAATTGTTTGCGCAAAGTATATATCAGTCCAAAGAAACGGAACTGTTGACAATAGCCAACGCAGGAAATCGAACCTTTTCCCGTTTTTTTGTCGGAGAGGCGGAATTCGATGAGCACTTCAGCCTTTCAACACACACGAACGACGACATCTTAGATCTGTAATTGTCAAGGCTTTAGCCTTTAAGGAAGCTTGACGCAAAAGCAAAAAAAAATAAAATAATGGAAATACCACACCCATCTGGTTCTTCCATAAAAGCCCCCAATACGATTTTCCTTTAAAAAGTCCCTGTAGCCGTGATAGTCACGGAAGAGCATTGCAACCTGACTGATTTGCTGCCTCAATTAGAACGACTATTAGACGCGTTCCTGAATCCCGCCACTTAAACTCTTCACAGACAAATTACCTCACAAAAAACAAACGTTGATTAGATTACACTTTCTAACGATAATCCGACGTGCTAAGCTCTTCATTCAATTTGCCTTTAATTTAGCGTTCCTTAGCTGAGCCTGAATCCCGCGTTACTAACAGGATAGTCCTTACAGATATCGAACCGGAAGGAGGTATAAAAAAACGGATCCAGTCAAGTCAAGAAGAACAGTGACATGCTGCACACGTATAGCGTTCTATCACTCCAATCTCTGATCCTTTATCACGTTAAGGCGCTACTTGCTCCCGCTGAAAACGACCCCTAGTTACACTATGTACTCTACAACGTCATCCTGAAATGTACAGAAACTATACGTTGGTTACACTTGCAAGACGCAGACTTTTCTCTCGTGCTTGCTTCAAGAATTACCTTAATCCCCTTTACTAATCCGGACGTTAATACTGGCAACTTACACACTTGCGGTGTAATGCTTTCTAAAGCTCTGATAGACTACCTAAGCAAAAACAAACGTTGCTCTAGGGGACGAGGACTTGTTACTACGTTGGTCTGTAACCCAAGCCGACATTAACTAAAGGATTCCGCTTAAGATGAGCTTTCTGCTTGAACTTGTTATTGCCCTATGTGTGTATATACAATACTCACGTCATGCCATATAAGATCTGCAGAACTCTTGTGCCCACGTTTGTAATATTGATATAACATCACGAAGAACCAGTTAGCTAACAGAAAAGCTCCTTCATAAACCGTAGATGGTCTTAAAAAGCAGGAATCTCTGGTTTCCGTGTCGGGAACTCCAAAAACTGCGTCGTAATTATACCTCACCCTGAATCTAACAATAATACCTAATATCACAACGGTATTTGCAAGATTCTTGACTTCTGAACGATTGAGTACAACATTTTCTCTGCAGCTATATCAATTACAGTAAATACCACAGCTCCATAACTAGTTCGTAACAATCAGACAGAGTGGGATGACAAATACCGGTATTCATAATATAATTGAGCTGCGTGCTAACTCTTGGCCGTGGCAAAAAAGTAACACACTAAACTGTGTTCCCTATGCTTTTGGCGACATAACTACTGCACTTATCTGATTCGAAAGAAAGGGATAGAGACACTTACTGTTGGAGCTCTTCGACTGCCCTGTACTCCTGATTAATGGCTTAGTCGTGAGTCTTGTGCTAATCTCATCAAGTTGACACAGGATTGATGGTCGTCTTTTCTCTCCCTGCCCTGGACTATAGACCCCCCCCCCCATTGCGCTGCGTTCAAATGAACGAAACAGGGGTGAAAAGCACGAGAAAACCCTTCAAATATTGACATGCTTCTTGGGTTTCCTAAACTTCTCCCGCTTTCTAATTTCCACGATCCCAACGACAGAATGACACACACTATGCGAGAACCTGAGGTGGAATTAGCTGATCCTGATCGTTTCGGTACACAGCAGGCTATATATGTTCATCCACGAGTGGTTACCCATTTTAGATTAACTCCAATCGCAAAACACAGTACCACTGGCACTAACACGTGTACACTCAAGATGGCAATATTCCAATAGAGATCATTGCAGCAACCTTAAAGACCATGGGCAAATAACAAATCTCCCTGAAACCTGGAGCCCCAATTTCTTTCGCCGTAAGAAAACTGCGGAAACATAGCGACATGGGCAAAGGAAAAGGCAAAATGGTATTGTTTGATGGGAAAAGAGGACGCGAATCTAGGGATGTGAGGGCCCATGTTATGCAGGGTACTACGAGCAAGCCTTTTTTATTCGCGCCAGTAAGCTGTAAGCCTCTTACATTGGTAATGTCCTGCATTGCTGGTTTCTTCTCACAGGCAACCGTCTCCAGTGATGTATGTAAAGAAGCAGGGGCTCAGTAGACCTTTCAATAAGAGTCATACGGATTTTACCCTTGTATTCAACCCACTATACTATTATTTGGTAATTCAAAGTTTATCTTGGAGCTATTAGTACGATTCACGGCATGTAGTTCTCGGACAAAAGAAGCTTGCAACACGACAACTTATTTGGATCTAGCGTTCTGTAATCTAACACCGGTAATCCTAGGGAAGCTGTCGAGATAAATATAAAAAAAGCATAGTAATGAATATAAGATTAGCCGAATAATGGATGCTGCGTTCGTCTGAGAAATTTGGCAAAATTGAAATACAGTTTCCTGAATGCTTAAATTTAATTTTCTTACATTTCGGAAAGCAAGTATAACTGGTAATAATGGCAATTCATGTTGTCGAGGAAAGTATGATAATAACTAACCGGCAATGAATAATAGGCTTGCTTGTCCAGTTCCAATCGCTAATTCGGTAACACTTTCCACGAATTCCCTTTTTAGTGGTATGATTTAATAAAGATGCTAATAAGACAAACTAGTTTAACGACAAACAATATCTTGTAGAAATCGTCTTGTTGATGCTACGAAACAAAACAATACCAAACATATTATTATCAACATGTTATTGGTATTTGTACAAGTGAACCTCGCCAAACATTTAAGAACTTGTACAAGTGAACCTCGCCAAACATTTAAGAACGACAACTTGTAAGAACGACAACAATGTAAGAACGGCAACGAGCATCAGCTCACGCCTACGAGTTCAATAAAAAAAAATTGGACCCTAACATATCGATATCTAACGGCAAAGACACTGATTTTAACTTCCCAATGACGTCACATTGCAACCAAAGCAACCAAATTGTGGTTATATTAGCAATGCATTGATTGAAAGCTTCACAGAATTTCAATGATACGCATGTCACGTAATTAAAGCATGAAAATTCAAGCAGAAGATCTCAAACCCTGAAATCTTACAAATCCAACCCGGGTATAAAATAAAGTTCTCTGGCGCGCAGAGTGTATTCGCCTGGTATCACGAGCACGTCAGGCTTACAATCACAATCACACAATCGGAATAACTGCGTGTCTTAGGAATACACTTAGAGGAAATTGTCAAGAAATTAGACGTTAACGACAAATTAGAAAATCAGGAACTCCGGAGTGTACGTAGAAGCTTCTTGACAGTACGTACTTGGAGGATGTGACAACGAAACACAGTGAATAGAATACGTGTATTCCCTGCTGTCCAGTTATTGTCACTACTGTTGTGTATACACAGAGAAAGTCAGAAACTCTCTTGCTGGAAGTATATATAACCTGCTCGTGTTTTCGATTCCTATGCGACAAGCAAACCAGGGGGGTGGGGGGCAATGTTCTCATCCTCTCTCCAAAGAGGCATAATTTCATCACCATGGGAGTCATTGTTAGCTTCCCGTCCTTTGGTAGTTTCGATGACTTGGTCGAAAGACCTTTTGGACCATTACTGGACGGTCAATTCCACGTTACAGACCCAACAAGCTTTTCTCTCTCTTTCTCTGGCTGGTGTTCGTAAGCTTTTAGCTTTTCTCCGCAACGCTTCTAACGGTAAGGTAAGAGAGAAAAATAGAGCCAGAATTACAGGCTTTGTGTTTGTTTTAATGGGACTATTTTGATAATGGAATGGCATTGTGGGGGGTAGCTGCTGAAGATTTTTGGTCGAAATCTTGCGTGCTTTTAGGTCACGCAGTTTGCTATGGTCAACAAAAAGCCATTACAGTAATACATAATACATAAATACAGTGAGTTTTTCGACCACAGCTGCGACACAGAGATCTCCAGATTACTTTTTACTAACATCTTTTGAGCATATATATGACAGGCAAATATTTGATAAATGGGAAAAAGCTCTAAAAAAAGTTACTGGATACTTTATGGCGTCATCCTTAGTTGGGTAAATAGCTGCTTCCCCATCCAAGACGTGCATCCCTATACGGTCCCCTTCTTCTCCTGTGTTTGATTTGATATCGTTGGGTTCGTTGTGCGTTATGGTTTGTAGGCCTTTGGCTTCTCCTGCCTGTGTATTAGTGCTGTTGTTCCCCTTTTGGTTTTCTCCAAAGCCAAGATTCTGTGCTTAGGGAAGCAAGTCGAGCATCTCCAAACTTCGCTGCAGTCAAAGTCACGGAAGCGAGAAGACAGAAAGAGAGCTGCCGCTGTTGCCTTTATAGCTGCGTAGTTCACTGCTGCAGGTTCGACGAAGGGGTTCCAAAAGGCTGGCACAGAGATCATAATTCGAGAAATTTCAGAGTGCCAACTCCATAAAAAAACGAGACACACGTCACCAGCTTCACCAATTAGACAAAATATGGATGCCATATTTTCCGAACCTATTGTATCTTTATTTTCCTACACATGCAGACAATGGCGGCAGCAAGTCGCGCCTTCAACTTTCTTGAGCCGGAAGACTGTTGTTGTACAACTACATGGAACCCAATGCGAAAACTCACGGAAGAACGAACGTCTTCAAATCTTCCTAGACTAAGACAACTTTTCTTACTCATTCATGTACAGCTTCTAGCTAGATGAAAGCCGTGAATGGCTCCAAAACTTCTGACTTCCTCCCAATCATCTGAACTTCAAATCGCTCTAGCGAAACTCGAAAAAAAAGGCAGAAATGTTTAGGCAAGCATTTAATTTCCACATTGGAGAGGGGGAAACACTATAATGGAAAACGGGAGAAAATCAGCTCTGAAGGCAGAGAAGAGGTCAGTGTTTTCGGTGACCTGACAGTATGTAAGTCTGCAAGCCGAGCGATGAAAATGGGCCGTACTACAGTATTATACCCTCAGGGAGCCATCCGCACAGACCCCTGAGCCATGGGGCAAGGTCTAGTGTGGAGTGGGGGCAAGTTTAGGGGGAACGGGGAGTGCCCTGAGGGGCGTCCCTCCGACTGCGCTCCGCGGAAATGGTTCTTCTCTTTGCTGCCCCGTGCAGCAAAATATATCTGTCTCACCAAGGTACCGTGCCTTTGCCCATCTTCCCACTCCTTCAGTCGCCTAGGGTCTTTGGCTTGGGACACTTAAACTCTTGATTCGAGTGTGTGGCGGTCTTTTTGTTACGGGAATACCATTCACCCTTTGCGTGACCTTAGGCTATTACTCGGACTCTAATTCCGAACCAAATTTTCGCGCATTTTCCGGACAATTTCTCGCATCTCATAGACACTTTTCCAAAAGCCAACCGTACAAAAAAAGTAAACAAGAGCGCGGAAAACAGGATTAAGAATCGACCGGTTGACAGATTGTTTGGTCCCCTTTCATCATTTCTTAACAGCAATAACTTCGTGCCAGCACCATGGGAGAGTGGGTTCACGAATTGCTTATGGTAGCCTAGTCTCCTTGTGTGCACTCGTTGATTACTCTTGATTACTGCTCATTGGAGTCCTTAAAGCAGGGACATTCGTTAAAGCGGCAGTGGGCCTAATCTAGAACTGAGACATTGTGACGCCTTTGCTCATCATATTCCACGTACGATTCTTTTCCTGTGTGTCGTGCTGTTTGTGTGGTGTCCCCTCGCTCTTTTTATTTTTATACAGTCCGTTGAACTAACACGAGCTGCGCGGTTTGCCTTTTCCCCACCCCAAAATTCATTATTAAAACTTGTCCCACTCGCGTTTCGTATTGTTACCTGGTGCCTCCGCTGTGAAAAGAAGAAAAGAAAGTGACACTTCATTTAAATTCGCAGGGCGTGTTCTAAAAAACACTGCAGTTAAGGCTCTCACAGAGAGAATTTTCTTTGTTGCCTTTTTCTTCCTTTGCGGACTGGAATTGTAATTTTGTGGCAGGCGAGCACCAAGGTTCTACGAAAAACCGCCTATAAAGCATCTTTCCACAAGAAAAAAATGGCAGCAAGAAAAATCTTACAGTGCCGAAGGACCTGGTTCTATTTGCTCGGGAGCTTGATTTGCATGGCAGGTAATCATCGCCGACCTTTTATTTCGTTTTTTAAAAAAGAAACACTTTCCTACCAAAGCTCTGACTACACTTTTTATAAGTGTTTCATACACTGTCCTGGCAAGCCCACGGTAGATTATGTAGATCAAATGGGGTTGGTGGTGACAAGGACAATTGGCGTATTTAGTGCCAAACGCCGTGCCGGGGGATCAGTCTGATTCAATGCAGAACTACACAGTCATCTCAAAACAAGTAAAGGCAAGGGAAAATTGAAAGACAAGAGATGCAGCAGCATGTCAAGTGCGAGATAACGTTGGTAAACGCGTTTGGGGATTCCTCCACATGTCTTGGCTTAATTTGGTTAGCGCGAAAACGTGGCAGCACTGCCAGCTATGTCCTGCTATGCTGATAAGAAGAGTTTTCCCCCCGACATAGGCTCTCCCTGTACCAGCGACTGTTGAGACATCGCCATGCAGAAGAGATATCGGCTACTCGAATCTTGTCCTTACAATTTCACTTGCTTTCGATCTTTTGTAGAATTTTTATTAAATACTCCTATGACGTCTCTTTGCATCTGAGCATGTTCGCCATATTTACAAGAATACTCCTTCGTCTGCTAAGGCGTGCCAGCAATATCATGCGTAATTCATCCTTTCCTGTGCTTTTTTTGCACAAAGACACCGAAGTCTTATTGCTGAAGCTTCGTGAACATAGAAAACTTCTTCCCTGAAACTTTTTCTCTGAAGAAATGGTGCAGCAAACCATAGCTTCTGTCTTTTTATATATACATAAAAGTGTCGCTTGGCTTTGTTTGGCCCGCCATACGGAAAGAAAAGAAAATCTTATCAGAGATACGTGAAAATTTTGCAGAATGTTCGTCCTCGATTGAAACAACGGTGCCTTCAATTACGGTCTAATCTTGGAAGAAAAAAAATACCAAAATGGCGGACATCTTACGTGCGAAGAGGCAATAATTCCCTTTTTATGGTGAAACGGTGAAAAGCATTTCACCGCGGAAAAACGTCATAAACGTCCGGGTCCGGTGAACTTCTATGGCATGTCACCGCAATTGATGAATGCACCCCAAAGGACCGATTACGACGATTTGAACGTTACTTACATTATGGTTATTCTTCTAGTCTTTTTATTGACGGACTCTTTCTATGATCCGGTTTGGTAATCAATTTTCGAGCTTTTAAATTGCCCCTGCAACTGAATGCAGTGGAGCGAGAGGAAAATCAATAAATATTGAATTGCGGTATTAAAAATTCTTGAAGCAAAAATCTTTACCGTTTTGTTATCCCAACGTGAGCTGTCTTCATCATACCCGCGGTGGACAGTTGTTTCGAAGCAAACACGAGATCGAGATTGCCTCCAAGTCTACGATTCAAATTGAAAAGGAGTCATGAAGATTTGCCCCCAAACTACACATCTAGAGCAAGAAACAATCGACTCAAGGATCCCGAAAAAGATTCAGATTACATGTGGCACAAAACAGCGCAGTCTCTGACTCTTTCGTGCTGGTTGTATGACAACATTAATACATCAGTGGGGATAAATCAAGGAAATAAAGAGCCAAATTTCCCGGCACAGAACTTTTATCATCCAACGAAAATGAGATAAAAGCAAGCATCTTAACGCTTTCAAAGGCCTTAAACAAATTTGATGGCGTCGGATTCTAGAGTGCTATAGTATACGTTGCAAAGCTGTAGGTGCACTCTTTTCTCCGACTCTATCGCAAGAGCCCGCCCAAATTGCAGCCCTAAAGGACCATTGTTATGCGTATGTCTATCCGTAAAACCCTGCTGGTCGGTTTTCATGGTTTGCCTTTTTTCGCACAAATGGCTTTATATATATAAAAACATATGAGTAGAAATATAGCAGAGGCTGAAGCTGATGGTGAGAGTGAAGAGTCGGCGCTTCAACTCAACTCCTTAGCACTAACAGCCCCCCTTTTCGAAACGTTAAAAGAACGTAAAAGAGTGCTGGCCTAGGGAGAGCATTTGACGAGGAGGTAGTTCACATCATCATCACAGCCTGAGGGCAAAACGCGCATGCAAAGATGGTCCTCGAATTCCCCCAAAGACGCGCGCGGGAACTTGGGGCGGGGCCTTATGGTCCAAGCTTTTTCTTTCTTTTTTTTAAGACGAGGGACAGGAGCATGAAGAGGTTAAAACGTTTTATATGTGTCGTTCCTATGAAAACCTTTTACATTTTCTTTCATCTTGAAGCAAGCCGAGAGCTTGCCGAGATAGATCTTACGCGGCAATAGAACCTCCGTGGAAGCCAAACCTAAAAGCTGCATAGGCAGGAGCTTGTACCCCCACAAAAGATGTAAACGGAGTTGATGGTGCTGGCGAGGTTGGAAGGTTTATGTTAGTCAGAAAGCTTTTAACCTCCACGACCACCAGGAAATGTAACAAGGGATGGTGTGTAGTAGCCGTAACCTATATGCATTGCACATCATAAGACAGTGGGAGGGGTATGGAGGATGTCTCTTCTCTCTCCCTGACAAAAGTAGGTGGGGGAGAATTGAGGGACGCACATACATACAAGCACAACATCGCCTCAATGTGTCCGACTGCATTACAAGACCGATGACATGTCAGCATAATGAAAAGGGGGGACACAATTTCCCCTTCTTTTGCTTTTCCATCCCGACATCACTTTATGAATGTTATGTCCGTGTGCGCAATGACTACTTGCGCACCAAGACTCCACAAAGGCGCATTTCCCCTTCTTCATTCGAACTTTAGCATACAGGCTGCATTTAGATACCCTAAACCACAAGGGTCGCATTAATCTTGAAGGCTTGGTTTAGGAAAATGACGTGACGTCCCTAGGTAAAACGAAAACCAAAGGGTCGGGAGGCTTTGACTGTGGTTCTCCTTGCATCTTGGTGATGACTGTCGCGTGTGTATCTCAACAATAGCTCCAAAAGTAGTTCTGCCGAGGACAGACGTTGTAGCCATCACTTTCGTCCATCCGCCTGTATATTTGGACACAACAAGACGTTGGCCGGCCTTCCGTAGCTACAACTGCGCTACAATTCCCAAGGAATTCTTGTTGGAAGTCGCTCTAGCTACTGTCCGGTGTTACTTTGATGCGCTATTTCTTCGTTCCCCCAGCTCTTCCAATATTAAAGACTTCTTTGGAGTGTTTAGACAGGGTTCCTATTTTCTCGTCATCCTATACACAAAGCGACTTCTACGACAACCACTGCCGCTTTAGACATAGCACTTTAGCTCTAATCTCAAAATCGGGGATTTTCTTTTCTACTCGTTTTTCCTTGACGCCGAAAACTTCCCCAGTGTCGTTCGATAGAACACCATCAAGCCGAATGCGTAAACCGAGTTTAAACCCATACTCAAGTGGTGAATTACTTTTGTTTCCGGACGTCAACCGCGACTGGAGCAAGCAAAAATCATTAATCGTGAGATATGCATGTTAAGGCTACGGTCGCGCAAAGTTAAGCCCCAGTTCCATTTCGTCTTCACCGATCATGGAAATCTCCAAATAGGTCACGTATGTACCATGGAGTAGAATAAACTTTGGCTACTGCCGAATTAAAGAGTGAAAAAAGTGCCCCGGCTCTCCAGCTATAAGCAGAAAAAGATATTTCTCCAGTCTTATATAGGTTTGCGACAACCCACCAGATGCGGCCTTGCCTGGTTGACCTTTCTCTATCGGAGCGTGTATTTCACGTGATAAGGCAAAAGAAAATGTGCCTAAAATACTTCTCTGACATTCACTGATGAGGTGACAGAAGTCCAGAGGCAGCGAACAAAAAACGCTTGCCAATACTGTTCCATAATAACTATTTACATTCATATAATACTCTAAAACCTTCGCCTAATAGATTATTTACGGCCAAATCGAGATGGGAGGAATATAATTACAATTTGAGTGGCTCATATAATACTCAAGAACTGAAGAGACGTCACGTCATCATTCTTTTGTTGTTCCCTCCATAGTTAGGTTTGCTGAAGGCTCAGCAAGCACTTTGCGATATTAAAAGCATCCTTAAAACGTCTTTCCCTCCGGGGGAAAAAACTAAATAAGAAAATCGCTGCAGAGCCCTTGCCATATATAGTTTCAGCATTACTGTATTCCTTCGCTTTTCTTTTGTTTCAAACTATCCCTTCTACTTTCACTGGCCTTAAATTACTTTCGTTCGAATCCGCTTTTGTCAGAGATTGGAAAGCGAAGAATAGGAAAGCACGAGCTAGGACAATATTGCCACCCAGTATTCTTTTTTCTACTGTTCGATTCCTTATGAGTAAATCCAAAGCCTGCCTCGGTTCTTTCGGCCTTCATCATCCTACGACACCCTGCACTAGCGCGCATTTGCATTCAAACTGCATTCCTTCCACGCCTTCCCAACCGTTGTTCAACCCCTTGGGCAACCACCACCGACGATTTTTCAAACCCCCGCAGCTATTTTATTAACTGTCACTCCTGGGCATGTCCACGGAAAAGTTGCCCGTCATCCCGTTTAATCAAGAAATTGGGCATTCCTCTTTTGCGTTGCCAAACTTCATTTAAATGCCTTGTCAAGTTGCTTCCAAGCGTTCAGGGGCATCTAAGTGACAAAGGAGGGGATTGACAAACGGATCTTCTTCAAGAGGAGATATAATACATCTACCTCCGCGTTGTTAGGGATGGGGCTGGTTATACGGGGGTTGAATGCGTCAGTTTTAAACCCTTTTGTAAGTGTAATTTTGTAACTGGCTCCAGAAAATACTAAGAGATCGGCTGGCAAAAACGTGAGGATATTTAAGCAAGCTCAGGAGTTGGCCATTGAAAGATTTGCGTGCTTCCTTGTCAACAATTTTGGAATCTTCGCTCAAATCGGGCTAACGAAGCAAAAACCTGAAAAGCACAGGAGCCTGGCCGATTTAGACTGATAGGATAATACTGAGGATGCAATCGTGATCTACCAACTTTTATTCCTGTGGGTGGGGGGAAGAGGGAACAATGAAGGTTCCTAGCAGTGAGAGTTTAGCGTCCAACCACCACAACTTCCGGAATGATCTTCCCGCGGAAATGACCACATGCTGAAGCCAAAAGCCTCTTCAATGTTCCAATAAAAGCAATTTGTAGAAAGGAAAATTCACCCCCTCACCTTCGCTTAAATGAAAAAAATGCGAAAAAACCCTGCCATCGTTAAGGACTCGATTATATAAATTTTTTGGTTAGTAAAACGAACAACTTTCAAGCTATAAACTTAGTAACGGGGTAACACTATGTTCAAAACGACCCACCGCAAAAAAGCTAAAAATTTTCTCTCATACCTACTCCTTGGCGCGCATCCGCTTTATGTTGCCAGTACATGTAACTCAACCTAGTAAAAAAAAGTTAAAAGCTGTCCACACAGGCACAGACCAAATAATATTTTTTTCGCCTGTTTTTTATTTCCCCCCCCCCCCGAATTTTTTGAATAGTAACCATCATCATGCAAACGCGACCCTGTCCAAATAAAAAAAAGCGATATGCGGAAACTCGGGATATTTTCTTCTCCGGGAGACCTAAGCACTATAGCAATATTCCACGGCAATAGGCGTGGCTTCGGCCGGAATCGGGTGCCGTGCTTGGAAAGAATCGAGCTTTTTCTCCTGAGACCTTGGAGTGCTGGATGCAACACTTTTGTATTAGAATAAGGACAAAAACGCAGGAACAAAAACGCGCGGGAACTGTTTCCGCGATGTACTGCTTTGGAAAACGAAAAATGGTACCGGCATCCGAACTGCACATCACGGTATAAGCTCTTCCCCCTTTGTATGGCCGTGTGTATAGTAAAAGCGCCGATCCCCCGCGTTTGCATGGCAAGGCAGACGAGAATGAGGAAAGGCAAAAAAAATCCCTGAAAAACTGGGGTCTTTGTTTTCCTAAAGCTGAGCTGCATGGCAAATGCTTTTGTTTCACGAGTTTTCTTTTCTTATCTCATCACAGCATCCATTCGCCATTAATAGTCTCAAGCGTTGGGAGACACGAGAGCGAATGGAATTCAAGTAAATCAGTCTAGTTGTCTAGTCAGGGAGTTCTTCTCCTCAACTTATTGTTATTTCTCAACAAGAAATCTCTGGTGTGTAGCACTACTCTTTTTTCTTTCTTTTGTAATGGGGCGTCAAATAAATATTACCATAAAAACGTAGTCGTATATAGCCCGAAATAGGGGCGTAAAGGACTCAATATTTCATTGATATAGCTTGCTTTGGCGCTCTTTCAATGTCGTATCCAGAATTTTTTGGGGATGTAAAAATAAAGGAAAACTCGACGCACTGGTCAATGTAAGAAATGTTTCCCCTAGTCTTAGAATGTCCCCATTTGGCAGAAGCTTTATCGCTCTTTTTTTTTCACCCGATTTTCACACCTCGACGTTTCACAGCAAAAATCATGTATAAAAGCTTGGGAGTCGCTGGGAAATGTCCCTTTATTCCATTGTGAGACCGAAAACTCGAAACTTTTGTCTCTATTCATGACCCGGCTGGCAGTGACAGTTATGAATGGAATTTGTGTTGAAGACGGTTTGGTTTAGGAGGGAACAACAACGCAGCAGCAGCAAGCTGATACACTGGGTCACCGCCAAGAATGCCAAAGTTTCTAAGAAAGCATAGAAAGCACCGGGTGGGAGGAATACAGGGGGGGGGGCGAGCTCGGGTGGGGGGTCGCAATACTCTCGTAAATTTAGTTGATCTAATGGGCACGTTTGGTTCATTTAGATGAAGAGTGCTGGGCTCTTCGTTTGACATCCGTTCGAGTACCTTCGACGGTCTTGGAAGGCCAAAAGGTAACATTGGAATGCAAGTACGACCTTGAAGGCGACTCACTCTACGCTGTCAAGTGGTACCGGGACGTCGACGAGTTTTACCGATACATTGCTGCTGACGAGCAGCCTCTAACGATATTTAAATTACCCGGAATTGATATAGAAGTAATTAAAAAGCAAAAATATACCTCCACATTTTAGATCGGATTCTAAGAATTTATTTACGTATCCAGCAAAACGACTCGGACAATCGTCGAGTGACCTTCAAATCAGCCACACTGGAAACGTCGGGTACTTATCGCTGCGAAATTTCTACCGAGTTCCCCAGCTTCACAACGATTTCTGGCCACGGAAACATTACTGTCATCAGTTGAGTTGCAAATCCGCTGAAATGATGAATCACTGATTTCGTTTCTGATTCTCTTTTCACACAGAACCTCCGGAAGCCGGGCCTCTCATTACTGGCGTTCGCAGGAGTTATAATATTGGCGAAGTGCTAACGTCCAATTGCACCACCTTCCGTTCCTTACCATTTGTAAACATGACCTGGAACTTGAACAACCAAACGGTAAGGACTCCTTGAGATTGGGTTTATTAGGCCGGAGGTTTGCTCAAAAATGACGTGACTAGTTTTATGAAACGGCACCTCGTTTGGGAGACACTGCAGACAGCTGAAAATTTCTAAGATATCGCTCACGACACCAATCTTTGCTGCAAAAAAGGAAACATTATTTCGTAAAAAAACGCGCCATCAGTTAAAGAATAAACACAATTTTGAAAAAAATCAATATTTAGCTAACTGATAGGACAAATTTCACCTTTTCTCCTTCACGGCAAAATAACTTAGCACCAGTATTAGATTTCCGCATTCTTGTCAAAACTAACTTTTGTTTATGAATTAGGTTGATAATTTCTGGATTCAGGACTATCCACCCTTAATGGACAGCAAAAGTTTGTACACGACCGTATCAGGCATACAGTTTCAGGTGCAGCCTCAACATTTCATCCACGGCAGCTTGACCTTACGGTGTACCATATCTCTGCGTTATGTGTACAACCGCTATAGCGAACAATCCGCTGCTTTATTAAGCATCACCATGCCAACCAAATCCCAACCTTTGCCTCGGAGCTCGAATAATGGTAAGCTCACTTCAGCACTCAACCATTCCTCACAAACAGCAATACCAGGTACACAACTTAGCATGAAAGGCGAAAGAGCGAAGGTAATAAACTAATCCCCGTATGTGTTACTATTTCCAGTCATTTCTCTCCCCGGACTTTGTCTTATCGCCATGGCAATAATCACCCGTAGCAGTAGTAGCAGTACCTTGCAGTGCTGTGGAAATAGTCCAAGTTTGTCCCTGCTCTAGATAGATGTGGTCTCTTATATACTTTCCTGTTTTTTTTTCTTGTCCTGTGCTGTGCTATTCACTTATATAACCCCAGTCATTAACGAACTCTTTCGGCTATCTTGTATATAAGGCATTCTAATGATCTCTTTTGAGTTTCTTCACTGCTTTCCTATCAATAACTGAGCCATAGCCAAAGGGGGGGGGTTCCAGGCCGGTCGTCAATTATACTAGCTGATCGCTAAATTGATTCTCTTGTGTGCACAAAAGATTGTAAATAGCGAAATACATGGCTTATATACGTACACACCGAGTCCCACACAAGTACAGTATATACTAGCGGCAAGCAATAAATCGTCTTTCGAGGAAAAAAATCAAGCCATTCCCCCCTGCAACTGACATCAGACGGCAGTCTATAAAGTAACGGAGAGCCTTGTATACATAGAAACGAATAAAAAAAAGCACAAAAAATGCCCTGCTCCAACTTACCCGTCCAAGATGACGTTCAGAGAAAAGAAAATGTAATAGAAAAAGCCTCCTGCAAGTTAAATTCAAAAATAAAATAGATTGTAACCTTCAGGTACAAAAGAGGGTTGCAAGTGTCCTTTCTGAGCTATATATATATATGAGAAAAAGGACCTTTTTATTAAAGTCCTTGGTTTTATCACACCTTCTAATACCTTAAAACTAACCCGGGGAACTTTGTATGTACTTTGTTATCCTACATGCTCCCGTTTTAGACGTTTTTCATCAGTATAGTCTCTTTAGCAGGGAAGCGTCTGAAGGTGTGAGCGCTCCAAATTTGCTATTTAGTGGGAATAAGGGGGGCTCTCAACTTAATTTAAAGGATATCCTTAGACACACCGGATGACACTTGGAGAAAAAATAACTAAAGAAAAGCATCCAAAGCGAACAAAAGGGATTTGGAGGTTTGATGCTCCTACTCAATTCTGTATAAAAAACAACAACGCCTTCCCGTCTTAATTAACTTCGAAACACACATTCTAGGATATAACGCAAAATAAACATCACCAAACCTCGAAAAAGGAAAAAACTAGTAGAAACACATGGAACAAAGGGATAAATATACCAAAGGATAATTAAATTGGCCCAATCTTGCATAAGCCGCTTTAAAGCCATATTTTCCCTACTTCAAATTCCGAAAACTACGCACCTCTTACTGTTAATCTTAACAACTCCCAACTCCTTAACAACTCCCAACAAACCTCATTCTATCGAATGAGGTTTTGTGACTCACAAAGACGTAATTCCTCTGCCTCGACGTTTCACGTCATGAAAGAAAAGGGCCAGCAGTTTCAGTATGCCAGAAGACTTGTCAAATGATGCATTCGAACGTGTACAATATGCACAAGTTCTGGAAAACCATTTCCATTTTTCGGGCCTCAGGCCAAAAAAAAAACTAAATATTATCGGAAAACCTATCACAGGACGTAATGAAAACCGTGTCACCAATGCAGCGCATCAAGCGTTGTCAGCGTTCTCTCCTGTAACGGAGCACCGTCTAGAAATATAAACGGGAAAATGTTCTCCAAGCAGGAGATCAAGCCAAAGCCATAACCGCTTTAGTATTACTTCGCTTGTCACGTCTTCAGAAACTTTTGCCGAGGAAAAACTATGTAACGCTGAGCATGTGAAATGCTGTTCAACCCTCGCATCTGAACTGCCCCCAGAAGATTTATGTCCCAAGAAGGACTGAGTCCAACTAGTGTAGATATCCACGCGAAACTCTCTCACACACACTCTGCGCCACCCCTTTCACTGACAGAGAGCTAGACCGAGACAGTATTATTCAACAGTTTATCTTACTGCCCCCTTCTGTAAATAAAAAAGATACGGCTAAGAGATCTATTGTTTCCTAATTTGACGCTTCCTGGTTCTGTACTCTATTCTAGAGCTACAAGAGCAAACTGGGTAACAACGCAACCAGTCCTGGGATAATTAGTCCTTGGGGACAAAAGCTCTTCGTGGACTGAACCCCAACCTGCTGCAAAAGGGGCAATTCGATTTCTTATTATATAGGACCAATTTATTGTCAATTATACAGCGATACAGCAATTGCAGCTGCTAAGACTAGATTTTAGGAATGCTGGGTGGGAGGGGAGATATAATAAGCACCAGAACTGGACATTGCTGCCTATTGGCACTGGAGCGTGGATAGGATTGATTGAGGAGCAAAGAATTGCCCCTACTGGATTACTTACAACAAGACACATGTGAGGTTCTGTGCTTCCACCTCTTACGTAGAACGAGTGCATAAAACTGATCGTGAAAGAAACGATTTTGCCGGCGAAGGGGGGCAACTCGACCACAAAAATATAGAACCAAACTGTACTATGCAGTACACTATATAGCCAGCCAATGCACACCCCTCTCGCTGAAGTAACCTCATTGCACCAAGCGATTACATTGCTACTCCGGAAGAATTGCACCAAAGATGGAGAACGTTAGCGGCGAAACAAGCTGGGGAAAATCGTAAACAGATACTTCTGTTAGACTCCTCTGCACTTTTACCCCACCAAGTACGAATTTGCTTAAGCTTGAATTATACTTTATCGTTGACAGCTTGAGGACTGCGATTCAGTCAAAGATTCTACACAACTACTTGGCTCGCACTTGGTCACACTAACAAAACACAACAATTCCTAAGCAAATGCAGATGCTTGTCCCTCAACGGCCCATGTACTCTGATATAATTGTGCATCTAGGATCCCTATTTCGCAACGTTTACCCTGCCAACAAGGGATTCTAAGAAAAAAAAAACTAAGCACACTCTCCCTAAAAAAGGATCAGATAAGACTACAATGGGGTAGCAGCAAAAAATACTGTTATATCGCAAACTTTGGCTCATATATATCTTTTCTTTAAGACGTATTCCCTGAACAATGGTTTAAGGGAAATATATCGATCGTTTTTCCAAGTACCACAAATCCTTAGTTCTTGAAAAACGAACGACCCTTTAAAGCTCGCCGGATGTAATAAGGATCCCTAGCCAGAATGGTGGAGCAGAAGACCACACGGTGTTATATAGCAAGCACCCTGTGCACGCGCCTTAATGACACCCAAGCTATAGGACTAAAGGTTAATTGAGCCATTTGCCCCTTGCGCCATGGTTTGTCTATGCAAATCAAGGAGCAAAAGCGTTGTCATGACAACTTGTCTTAACGCGTGACTAATTACATGCTGTGGGTGTAAAGAAAATAGTCCAGAGATCCGGTTGCGATGGAACTTCCGCCATTTTTTTATGAAGCCCTTGCAGAAAAGTGTATCGTTCTCGTCTACTTCTGTCCTTATATACGCAGCAAGCATTATTATAAACAATCCAACGCGTAAAAACACTTCAACCTTGTTCATTTATTACCCGACTTCCACACTAATTGGAGGATTAACGAAGGATTCTAAAGTCCAAATATGAAGCTTATGTTGCCGCAAGTTTTGAAACAACGCTTATAAAAAATGAGGAGACTAATTCTTTGTCCCCGCTCCCCAACGATACCGACAAGAAGCACTTACTGTGCAAAAGAAAGGCAGTATAAGAAACAACAGTTGGTGTAAGGGTCTTGACGACATAATATTTCAAACATCCCTTTGAGAGGCCTTACAGCTATATTGTTGTTCGTGTTTCTCTTTTGGGGTCTAGGCGAGTTTTGAAGCCCACCACTGCTGCACACCGCCCTCACAGCATGCATTTACAAGATTTATATGTTCACCAAGTAATAAAGTCGACGGTGACATGCAATAATGTCATCCCCTCACGCTTTTCCTATGTACCAGTATATATCCCGAACCTCATGCAACATGCTCCAGACGCAAAGTACAGTATTATACCAGATATGAAGCAAGAATCGGAGAGATACGTAACATTCTTCATCGTGGATCCATGGGCCTTTCGAACCCAGCTTGCCTTTAAGCATTTCCACGCAGACGGAGACATCCATTTTTCGTTCATGGGTAAAATTTGCTTAACTACATTGGGCACACATCAAATAGGTTATTAAATGGGTAGAGCACCGACGAAGACAAGCAGCCTGCCCAATCTCGTCGTCACTTTACATTCACGCAGTGGCAAAGCAAGCAGGGGCCCGATTGGGAACACACGAGTTGAAAGTTCCAAACAAACAAGTCGTTTGGTATGCAAATAAAAGTCATCCCCAATAACGCCCATGGTAGTCAAGGAAAGTTGCAAATTATTGTACGAGACTTTGCTCCGCCAAAGAAAACTCCCAAAGTTAAAAAGAAAGCATTCCTTACAAAACAGGCGCAAACTCTTGTGTCAACTTTCAGATAAAAAGAAAGAGAGAGAGCGAGAAACGCGCTCTGAAAACGTAAATTAATTCTGGAGGAGATACTCTGTTACATTTTCTAAGAAGAAAGTTAGCTAGAATTGCAGCAGATAATTACATTATGGAATTCAAGTCACCCAGGTCTTCCGGTTTTATGTAAATTAGATTAATTAGGGAATCTCAACAAGTTAGCGGCGAACCCCCTTCGCTCTTCGCGGCTTTGCACTGAGGCTCGTTACTTCTTGCCGCCTTCGAACGTCGAAGAACAAGGCCTCAGTCATACCAACCAAGGAACCGAGGCGAAGATTCTCCCAATCATACCATATGTGCTTCTGCATTGCTTATACGCTCAGAGGGCACCAGCCCTTCAGCAAGTTAGGCTCTGTAAAGAGCTCTTGAATAATTGATTTCGAAGGTTAGTAATTATTTTCCGCTTCGAATCCATGAAACTTGGAATATTGTAGCTCTACACTTCCTCAGACGTGGATTCTTGGCGGTCTTGTACGGTAAAATTATTTTCCACAGTCTGACACGATTATCAGATAATGGGTGCAGCATGGAAGCACCCTGCTTCTCATTCCGGAGTTCGCCAGACATTTGCTGCTGCAAGCCTTATTCAAGAGGGAAAACATCCATAAAACAAAACAGTCAAATGTAGAATTCAGCTTTTCAAGTAGTGCCGGTTCCTCGTTACTCGCAATCGTAGCACGGAAGAAGTACCCTGCATTCAATCGATACAAAAGAAGCGTTTCACGAGCTTTCTATTACACAACCTTTGACTCGGAGCATTGTCTCATCTGAAGCAGATCTAGCGATTCAAGAGCGCCTTTCCCCCCTCTCCAGACTCCCTTCCACACTACCTTCAACCTAACAAGCGCCAGAAGCAGGTTATCACTGTTTTTCCAAGCCAGTGATCTGGCAAGTCGCTATGTAAATCGTGTTTGTTACCGCGTACCACGGATTGTAATGAGAAACCACATCAGTTTTGTTGTGTTGCTGCTGCAGTGACTTGCTGGATGCTGTAAATCAGGGAACCATGCACGCGGATGCGTCTCCATATCCACTCTTCTCACACAGCCTCCGTCGACTTTAATGAAAAGGAGTATATGTTAGAGAGCCAGCTATAAAGCGGGTGCTCCGACTTCCCAGATGCCATCCTCCCAAATATTTTGAGAATCTATTTCAAACCTGAGAAAAGCGAATTTCAAGAAAAGATAACAGAGTAGAATCTGCCAAATAAAATGGTAGAACATTTTTCTTTTAGATAAAAAAAGGCCAAACGGGTACCATTCAAAACCATTTCATCTGCTTTAATCATGCAAATAAAGTACAGTAAGGGGGAAAACTATTTGCCTTTGGCACGCAATTGTCCAATACCAGTGGACTTGCCAAGTCGTGGGCTTACTACAGTTCCCGTTGGTTTGGTAGCTTTACGAAGGGTAGCAAATCACAAGTTTCCTCGTGATTTGAACAATAACACGCACCGTCAACCTTAACCCAATATTGTACCAAAACAGTTCTTCTACAGCGCCAGCAAATGAACTAATCCATAACGCTCCCTCCCCCTGTACGTTTGCAAGTCGTTAATCTTGAGCCCGTCGACGAGCAATGAGTTTGCATGTCAACATGGATATTTTTTCTTATTCTAAACATTTTCAGCACAGTAAACTAACATCTTCAGTTCAAGCTGTCTAGCGCTAATACTTTTTTTTGAGCGGAGACTGCGCTTGGATTTTGCTACAATTGCATACAATTTCTTCCACCCCCCCAAAAAAACTTTCAAGTCTTGGGAAGAAAACCCGTGCCTTGTGTGTATAAGCACACACGTGGAAAAAGTAAACCTTTAAGTTCCGCAATACAATACACGTTCTTTTTCTCAAGGATGGAAGCAACAGCTCAGCGGATCCCATGAATTTTTTTTCTACTCTATAAGGGTGAAAAGCAGGAGAGCAGTAGAAAATGAAAAACAGAACGTAATCTAAGAAGTGGGAATAAATTTGATTTTCTTCGCCCAAGTCCTTTTTGATTTGTAGCCTCGAATGGGTCTTTTTGTGTTGCTTTCTTGTTGCAACGCTTCTCGCTATTTTCTAACAGATAATGTGGACTGGAATCTTTGTAGTTTGCTTGGGAGCTTAGTTCTTGATTCCGAATTGCTCTGTGAGCCTGTACCTCCCCCCAAAAAAACAGAAAAAAACCCATAATTAATGCAGATGCTTTCTCGCAACAATCAAGTGCTACCGACAAATATATACGAAGAGCTTCTCTCATTATTCATATACTGCTTGGGCCAAAGACAGGAACGTCAACAATTGTTTCCCGGAGCGACGGAAAAAAAAAAAAACGCTCGCTTCACACCTTTATAGGATAGCCACGATGCAAGTAAAATGACCTAAAAATAATACAAGACGAATTTTTCGTTCTATAGATTCTAAGAAACTCTTTACTTTTCACATTGGACAACTTGTGTAACTGAAAGCAAAGTTTTTGAAACCGGTTTGCTTTTCGTAACTGTTTTCCTGTCAATAATCCATATATAGCACCACCTACGTTGGAATTCGCTACAAATGATAAACGATAGAACTCAATGGACCTTGGGTGCACTTTATGCGGCTTTTCTTGGTGATCGCGCGAAACAAGAGTTATACATTAACTTAACTGCTCTCTGGCAATACACGAGAGTGTAAACTTATGGCTCTCTCAAGCTAGACGGAGCCAACGTCACCGTTGGGATGTGCAAGTTGGAGTTGAAAAAAATTAAAAGGAATTCAGTGATGATGGATACGGTATTTCCGATACTTTTATCACAGGCTGCGATCTTTTTTCTCTCTCTCTCTCACCCCCTCCCCCTTCGTTCTCATCTAAAGATTATTCATAGCATTTTTTGCCCTAATATAATCTGGTCTGCCAGCAAGCAGGCATCAAGCACTACTCTTGCCTACTTCGTTTATCAAATGGGCAGCCGTTTACGAGCACCCATGCGTGTCGCCTTCCTTCCTAATGCAATCAAAGTTGCCTCACATCATTTTCGGCAGCTCAGCGCCCTCAAATCTCGGCTGCTACACACGAGCTTTGCACTGAACAAATGCACATACCAATCTAAAACGTCTCAATGCTTTCATAATTTTCTCCCAAGTCCGAAAAACCTGGCCTTACATCCCTTAATTTCTTTTCAAGCCAAAAAAAGGAAAAAAAAGAAAAATCAGAAAAAAAGAAAAACGCAGATAAAAATAACAATAACAGAGGCAACTCTCATCGACAAGTAATTTGTCATGAGAAGCAGCACACCACATGACAACCCCTTCGATACATCTACAAATGCATTTTCCACTCCCCTGGTAAGGATGAAGGGGATAACATGGAAAAAGATCTGTGTATTTTTATCTCTCCTTCTCTTTACTGCAACGTTTAATAACTGTGTCAATATCCTTTCTAAGGGTTCGGGCTAGCGCAGGAAATGTTCTTGTTTTGCATTGTTTCGTGTTCTCCTCGCTCGCCAAGCTGCTCAAGCTCCCATGTGCGGCATTACTCTCGTACTCCAGTCCCTCTCATCAGTTATTAACTCTTTATAACTGCACCGCCAAGTCCCATAATGAAGCACATCTATACTTAAAACCCCTATTGTGACCCCGGCAAACCAACATGCCACATTGTCTTTCCTTCTTTGTTATATGTACTTTTTGTGCTTTTTATACGACCAACGCTAAACACAAGTTCTCACCAGCGGCAAAGGAACGCGAAGCCGAGCATTGTTATACCACGCGTTTAATTACACTTTCTAATGAGGACATGATGGAGCAGATCTATTTCCCACTGGTGCAGCAAATCCTCGACAAAAGCTCTTTTATCCCGTTAGCGATCTTTACTTCGTGGCAACGGCAACGGTTCACGCAAACATTCTGTATACAAAAGTTTTCTAGTGGGACCAAAAAAAGCAACACACGTGCTTCTTATACGTCGCGTCCAAAAGTTCGCATATCAAGGAACACGAATTTGCCAGGCACGTTCAGAAGATTATTAAAATTCCCTGCCCGGCTTTCACATGCCACAACACATCACCATATTGAATACAGTTAAGTCTACATATGCACTATACTGTGCTTCGAAAAAAAAAATACAAATAAAAAAGCCCGTCTAGAGCAAGTCCCGCCCATCAAAGCTCTTTTACTATGTTATTCGGTAACAGGAAACAGATCGACCTTTCTCAGGCAAGGATATATTGTTGGACTGTAATATTTCGTTATAAATGTGGTGTCCAGCTGGTCGTGTCACGTCATTGTGGCAGGCCAAGGGAGACAGCATCGATCTTGGTGTTGGCCGCAGGGCGTTTGCCATGTTCGACTTGGACTTGACCACGTGTATAAGCCTTTTTCTCGTGCTGCTGATATCCTCGACATAACTAAAGTCACGGGGGGGGGGGACATCTATGAAGACGAGCTAGTTCTTATATGTATCGTCAAATCAAGAATGACAGATTCACTAATCGGAGACTAAACCTCGTATACAATCATGGACAAACCCTTTTAGAACTATATCTCGCTACCTCAGCTAGACTTGACTCCCCTAGGGAGGTTAAGTTTAAGCCTTACTACCCAGTTTTCTTCTCCGGTGTACCAGACTTGTTTTCCCTTCACGTTGACGACGTCCCGTCTGGAAGAAATAGCTAGAGGCAGATAAGCCAAACCTGAGGCGTAGTTCAACTTTCCAGCCACAAGAACACTAGAGACATAGTATAACTTTCCGGAATTCATTGTTTTAGTCGATTAAATTCGTCATAGGTACCACAAGAAGTGACAATTAGAGTTCGCTAAAAAATATACCACCATAATTTTTTAATATTGTCGTTTTTATTTGAGCCGCTGCCCGCTATTTATTTTTGATGAATAATAAATTGTCGCGCCCTACACTGGCATTATTTAAGCCACTTGAGATGGGTACAGCTTCTTGCCTTATGGCTTCTTCTCCATATCAAAAATACATACAAGAGGCATATTTCAAATAAATCCAAACTTTTAGTGCTCTGGAGAGGAGAAAATAACAGGCATTGTTACTTTACTCGTCTAAAATAAAAGACATCAGGAATCCGAGAACGATGGACACCAAGTTTGTATCTATTCTTCTGTTTTTTGTTTGTTTTTGCTGCAAGAAGCGTGTCAGGAAAAAATAGCACTGCCCCCCTTCCCCTGTTCATATTTTATGATACAGAGCATCCTCGTTTTGAGCAAGCTTGACCGGCTCACTCCCCAATGGTCCAAATCACACTAAAGATTTCAAAGCTTCTCCCGAGAAAGCTGTGCAATTGTTGCGGACAAGGATCGCACCATAGCAACAATCATTGCATGACTGGACCAAAACTGTTCAGCTGCTAGAAAACTTGAAACCTCTCTCTCGGTCTGCTTCTAAAATAAGTTAACCTTGAGATATCAGAAGGGAAGAAAAACATGGTCTCTAAAATCGGATAGCATTTTGACAGCACATTTTGAAAAAGGTCCCCCAGCCCCCTTCTTCACATTATTCTTATACGATAATCTTCCACCTCCTAACCTCTTTCTCCCGCCTCTGCATGACAAACTGTCAGTCTTCATTTAAACGAGCCCCGCGTCCTGCTGGATTACCCTTGTCGTTTGACTGACAGGACCGAAATATGAGGAGGAGCTCGTGATTCCTACCGGTGATTTGGACCCGCAATATTAAGCAACCCTATCAATCAATCATTTTGGTTATATTTTGGAGCCACGGAATTGAAAACTATAGTTTCAGGTATATCGCTCAAACAAGCCTATAACACACCACAGGACCTGACAGTAACACAACATTTCTCAAACTGTCATACTTCTGGAAGTTTCACCAACATTTTTGTTTCGTTATGATTATCTTTACAGACAGACAGACTTTTGGTCTCCGAGTCATTATTTCTAATGTTCGCTCTGACGCTGGCGATTTTGCGGCCTCGAAAAGCAATTATTTCAGCATTTGCTCGAGTTATGGCCCGTTTCCCCTGTACACTGCGGTTGACACGCGTCACCGACTATAGCCGTTGATTCCTTCGAATCGTGAACCGAAAGTCCTCTGTACGTAAAAGCTTTTGTAAGGGGAAAGTAAGGGTTTTCAAGAGAACGGTATATATGCTACAGATCAATAGTAACAAAAGTAATGACATTTTATCTGAAAGAAGCTCCATCCCAAACCTCAGAGTAACACGAAGGTTTTTATCTCTCTCTATATTTACCTGCAGCAATGGTATCTTCCCAAGGTAGCAGTAGTCAGAGGAAAATCTACTCGTCATAAATCGAGTTTTCGCTGGCTAAAACGATTCCTCTATTGAACCATTTGTTTCGTTATAGCCCATGTCTGTCCACGATTTGCTTAATGCGACACAAACGCACATGCACATTTTCTCTCTCTGTTCTAACTTCCTTTTCTGCAATACAATCAATACATTTTAATAATAAAACTATTATTCGATTAAAAATCTAATAAGTTTTATTTTTGCAAATAATGTGACGCAAACTGAAAGTATGAACGATTCCCAACTATACACTAAAGAACGCAGAACACGTAGAGCAACTATTTTTCCCTTTAAAAAGAAGCTCTGAATTCATTTTCGGTGTCATGAAACTATCCTTATGGGCAGTACGGAGTCCAACGCCGAGCGTACGCGTAGAAAATAAAGCGACGAAAACGGCGCATCATATCTAGTCTAGATCCTCGTAGTTTCTCCGCGAAGTGGTCTACATTGGAATCGATGATGATTTGTAAGGCCATCAAAAAGCTTCAGAAAGGATGCCTTCTCCATAAAGCTCAAGAGACCTCTTCGCTCTACTCGATAGTTGCAGAGGAGTCAAGTTCTGGACGGTGACGGGGGAGTGGAGTAAAGAATGGCTACCAATCACCCCGAAGTTGGAGAGAGTCGTATAAACGACAAAGGTAAATTTCTGCCACTTCGAAGAAACCACTTGGGAGTCTTGCTACTCCCAAACAGTTAAGAAAAATAAAAATGGGATATTTTCCTTTCTTTTTAGCGCACTCTGGCAAATGCACTTTTGACTCGCTTCCTACTAATGAGCCTTCACGACGCGCTCATTAGTCTACTTTGGGTAATTCATTAGAAGATCAAAAAAAGTACGGCCGCCAGGCCGACCCAACTTCTTGAGGTCTGAATCCCTGAATTTAGTCTGAAATTCGTAGACAACTGTCAACACACTGCTATAGACAGCTTTCAGACTAATATTTACACGTTAATTTGCCTTTCACCTCACCCCGGCCTATCCTATATCATAACTTTTCATAATTAAAGCAAACTAACAAAGCTTTTCTGGTAATGAAAATTACATAATTATTTTAGTCGAGCTGATTCGCAAACTAGATGCGCTCTACTTCCCCAACACGCGTTGGTTCCTCCCCATCACTACAATGGCATTGATCTCCTTAACTTAATGCAATGAGAAGCAAATGTGGAAATGCCATGGAAAGAAATGTTTCAATGGTCAGTTAGTTAACTTATTGCGCATGGCATGATACCCTCTACAGAAGAATTGACTGCCAAAAGAAAAATCGTAACAAAAACAAAAACGCGAGGCATGAGGACACAGACCGAGCCGACACCAATGGATAAATCATAGCCACCCTTTTCTCTCTCTCTCTCTTTGCCTCATATAACATAACAAAGGCGTTTTTTTTCTTTCTTTCATGTACCAGGAATTGGCTGGAGAGGAATTCTAGGTTTACTATTGCATATTCCGCAGCACATAGAAGGAATTTTGTCTGGTGTATATATATAAATATAACTGTAAGTCATAGTGCACAGTGACACTGGGAACTGAAAGTCGTTTGCAGACTTGGGAGACCGGAACCGAAACAAGTTGGGCATAAGTTAACGAAGTGTAACAACATTCGGTTGCACACTAAGACGTTTGCCTTTGACTGACCCAAACGCAAAAGTCTCCTCGACCAACGTCACTCTCCTCTCGGGTTGTCTACAACCTAAAGTAGATTTTCGTCAGTTGCGCAGTTAAAATTTTCCTGAAGTCTTCCTGAGCTGAAGTGTTCTTCAGTGCGCGAGATTTGCTGATAAGGGTAACAACTTTTGTCGGGCTCTTCCATTTCATTTGACGCTCCTAGCTCCAAAGACTGGACTTCCTCCTCGTGCCTCTTAGGATAGTATAAACTCAAGTTCTTCCCAAGATCCCAACTTCATGCCAAGCATGTATTATACCACAGTTGTATCCTTTTGTCCCGCCCCTTGAACCGCTCTAGGAGAGACGATATGCAGGGACATGCTATTTTATGTGTGGAACGCACATAAAGCCTGCCTAACGTTTTCGCACAATTGCAACACTTGTCAATGAAGCAAAGGAAATGCGATAACTGTTCCTTAGCCAAACTTAAGAGGTATACATCAAAATATCACATTTACAGCATTTAGAAGCCAACATAACATGCTAAAAGTTTTTTTTTTCTTTTTCAGGACATTTTTCAACACAGGGCGGACTGGGCAAGAGCTGCACGGAGCTAAATGGTGAATTAAGAGTCTTTGAGTGCACAGTGGCAGCAAGTCTTTGGTAAAAATGAGACTTGTTTCTTGTGTGGAAGCGCAATGCTGAGAATCAAAAGCTTTCTGGGGTGAGTGTTGATTTGGAGGGCAATGAAAAATCAAGGTTCCGTCGATACATATAGAAAAGTGGCAAGAAATCAGTCATGAAGCTTTCCTTTCAATGTTTTTGCAGGATAATGATTGGAATACTTTTTGTTGACAAACACGTCTGACGAGGCCAAAATACTACGGCTTCGCTTCGTCTTCGGGAGTACTGCTCCCGACAAAACCCAGTTCCAGAATAGGCTCTGCATCGCCGTGCAAAATTTGGAGTAAGAGATCATAGACGGGCTCCATGGCTTTACTATAACCTTGTGGTGTAAGATGGAGGTAATCGTACATGTCATGATGGGAGATGGTCCCATCCGCTTGGACGAAGCCTGGATCAATGGCTACGAATTGAGTTTGGGGAACAGGGGCCAGGAGACAAGTTAAATTCCTATTGACGCCTTGATTGCGTTCACGAAGTGGGTTTGGGTATTGGCCTCGTGGTAGTAAACCCTACATGGTCGCAGGGTAGGAAAAGAGGAGAAAAAATAAACAGCTGATCAAAAACTACCCTAGATTCCGAACTTGTCTGTTAAGGCTTATAACTTGTAAGTTTTTGGTGTGAACTCGGAAACTTACGAGGACTATGATAAAAGCTTGAGGTTGCTTTTCCCGTAAAACGTTCACAATAGCCTCGATTCCTTCGGCAATTTGTTCGGGGGTGTTACCGTGGTTGTTCGTGCCCACCAAAAGAACTACAACCTTGGAGAAGTGTACAGGATTTTGAAATTGTTTTGTTACAAGAGATATTTGAAGGTAATTTATGTTCGTACTTTAGGTCGAATATTGTCAAGTTCCCCGTTGGAGAGTCGCCACAAGACATGTTGAGTCTGATCGCCTCCCACACCAAAGTTGAGGCAATGTAAAGGTGCAAATAAAGTTTTCCAAACTTCACTAAAGGCCAAGTGACATACAAGGGAGTCACCCACAAATAAAACATCCGGCTCGCCTTCCTTGGCTTCCATAATAAAACGTTGGTGCTAGAATCATGGATAAGAATATACGAGAGATTTCTTGGCATTCAGCTTCATTGCCAATGGGTGACGGAATGGAGATGGTGCGATGAAAACCAAGTGATGTTAAGATGCTTGTATAGTAGTGGGCAATAACATTAATGCAGGATGCATGGAGATGGAGGCAGGCCAAGGGACACAGTCAGCAAGGTTGGTACAAATGTTAGGATTCGGGGACATTATTCCTATGTTTAGTCAATGAGAGGGTGTGGTCACGACACAGGAATAAAAAGACCAGGAAAATGGACGTATTAAGAGGCTAAAAGCTTTCTGGAACTATTGCGAACTCTTAAGCTATAACCAACATACGAAAAGAATAATCTGTTATATCCATCAAGATGACCAACGAACCCCAAATAAAGTCCCTTCAGTCCTGGTAATACTATAAAGAACTACGTTGGAAACCTACCCTAAGAAAGATGGCCACCCTCGCTGTTATAAATGTAACGCATCTCATCAAGTGTAAAGCAATAAAGGTTAAATAAGCAAAGCGTTCGCACTGTATAATCCAGCTCCACCTCAAAAAGTATCTGAATCAAGTACACATGTTTCCGGCTCACACTATTTCATTCCAAAGCAGTTGAAAGAAAAGCTAAAAAGATCTTACTATACACGTATCTATAAATTCCTATACCAAAAGCGTGCAGAGCTTTTTTCTCAGTTGCCAAGCAATCAACAACAGGAACAGAGAGAAGAGCAAAAGTCGTAATGCTTGCTGCACTTACCATACATATCCATCGGCCATCTCCTTGCACATCGTCAGGAATTGCGGGCACAGCAGCAGGATTAGACATGCTGCTATGTTATGTTTTCTTATCAATTAACACCTTAATTAATTGCTTTGCTTAATCACAGGAGCAGTTGCATTACTGAAGCACAACACAGAAAACTTAGGCCGTTGCTAAGCAGCAGAAGGCAAAGAAATTAGGAATCCACATTTAGGCGCCACTATGCAGTGGCGTTCAATATTTGCTCTACTTACTTAGTTTGCCGTAAGGACAAGGGGGCGCTAGCTTGCAGACCTTGACCAATGTAGTTGGGGTTACGTCGACTTGTAGTAGCTATCCTCTGCATTGACGCGTCCCATCCTACCCCTACCCGTTCCCCATCCAACAACCGCCATTTGGAATTGGCTGAACAGCTCGTGAGGGCCAGTGTGAGACGTGCGTCGTTTGAATCGGTAATTATCAAATTCATCCTTTGAGATATTTACCCGTATTATACGTAAATTAGTTGTTAAGACCGTTGTTGATATAGCCTGTGAATTTAAAGTAGAAATATTATAATTTAACATAGATTTTACGGCATAATTTGAACGGCGTCACTTGAAAGGTTGGCCTCGCTAGTTAAGTTTCTCCTTCCATTGTAGAGGCATCATGGGCACAAGAGTTTACGTTGGGGGCCTAAACCACCGCGTTCGTGAGAGAGATATAGAGAGATTCTTCAGAAATTATGGCCGACTTCGTGAAGTTCTAATAAAAAACGGCTACGGCTTTGTGGTAAGTTTCCATTCTCGTTCTTAACTGGCATGCCTGCCTTTCCCCTGCGTCTGCGAAGTGCTGCTTTAGTAAATATTGTTGTTTGTACCTATCAGGAATTCGATGACAACCGAGATGCTGATGATGCAGTTTATGAGTTGAATGGTAAAGAGTTGTTGGGAGATCGTGTGTCGGTCGAACATGCACGCGGAAGTGGACGCCGGGGTGGCGGCGGTAGTTTTGGCGGTGGTCGAAGTCGTGGCTACAGTGACAGGTATGATTTAACAGTACTTTAAACCCTCCTGTTTGCTGAGCCTTACTTAAGGCTGTGATAGCATAGAGATCCATTCATTACGTCGGTTTTGAGCAAATTTGTGATTCTTGTCTCTGGCTTATATAGGGAGTCCGGTCGCAGTTCCCGAGGACAAGACAACAGGGGCCGCGGCCAAGACAAGTAATATAAAACATTTCTGGACTTTTGTCTTCTAAATTTTTTAAAATTTAGTGTTCTCTTAAACTTGAACATAATAGTTATTTCGTATTAATGATTTAATTTTTGGTATCAGGTACGGTCCGCCTCAACGTACAGAATATCGCGTGCTGGTGGAGAACCTATCATCTCGAGTTAGCTGGCAGGTACGCCAACTTTTCTTTGTTCCCTTCTCTAGTTGCATTATGCCTGTAAATTGCCCGCAGTTATGTTTTGTTATAGCCAACTTTTTTGAAGCTCAAAAAGAAAAAAGTTTTAAGTTTAGTCTTTACGCATGTCATCTTATTGACATAGTATTTTTTTGGGTCCTTCCATCTTATTGTTGCGGCCTCAAGAAGCCGAGGCGAGATTGTGTGCTGGTCAGGGCGCGAGGCTGAAAGAGACAAACGTAAGAGGCCGAGCACGGGTTTACCTTTGGGTCCATTCCTTAACTGCTTGGGTGTGTGATGTCACATGATGATGGTATCTGCAATCCATTGCCAAGTCCAAGGCGCAATTTTACTAGCCACCTCTGGTCCGACCAGAAATTGAGACGTGCCATGTCAACACAAAGCTCCTATCCCCCCCAACGATATCTCGATCAAAAGCCAGCGATCCTGCAAGATGCTAATGGTGGCAGTGGGCGAAATTATACTGACATGGAAATGAGGCCACAGATATGAAGACGGAATTAACGGCTTACGTGTGGGGGGCGTCGTTAAACAGTTTTGTTTCAGATCATATGTTGTCCGTGCAGTTGTCACCTTGGTTACAGAGCCTCTGGGGCGTGGTTCCACCTTCGCTCCATTTCTTGCTCCCCAAAATCGTTGCCATGCCATCTTATTGCCTAAGTCAGTGCCAAATGCCAATCTAGCAGGTCATCTTCGGGTCAGGCTCCAGGGAACAGGTAACATGTTAGACCAAAATCCCGATATGGGTCTTAAAAAAAGTTGAAAACATTCACCTTCACATCCTACATTCCTCCCTAGCGTAACCCCCATACCTTCCTCACCTCAAACTAACCCTTGGTACCCTTAGTAAGTGCGCTATTGCGTGGCTATAATTAAATGCAAGGGAGCTTATATCTTTGGGCGGGCTTGTGCAACATTCCTGGATACCCAAATCCTTCGGACGAGCCGAGGACCTTCAGTGAGAGAAATGAGCCTGTCTGACCCTGACCTTACCCGGAGGACCCGAGAGCCGGGGAACGATCTGGAACTGAGCAGCCAATCTAGCACCTGCATTTGAACCAACAATGGAGATGCTAAAGCTCTGATATTTGTAACCCGTGACGCAAATCGAAGTCCATCCCTTAACCACTGCATTGATAAGGATAACTAGGGACCCAAACCAAGACGCGATTTGGGGGGAGGGTGGGGTGGGGGAACGTTACGAAAGTTAAAATTCTGTTAACCTTGTAAGAGAATGCGATTTACTAATTTATTGTCTCGTTGTTGTTTATTTTTTAAGGATTTGAAAGATTTTATGCGACAAGCTGGAGAAGTCACGTATGCTGATGCCCATAAACAACACCGCAATGAAGGGTAAGAGTTTTCCACTGTTGCGTAAAACAAGAGGTCGTTTCTGTGTTTTATTAACTTTTTTTTTATCTTAGTGTGGTGGAGTTTGCTTCTTATTCGGACATGAAAAATGCGGTTGAAAAGCTGGACGATTCCGAATTGAACGGTCGGCGAATTCGCCTAATTGAAGACCGGAAAGGAGGCAAAGCCGGTAGCAAACGTTCCCGTTCTCGCTCGGATTCCCGCTCGCGTTCTAGATCACGCTCTCGCCGCCGATCCAGGTCGAGGTCGCGTTCCCGCTCTCGATCCAGGTAAGAATTTGAAAGCGTATTATTTATTATAATTTTCACGTGATGGTTTTACATCTTTCGGGGCTGATTTTACTGATGCCAGCTTATTTTACTGATGAATTAAAATCATGAAAACCTTCATTAGTTGTGGTATCGGTGATTCTAATTCTTATATTTCTCTGTTGCGTAGTCGTCGGTCCAGAAGCAAGTCTAAGAGCCGATCCAAGTCCAAGTCTCGTTCGAACTCTCGCTCAAAGTCCAGGTAAACCATTAACGTCTTACTCGTTAAGAACTTGAGCCCTGGTCGCCACGCTGGGTCTTTTAATCATAAAAGACAGCCAGTGCCAAACTTATTTTGAATGGCAGGGTAGAGTAAGCCCCTAACAGGAAGCATTCGAGTCAACAATGGCTGAGAATGTGCCGTAAGTTAGGGGACATTCTTTGTACACATTTTCTCTGCTGTCTTGAAAACTTTCCCGTTTTCTTATAAGTTTTTGCTTTTAAATAACAGATCTCGTCCGGTTGTCGACCGTTCCAAATCGCGATCGCACTCCAAATCCAAGTCTAGAAGCCGTTCTCGCTCTAAATCCCGCTCCAAGTCCAAGTAAGCAATTTCTTGTATAGTCGAGGTTCATGAAAAGTTTTTGAATGATGACAACCTTTCGGGGCTGATTTCTTGTGATGTCAATTTAATATCCCAACGTGTACTGATGCTTCTTTAAAAAAAGAGTCGTTTACAGTAATTGTTTTGAACGATAGAAGAAGTAATTTTAACGGAAATTTGTTTCTTATGAATTGTAGGGAAAAATCACGCTCGCGTTCCCACAGCCGAAGCCGTAGTGCTAGCCCGGGTCGTAATGGCCATGTTGAAATGGATACCTTAGAAGGTCGCAGAAGCAAGATCGACAATGATCGCGATGACGACAGAGTACGTGATGGTGACAATGGGCGGTCTCGTTCACGCTCGCGCTCTGCATCGCGCTCCCGCTCAGGCAGTCCTAGGGATGATTAAGAGCAAAGCCTGAGAGCGTGACCGTAAGTTCAATTCGTGACGATGATATGTAATTGTTGGCGTCGTTTAGCATTATATTTTTGCTTAACCCTTTCTCCATTTATTGCTGATTTTTTCCCCCATACCACAGAATTGTAGCTTGAAAATGAAAATTGACGATTTTTCCAACTTGACTCTTTCGGTTAATCATTTTATTTTAAACATCCTTAAATTTGTCCTGGTCGCCACGCTGGGTCTTCTCTTTATAGAAGACAGATCAGTGCCAAACAAAAATTCGGCAGGACAAATTAAAAAGTCCCTGGCAGGAAGCATTCAAGTCATTTCTAAGGCTTCGAATGTGCCGTAAGCCAGGGAACATTCATTTGACTAATTTTCCTTTATTTTCGTTGGTTCGGAGAGGAAACCGTTTTCTTGTCCATTGAGTGACAGGTTTTGCTATTGTGACTTCAAGTGTTCCTGAGGAAATCAATAAAAGAATTGTGACATTAAATTCGCTCTTTATTTGTTGGTACATTATGGGCATACAGACGGATTCAAACGAGTTTGTTTTACCACGCTCTTTATTTTATATTGGCGAGTATTTATGAAGGGAAAATTGAGCTTAGAAATTTGGATTGATATTCGAGGCAAGAAATAATTGCTTTTCAATTTTGCCATGGAAATTGTGGGAAGAGCTTACTTACGATGGGGTATGGCAAAGATTTCGCATCATTTGGGTAATCGAATTAGGGAGGTGTGGTTGGGTACGCACGTTTCATAATCGCGTTATACAAGTTTTGGAATGCGTAAAAACTCACTCCTAAGACGACTACTAACATGCCCCCAAAGACAATGCTCAAGAAGTTACCGTTGTCGACCGGCGACTCGGTTCTATTGCCGCGACATGGTTTTCCTAGTAAAGAGTGATTCCCTGTGCTTTCCATATGGTTCTCTTGTTCAGCCACAATCTGTTTCATGGCACGAAGTCTTTGGCGTAGCTCCTGCACAGACTCGGAAGTAATGGGATCCTTCAAGTCCCAGTCGTCCACTATAATACAAGTGTCCCACTTTCAACTCTAGTTACTTGATATGTATAAATTTAAATCTATTACTTGAGTACGTGGATTCTGCTGCCGTTGCCATTGCGAAGACTACAAGAAAGATGCCTGTATCCGTGGTGTAGGCAAAAAGAGATCAGTGCATGTTGGCGCGCGCATTGCTCTGGAATATTGATCCCTTCTGGGACATGCCTTTGTCTAGAGTGAACAAGTTTATAAATATCTGCAGTGAAAACTGACGTGACGCGAACCATCCGGTCATCGTTTTAGTAAAAATGTATTGTACGAAATAAAAACATGTCATTTGCCAGATTTAAGTCTGTCCAACCGTTTCCCGTCGCTGTTGCCCCGAGGTCTACCAACCTTCTTGCCACCTAATGCTGCTTTCTCCTTATTCTTACTACTTAGAAGAGGATGCACTTCTAGACATATCAAAACAGAACTAGTAAAACTGCAAACATAGCGAGAATTGGTATTACCATCCATCGGAGCGTCATTTAAAGGGATGTCGTACATCTTGGTTCGCTTACGTTTTGGAGACGTATTTTCTTTTTGGTTACCATGGCGCTTACCAACATCAGGTTCTTCACCCGTATCAGCCACGTCTTCCTCAATCTCTGGAGCAGACGGTAAGTACAACAGCATGTTCGATTCATCTTCGCCTTCGTCTGAAGAGCAGAAGGCTTGAACGGCCTCTACACTCGTTACGTCAACCTAAGGGTCACGAAGTTTAGATTTACAACTTTTATCTGAGAGCTCTTTTACCTCCAAATCTTCCTCTTGTCTCTTTTCATTCAACGTGACAGAGCGATCATCGTCTGCTAAATCGAACTCTGATTCGCGTTCTTCATATTCCACGTTTTCATCCAATTCTTTAAAATCGGGTGCGAAGGCGGACCAATTCTCAACTTGATTTTGAGCCCAAATGCTCACTACACCCGACGAAACCGACGTCACGATTGGACGGACAGGATGCCACTAAAGAAGGGCTTTTTGGAACTGTCTCACTGTCTAAGCTAAATTGGATACTTACGACCACGTCCAATAAAAGCTCGCCCTTGGTTCCGTGCAATATTTTCACCAAGTTACCAATACTTCTTTCCCAAACATAAAGAGCATGTTGCCTTGCAGAACCGGCACAAATATACTCTCCATCTCCGGAAAAGCAACACTTCTTCCACATCGTCCTAAATGTCAATAGCAGCAAAAACTAAGTATTGGCTTAATTGCCTGCTGAAGAATCAGCAAATCCATACTTGTTGACAAGATCCTGCAACCTTTGCATTGGCTCCAGATCGCCATCTTTGCCGCAGGTGAGTATTTCTTTGGCATCGTACAAGCGAATTATCCGATCAGCACTGTTTACTAAAAAACAGCTGAGAAAAAACATTAGCTACCACAAGTAAAGATTAAAAAATGGTATTACTCTCCCCGGCGTGCAAACTCTATACTTCGGACGGCTGTGCCTGATGTGGTACCTTGGGTTATTCGGAAAGACGCTTTAAGTTCTAAACTGTTGGTACCCAGTACCAAGACTCGCCCTTTGGAATTTCCTGTGTAAATGTGCTCTCCCCGACGGTCAAATGAAGCTACAATATTTAAGTCAGACTGTAAATATGAAAAGTATTGAAGGTTAGCAAGTTAAAAAGTCATACAGATGTTAATAACACCTCGTCGCCATCTAAGGGCACTAGTTTGTGTCCACCGTCGATTGTGAGCAGTATTGCTGCATGGCGCATTGGACAAATCAAGAGCAAATTTGCTTCTCTTGGGTGAAACTGGACTTTGAGTATAGGAGAAGGAAATCGGTACTTCTGATCACATTCTCCACTTGATATATCCCAAACTGCAACTGTGTTGTCTATAGATGCACTTACGAGCTTATGGCCAGTACGTGACCAACTATTGTATAGTGTCAGAGAGTACCAGCAAACATTGAGAGAAATTAGGTGCAAGTATTTATAATAGAGCAGAGCAATGTACCTAATGCTGCAAACCGGGTGCACATGGGCAGTAATGACTTTGGCTATGCCCCTGGTCAAAAAATCCCATATGACTATGCGTCCGTCATTGCAGCCTACAGCTAAGAGTGTACCTCTGCGATTGAAGTGGCAAGTAACAGCTTGTGATATACAATCAAGTGTGCCATTAAATTCCTAATAAAAACACGTTAGACTTATTGTTTAATCGTGAAGCTACTTTAGCCGTCTAGGCTAATGTAATGGAAACCATGTTTGCCTACCTCTGGATAGTTCTGACCAAAGGATTCTAGAAAGGGAAACAACACTATGAATCAGTAAAAAGAATTGTAATTTTTAATTTTACCCAACAATTCCAAATTCATCTTTCAAACGAAACTTTTACAAGTTTTGCGGGAAAAGCCGCCGAAAAAGACAATAACAAAGCTATTGATACTGATTATAAATTCCTCGATAACCATTCGCTAGGACTCGACGGCAGACGGTAGATGTGAAGATGCCTCATTGGCTTTACAAAAAGAATGATGGCCGCTAAGGGTACGCCTTCACAGGAATAGGTCGACAAGGATGGAACAGCGAATTAGCGCTAAAGCGGGAAGAAGTCGTACCTAATGAACAAACAGCAAATAGTGCATTGCCTTGAACGTTGAAAAAAGCTTTGCTTTTACCCAAATCAGGAACTTTTTCTTTTTTCTAGATTATGATTCCAAACATTAGTGATGTCTATTTCAAGCAATGATTTGGCTAAACCATTACACATTCAGCGACTGGAGAAATGTTTGCGACTGGAGCCCTTCCTGAGTCATGTGGAGTCTGTTCTTAACAAGTTTGCTATATTCATAATTTAAATTAGCAATTGTATAATACAATAGTATGCTTTTATTTCTCTAGAGATTCAAGTGATGGAGAAGACTCCGAAGTAGAACCGGAGACTACAGATGCGGCTGCTGGCATTAATGGTAACGGAATGACCCATAATCATGGAGTTCAAAACGCCAATAATGGACTGGCTGGTAGTGCCATTCAATCTGGTAAGTTCCTTTTCTCTGGAAAGACGTGGTTCTTGTTACTTATCGTGTTGTTTAATATCATGTTTACTATGTTAGAGCGTAAGCAAAATAAGGAGCACTTTTACAACTTCAGTCAAGTTGACGAGAAACGAGAATGGCTTAAAGACATTTTACTTAGCGACTCTTCGGAAGATGATTTGGAAGTTACCGAAGAAAAGTACAAAGAGATGCTTAATTTCCACAGACTGAAGCGAAGATATCAGGAAAAATATTATTCTGACCCTCTGGTAAGTGTGTGGCCGTATTCATCAATAAATGAAGTTATTAACTTTGTAATACTGTATGGTAAAGAATCGGCAGTACATGTATTACAGCGCTGGTTTGCTATCCAAACATGACCCGTTTCCGGAGCACCAGAAAGCTGTCTTAGGACCTAAGAAAATAGTGAAGGATTTTAGACCCATGCCTCTTACTCTCCTGGAGAAAACAGACAAAGTTGCCCGCAAGAAAAAACCTAAGCCCAAAGAACAGACAAACACAGCGCCTCCTGTCTCTTCTACGCGTCCCCCGACTCCGCCCGCACTTCCCGAGTCCAAAGTACCACGTTTATTGCAACAACAGAGTTTTGTAATTTATAAACATTTTAGGAATCCTTGACGTCTGAACCTGTGAGCGGATCGAATCTCTTCACAAACGTAAAAATCAAATCGGAAGTTTTATCCTTGCCTGGTTCCCCGTCTCATTCAATGATCAAAATCGAACCCGAAGATCAGTACGATGACCCAGATTTGGATATGGAAGGGTGGGACGAGACATCGCCAGTCCAATCTCCAAGACCAGTGATTAAAGGTCGAAAAATCAAAAAGGAACCTGAAGCCAAAGGCAAGAAAAAAGAGAAAGCACCAACGGTTGAGCAGCTCAATAAGAAGCGCAGAAAGTTATGGACTTTAACGGCAAAGAAAGAAATTAGCAAAGTACTGGTATTCAGTTGCAGTTCACACTAGTCTTTCTAACTATCTCTTATTAGGCTTCCAAATCACGAAACAGTAATGTGAAAGAAAAACTTCTTAGCTGCAAACGTACTGCGACTGCGTGCATGCGGGTCTCGAGACAAGAAGCAATGCAATCGCAGCGAGTTATGAAAGAAACAGTGTGGCGTTTGAAACGCATGACGCGCGAAATGCAATCGTATTGGAAGCGCTATGACCGGGTGGAACGTACGCAAAGAAGGATAGCAGAGAAAGAGGCAGAAGAGCAACGAAAAATTGATTTCGAAATCATGGAAGTATGTTTCACTGTAAATTATGAAGAAAGAGTACGATGGAAATGATTTGACTTCACAGGCTCGAAGGCAACAAAGAAAGCTAAATTTCTTGATCACTCAGACGGAACTCTATGCACATTTTATGTCCAAAAAGCTTGGCGGAGCGGGTGCAGCTGAGCAAAGCAAGATTCTCAGCCAGTTGGAAGAAGAAAAGAACCCCAGACTAGCATATTTGGATGACTATGACAGGTAAATCGAACGTCTGTTCTTTTTGTCTATTTCTTATCCAATGTCTGCTCTTTTTTATTGTTATAACTAATTTGTTTCCCGTTTGCAGTGGCTCAGTTAAGGAACGTGCTCTAAGAAATGTCAACACCGCCTTACATGTCCAGCAACAAAGAACACAACAGTTCGATGCGCAAATAGGAGCGAGTAATGAGGATGTTCAGGCAGAGAGTGAATTTGGCCAACCGACACTGTTCCAAGGTACACTCAAGACCTACCAATTGAAAGGCATGAACTGGATTGCCAATTTGTATAATCAGGTAAAGTCTTGACTAAATAAAATAACCAAAGAAATAATTAAATGTCTTTACTGTTAAGGGCATCAATGGCATTCTAGCTGATGAAATGGGCTTGGGGAAAACCGTCCAATCAATTGCTTTCTTGGCACACATCGCCGAAAGATACGATATTTGGGGTCCTTTCCTAATTGTTTCTCCTGCGTCTACTTTGCACAATTGGCAGCAAGAAATGGCTCGGTTTATGCCCACCTTTAAAGTTGTGCCATATTGGGGCAGCCCTCAAGTAAAACAAGTTTATAAAACCACTATGAAACAAATGCTAACTGATCGATTCTCTTTCGTAGGAAAGGAAAATTTTGCGTCAGTTTTGGACTTCCAAGCACCTCCATACCCCAGAAGCCAGTTTTCATGTGGTCATTACTTCGTATCAGCTCATGGTGAGTGACTACAAGTATTTCAACCGAATCAACTGGCAGTATATGGTGCTGGACGAAGCTCAGGCTATCAAAAGTGCCTCTAGGTATGCTGCGTTTAATTTGACATGAACTAACTGTACTAAACATGACTTTCTTAAAAGTGCACGTTGGAAAATGCTCCTGGAATTTAATTGCCGCAATCGTGTCCTCCTATCGGGCACACCTATTCAGAACAGCATGGCCGAATTGTGGGCTTTGCTTCATTTTATCATGCCGTCTTTGTTTGACTCCCATCAAGAATTCTCTGACTGGTTTTCAAAAGATATTGAAAGTCACGCGGAAAATAAGACGAATATTGACGAAAGTAGGGATACTTGCGTATTTCTGTTCTGTGGGCAGTTAATTTATATTTTTGTATTTTTAGAACATTTGTCGCGTTTGCATATGATTTTGAAGCCGTTCATGTTAAGGCGCATCAAAAAAGATGTAGAGAATGAATTGTCTGACAAGATTGAAATTATGATGTACTGCCCCCTAACAGTACGGCAAAAAGCGTTGTATGCAGCAATCAAGAAGAAGATCAGGATAGAAGACTTGCTCTATTCAGGCGGAACTTCCATGTCAGCACAGAATGTGACCTCTAATCTCATGAACCTCGTCATGCAATTCCGCAAAGTAATAATTTATTTATTTTTTACCTTTTTTGGCCCATTTGTAGAATCAACAGACTGTGTTTGTTAGGTCTGCAATCATCCAGAGCTTTTTGAAAGAAGAGAAGTGAAATCGGCACTGTTTTGGCCGTCTGAGCCCGTTGTAGTTCCAAAGTTGGTCTACAGAACAGGAATTTTGTACTTGGACAAATCCAAGCAGCATTTACTAGAAAATAAGTTTAGCGTATGGAGTCCAGAGTACTTGCAGCATTCTTTGTTTTCTGCCGATACAAGTACCGTGACTTCTACTATTTATATATTTTGCCACCGGATGTAAGAACGTACGCATTTCATGAACTTCATTTTTTAGCCTGTGGTGTAACGTTTGGGGCATTTGCCAGATTTTTGGGCCTTACTTCGCAAGAAGTTAGTCAAATCATGCTCTCTGGGTTGATTGCTAGGTATTGTTTAATTTAATGTCTTCGAAAGTCGGGTTGATAATGAATTGTTTTGATTATATAAGATGGTTACATGTTCTACAAGAGCAAAAGCGAAGGGAACGCCTGAATCACAAGAAAATTTGGCAGGACTACTCTCTGCTTGAAGACGTTGGTTTTCTTCATCCAAAAGTTCCTGCATCATGTCGCTTTGTGGATATCACTAAACCAGGGTATACTTTCTTGGATGTCCAGTTACATCCCATGGCAGAGACGTTGGAACATAGGCGTCTCAGGTTAAAGAAGTCTGTAGAAGATGTTAACAATATGCAGGAAATGGTGGTCACGGAGCGGGAAATCCAAACATTAGATAACCAGTGGGTATCTTGGCCTGCTATGTTGGAGTTTCCTTTGTTAAAAGTAATTTGAAATCGTCTAATTTTCTTTCAGATACTGAAAATTAATTGTTTCTCAATATTCTATCATATATAGGTTAATTGTCGCGGTCCCAGTACTCACGTTAGTGACCGCAGTGCTGCGTGGTGGCTGGAAAAACATCGGAATTGTTCATCTGAACTGGGCAAGCAATGTGTGTTATACGGCTCACCTCAAGCAGCCCAGGAATGGACTAGAAAACATCAGCTATGGGGTATACCTACGGTGGGCGGCTTGCAAGCTGTAATACCCAGCCTTGGATGGTCACCTGTTACTTTACCCGGTAATTAATCGTAGTACATCGAATATTCGTCCTCTATAAGCTGTTTTGTGTGTGCAGATAAAGAGTCATTGGTATTGGACTCTGGAAAACTCACCGTTTTAGATGGTTTGTTGAAGAAGCTTTACAGCGACGGCCATCGAGTCTTAATTTACTCGCAAATGACTAGAATGATTGATCTCCTAGAAGTATTTATGTGTTGCTTTTTAGCTCCTAAATTTGGAATAAAACTTAAGTATTTCTTTAATGATCTAGGAATATATGTGGCACCGAAAGTTAAAGTACATGCGGCTTGATGGCTCGTCGAAAATTTCGGAGCGCAGGGATATGGTAGCTGACTTCCAGTCAAAGTTAGTTTTCTTTTTCTTTTCCGGCTTTGCAAACTAACTAATTTACTTTATTAGGACCGATATTTTTGTGTTTCTACTAAGTACGCGCGCTGGGGGCTTAGGTATCAACCTGACCGCAGCTGACACGGTAAGTCACAGAACGTTTAATTTTATTGGGGTAACAGGCTATAATATGGTTCAAGCTTTTAAAATCCTAGCATAAATGTATGGAGTTTGCTCCGGAAGTGAATATGCACGCTTGGAAGTTTAATCGAGCGAGTGATGTGTCCCCCCACTTCCTACGAGGCTGAGGGATTTTCCAACACGGGTTTTGGTGGTGGCGGAGAAGGGGGACATCGTTTGGTCTCGGCGAAAGCATTTAGGACTGACCTAAACTGGAACAAAAATTGATTCCACACGGTTCCTTTCCTTGCAATGGTATAAAGCTGTTACTGAAAAAAGGGGAAAGCAAAAGTGAGAGAATAATTAACAAATTAAACCTTGTTCACGTAATGAAACCAAAAAGTAATTAGCTTTCGTTAAGGTTGATGCTATTTGTGCTTTTAAAGTCGCCCGAAAGTTAACATTTCAGTTGTATTTTTACAGCAATTATTTTCTAGTCATACGCAGAATCATTCAATTATTTTCCAGCAGTTTTTTTTCGGATTCGTAATTTTAATGTAGCCTTTTCTGGCGAAGTTCAACACGGATTCTCAGCACTGAATTGAGTCTGGAAAAAGAAGACATGGAATTTTTTAAGCCAAAATTTACGTCGCACCTGCCTTATAACCTTTGACCTAGTGCATGCATGCTGCAGATGCATTCAGTAGAAAGCTGGTACAATCCAAAAGCAGCAGCCCTATCGTTTTTTCCCCCATTCCTGTAACTTTTTGTTAATGGGGTTAGGGGTAACGAAAGAAACGAGATAAGGTTAAGCATAAGCACATGCTGAGTTGAGTTGACCTGACCTGGTTTGTGCAGATGCCGCACGCCAGGCCTAAGCAAGGAGCAAAACACGGCGGCTCACGTGTCTTGTTTTTTTGTCGTACCATCCCCGAATATCCCAAGTTGAATGCAGCTGCCCTGCTCCGGAACCCGGCCGCCCCGATTAGATTTCCCAATCCAATTTGCTTAAATTAACTGAGCATTATCGACGCAGAGATAGGCGTGGTTCTTTTGACTTGTACAAAAAAACATCAGGACAGGTGTGTTTCGCTGAATAAGTGTGTAGGAGTTGAAAGACAAAAGTCATGCAAAGGACAGGAAAGGACACATTTCCATTTGCAAAGATAAAAAAAAGAATCATTCGATATGACTGTATGCAGCCGAGGATGACTTTCACCCTCGTGAGACAACAAAAAGCCAACTTTCGGACACTGGACAGGAAAAAAAGGTGGGCTTGTGTGCTGTCTCATTGAGACCATACAACCTTTCTGTCGGGCAGCTGTATTCGGGTACTGTTAGGGGGGAAAACAGCATATCTTTTTAATGGGTAAAGGATCACGGAACATACGGAACTAAGGCATTTGAAATTTAGGTCAGCATGTTTTTTTGTTTTTTTTGTTCATTGCAGTCAGATTTAAGTGATTTGACTAATAGTGATTTGATGTTTTTAATGGAGCTTGGGAAATGTTCGGCGGAATTGTAATTTATTGATTTTTTCCCCTTAGGTTATTTTCTATGATAGTGATTGGAATCCCACCGTTGATGAACAAGCTATGGATCGCGCTCACCGTTTAGGTCAGACGAAGCAAGTGACGGTTTACCGACTTATTTGCAAAGGTAGCATAGAAGAACGAATCCTGCAACGAGCGAAAGAAAAAAGCAAGGTAAAGTGAACTCATTAGTTTTGACGACTACCATTAGCTCGGTTCAGTACTATGTTCAATTTCTTTTGGAAAAAGTTGGGAGTTAAAAAGGGGATACCTGAGGGTTTCTCAGATTTGTTGTTTTCCACAACTCAAGCAGCGGTCAAGGCCTAACGTGAAGTGCGTGTGTAGTAAGCATTGAAGAAAACTTGGAAGTTGGGTGGTTGCGCGCGTAAGCCTGGCAGCTCGTAACACAAACCAAAAAAATAACTTTTAATAAGCGGAAGTTCTCGCCACCTAAGGCTATTGTTGTTTCTCTGCCTTCTTTAGAGGCGAAAAAAAATAACCATTTTAAAAGGTTAGAGTCACGGCTAAATCCACCCCCTAAGAACTTGGGGAGTGTGTATCAACTGAAAGCAACGTTTTTGAGACAATTGGACTTTCGGTGGAAGAGTTTGAAGCATATTTCCTTTTGATAGTACTTGGATTGCATTGAGTTTTTATTTCAGAGCGTGAGATCTTTCTCACCCCCGGACGCCGGACTCTTATAAAGTAACAATGCTGTACGCGTTTTTGCGTCACAGAAAAGAAAATATTACATGATTTGCAATGCTTTTACTGGAACGTCTCCTTTTTCTGGTTAAGAATTGGTTCGCGTTTTCTAGTAGCTACAATCAAGTTCTTGTTGTACGGAAACCTTCGCTGTCAATCTACATTTTTCTTTTCCTGGTCACTGTTTTTCACAGTATACTGTATTGAACAGCTTGACAGCCTTGGGGGGTTGATATATCGCAACTTGTGACCTCACGCCTTTTTCCTGTGTACCTATTGTATATCCTACTTTTGTATAGCAGACTTTTAAAGGAAAGTAGCTCTTCTGTGGGTCTCTGAAACCTAAATACGGAATTGACAACTGAACCATGGCAACAATAGCTAGCCATTAGCTCACTCCCTCGGCTGTTGTGCAATTGAATTTGTACTCTTTTATCTAACGCGTCCCTTAAAACCAACTTTGCACAAGTCGTGGACTAAGTTTCTTCGGAAAGTTATTGCTACTCGTTTGTAGATCTAGTAGAGACCTGAGGCCCTAGGCTTTCAGCTTGTAAGGATAATAATGGATTTCTTCTAGGACATAGAATCTTTAGCACGTATAGTTCATTTGGGGGGAAGGAACAAGCCAAACTTGTTCCCGGACTGTCTGAAAGAGAAGCGTCTGCCAAGGCTTTTCGGAGCCTGTCAAAGGTTGTTTGATGTTAGCCAATAACTTTTGGATTTGTATAGCTTGGGATACTTGAAAGATTGAAAAGATAAGAGAACCCTAAGCGTTATATATTTGTTGTACGAGCCTCATTCTAAAGCAAAAGGAACGGAAGCAGGGAGTTTCACCAAGACGCAGGGGAACACAGGAAGGGTTACGGGATGCCCGTTACATTCTAGGTGGCGTAGGTGGAGACGCTTTTATTGCAGCTGGGGGGGGGGGGGGGTTGGCGAAAGCTTGTCAAAAGTTAGACCATTTATTCTTAAAGGGGTGAAGAATAGCTGATGCGAGGTGGAGGTCTACTTTGAAATGTTGCTTGGTTTTTGTACGTCTTCCGGCAGGTTGGGATCCTCCTTCTCAAGCTTTTGTGTCTGGTTAAATGCTAGTCTCCCTGCCATCAACAATCTCCGCCTTGCCGTATACTTACGGAGATTTGAATGATTACTTTGCATGTGACTTGCCAGCTGTACGGGACGGGGCGGGGTTTGTTGACGGAATCATCAATGCTTTGCTTGCTTAACAGACTGCGATAGACGCATTGTTGGAAGCTTCAATAATAGCCAGATACCACGTGCAATGTTTAGCGTTAAGGCGGGGTTTTTGGCTCTTTGGTTACCCCACACAGTATAAAAAATTGAATAAAAAAATTTTGAGAGGGAACTGGAAGAACTTGGTTGAGAATGTTGTCAAAGAGCCGGAAGTTGTAGCCTTGTAGGGCAAGAGTTTTAATTGGGTACTTTTTTTTTGGGGGGGGGGGGATTCTGAAGGAAGAAAAAAATAGAGAAGTAGTGGCGCTTGCTTTCATTCATAGAAAGTGCATGTAATCTGAACAAGTTGGGTTGTTGGCAGACGAAAAAGAAAAACTTAAGGGAAACTGGCGGGGTCTCTCATTACGCCGTGATGGAAATTTCCGTTGTCCGCTGACTGGTTCAGTTTAGCCAGCAATCTAATCTAATGAATCTATACTTAAAATCTGTTAACGTTCTACTGAACTCTTTTTCATGTTCATCCCTTTTCTTTCAACAGATTCAACGCATTGTTATTGCGGGAGGGAACTTCAAACCTGATACTTTGAAGCCAACCGAAGTCGTGTCCCTGTTGCTCGATGATGAAGAAATCGAACGGAAATGTACGTAATTTTCCAATGGATTTAACGACACTGTTAAAGACGGACGTTTTCACTTTTTACTTAAACTAGATCGGCAAAGGCAAGCTGAAAGACGACTACAAGAAGAGGAGCGAGAACAGGAAAGAAAACGTAAATTACAATTAGGGGCTACAGCGACCTCGACACCAGCAACGCCTGCGGTAAGCTACTATAAATCTGTCAGATATTAGTACAACTGTATGGTTCAATAATTCGTTCTTACGGGGACATACGAAGCCACTACAAAAATTAGGCTGGTAGTTGCATCACATGCTACACAAGGGGCTTATATAATTTTGTGGGGGTTTACTGCTTCGTTGGATTTTTTTTTCGTGGCTGCTCTGAGGATATGCTTCCACACGCTGCATTCCCAGTTCAAAATTAATGCGTCTGCACAGTCGAAACATTGTTTAGGAATCATTTAACCCTTTCTCACAAGCGACGCTTTCCGGTTTACTTCAAATGGGTTTTGGAAACCTTAATTGGTTTCGCTTTTTCTAGTCAAATGCGAGACAGGTTTGGGGGATTTCGTATACATTTTTTCTAACATTCCTTCCAGTTACAAAGAAAGGGGGCTTCATAGAAAGCGTTTAGATAAACTGAGGTTTCAAATCTACCCGGTTCAACTTTCCTAGTCAGTTACCGCTTCAAAGGCTAGAAAAGTCGTATTCAATTGCTATCAATAGGCGAACAAATTGTGGAGGCGGTGCTGGACAAGGGTCGCCTGCAGAGTCGTGCTCTATTCCTTTATATTTCAAGTCCTGTAACAACAATAGTGCCTTTTCTTGAAGGTGCTGCACACACTGCGTGCAGTGTACAGAGCCAAGTCAGAGGACTTCCGGTCAGCTGCGGACTCTTCTTAAATGTGCCTTACCTGTTTGTGATTTGGCTTGGTATCCACAATCTTGTTTGCGATAGAATTGGTGTGCGTTATACACGCGACCACGGCCGTCTCTGTTTGCTTCCTTTCGCTTTGCCTTATTACGTATACATATCCCCCGATTTTCATTTGTGTATAAAGTTGTGCTCATATTACTAAAGGGGGGAAACCTTCTATTCCTTCCAAGTTCTCATTTTCCGTTTCACTGAAAAGAAAAAAGGCTTTCTGGAAGGGAAGAAGACTTGGTTTGAACTGGGCGACCGCGGTGTTTGGAATGCTCGAATTATAATGCATCCGGTTCGGTTGTCGTTTTCGGAACTATAACTCAATACTGTTATGGGAAACATATGCTATTCTATAAGCGTAATTTACGCTGTGTATTTTAATGAATTTCTGGCATATTTGAAAACGCAGGACGGTGGGAATTTGGCCAAGAAGCTGAAATCGGAGCAAGATATTGATGACATAGGACGTGCAAGTATGTCCACGTCGGCTAGCCCTATACTTGGCCAAGTATGTTTTAAAATTAAAGGCGACACACAGTACGAAAACATCTCAAATGTGTTTAAGGTGTCCAAGTTTGAGGACCAAGATGATACATTAGTGGTGGATGACAACTTTGACGAAAACAGCTCGAGCAGTTTCGGTCGCCTTTCGCCCTTGATACCAGGCATGAACCGCAAACGGCCGGGCCGTGGTACCGGCCGAAGAGGACGACCACCCGGGCCGGGAAAACGAGGACGTATAGGTAGTGGCTTAGGCCGTGGAGCTGTGCTCACGCCTACCTCTACAGGTTTACAGGATCTGGAAGAAGGCACATCGTCAGAGATTCCACAAGGTCTAATCTAATAAGCTTTAACTTACGCATTTTCTATATTGTCTACTATTTGATCATACAGTGGGCCTTGCAAGTACTTCGGATGGTGGAAATGGATCACCTCTAGTGAAGCGAGGGCCAGGGCGACCTCGTTTGCATCCAGCGGGCCCCGCCCACCAAGGCACTCGTGGGCCGCCGAAGAAACGTGGAGCTCCTCCTGGACCTCGCGGTCCTCGCGTCTTAAAGCCTTTGCCAGTACCTCTGGGTACCGGTGCAGGTACCAGCACACCACTTTCCCAATCACCCATGTCTACTCCTAGGCCGTCACCTCTTCCTTCACCACGACCTTCCCCCACACCTAAATCCATGGGTTATTATGCCCCTTCTTCACCTGTAGACGAACGATAATGTCATGTGTCACCCCAAAAATAAATGATCAATCAAGTCCCCCAAAAAGGCATGTAGAATAGAGGACAAATAAAAGACATTTGCATTAAAAAAATTAAAGGTTTCCTTATTCAGGAAAGTTACTTCTAATTTGAAAGTGAAAAAACCACCTCATGGGAGAATCGAAAAATGAAAAAGAAAAGTAAAACTTTGTAGAATAAGCGCCTAATAATAGAAGTTAGTGTTAAAAGGGGCTTTTACGTAATCCGGGATTTTCGCGCATCCGGAAGTGACCAAGCTTACATGATGGTTAGGAAAGCCAGCACGGAAACGAGAAAACAAGCCCTTCTTACAGTAGAGGTCATTTCTGTCCAACATCCGCCATCAGGTTTCCCCTTGTCTGACACCTTGCATCGTGGATAGATAACCCCCCTAGTTTTTAGCAGAGTATTTTAATTCCTTTTGGAAAAATCCCCGTTATAACCTTTGAACCTCGTCAAACACAGCTCGTTCCCTTTCCCCTCCCGCACTCTTTTCCGGTGAACTATCACAATCTGGCCCATAGTTCCGTGTTTCCTGCCTGATTCGACGTACTCTGCACTGCGAGACATATTTAACCATCTCTTCTGGTAGCACCCCGAAAGGAAACTGTGATAATGGGTTTCAGCCACGAAGTTTGTTGCTAAAAAAAATAATTATCCAATAAGTATGAAGCGATAAAAAAATCTAGGCATAGCACGCGAGCCTATCGTCAATTTTTTTTATATCATTTGAGGTAAAATTAAGCTGTCGGTTTTATGTCTTAATTACTAGCCTCCGTTGGCCTTTATTGCCATAATACAGATTTTTAGTGTAGCAGACACACATGCCGTACACACGTTTTGTTTTAGGATCACCTGGCTCGAGAAAACCGCCATATTTATAGCACGAGGATGGTTGTGTACCCACCTTTACCGTGATTGACCTATCCTTGACCTTTTTGTCAGCTGCTCATTATATTTATATATGATAAGGGTACTAATAATAGGTCGACGACCTTTTACGCTGATGCGCTTCGCGTTTCACTTAGTAGTAGATCTCCATCTTTGGCGTGTCGATTCACAGATCAATGATCATTGACTTCTCGTGAAAGATACCATAAAGCCAAACGATTGGAAGCCTACGTCTACTGTGGTCTGAGAACTCCTTTTAACTTGGGATTAGCTGGGAGTCCAAATCATGCGCGATCTTCTGCCTATATACCTCTCGTGGTGCCCCAAACAGGTCAAGCAAACAGCTCCCTACTGCGTTTACAGTGACATCTCAATTTTCCCCAGCAAGTGACATTCCAAAGAAGATTTTCATCACGGATACTTGGGAGACTATTTCGGCACGACTTGTCCCAAAGTGCCAAAGCTTGGCCATTGAAATCGAACGACATCTCTAGCCTCTGTATCGCTGTTGACAAGCGCACATCTGTAACACGGACATCATATCCGCCTCACAACAGCGGTTTAATTTTCTGTTCTATGTTTGGCATGGTATGATAAATAAAATGGCAATTCTTTTTGGCTAAATTGCGAACCACGAAGCAGGAAAATAGATTGTCGTTTAGTAAAGTGATTCACAAAAAAGTGTAGTTATGAGTTAATTGAGATGACCTAGACCTAAAAATCATATAATATGTTTCAAGAAAGAGCAGGATTACTATTAGACCCAAGCGGGCCTGATTCGGAGTAGATGCCTGACCTGACGTGAAGCATACGGTCGTAGCCTACATAGGTCATTAATGGTCATGGTGTTTGATCCAGGCCAAGCTTAGTGTCAATGACAGGGTTTGGAAGTCTTAAACTGAAGACTGGAGTACTCGACACGCTTGATGAGAGGTTCTCTCACTTATCTTCGTTCCTTCGCAGAAGCGAGAATAATCGGCCAACCCTGCCTCATCGCTCATTGATTGCAAAATGACAAGCCGGGAATATTGTGCACAGCTTTTGGCTCGTTTTTCAAGCACAAGTTTTGTTCTCAAAGAAGATAATAACGAGCGGCAGGGAAGTAAAAGGTGAAACTTGTAAAGTCTCTATACTTGTTAAATCTTAGTAGTGCTATTGTCATTTACTGCAGAGCAAACCGAACAGGGTGCAGTATGGAACGCCAGCAGAGGATTAAAGTCAGCCCAGACATGGGTACCTACATGCCTGTGGATTTTGAGTGTCAGAAAAAGTTGCTTGAACCACTAAAGACGATAGTTTTCGGGTCAGTTCGTGACACTTTCCCAGCGGTCAAACCAACAGAAACAACTAATGACCACTGGATGGTCTGTCTTCAAGTCTTCATCTCGTCAATGGGCACCCCCTCTTTCTGGGGGGAGAGGTCGTTTAAAGCTTTTTTGATCTCTTTCTTTTCTTGATGACATTTCAAGCAATAGCCATCAGCGCATACCTCTTGACGGCGCGGTCTCAGCTTCCTAATTCTTTTAAGCCTTTCGACTTAAACCTCTTTTTTTTAAGCTCACCGCCGCGATCCTACTCACAGTCGTACTGAAGATTATCTATAAGGCAAAAATTCACAGAAATGTTTCATACCCGTGCCAAGTAAACAAATTCGAATGCCTTTTCTTAAAGCTGAGTTTCTGGGTGGGCTGTTTTAGTTCTTTTAAAAGGAAATGTCTGTTTTTACGCTTAATTGAGATTCAATAGACCTGTCGTGTGGCATCGAGCCTGTGCAAAGTGCCAGCCCACCCCTGAACCGTTTTTCTCATTCTTTAGGCAATGCCCGAGCAATACGCGATAAAAGAAAGAGAGCAAGCTTACATGGAAATAGTTGTATGGACTCCAGAGCAATGAATGGACTCCCAAACAATAGTCATGGCATAGATCTCCAATGTACAGTACAATGTATAAGGAACAAGCCCTCAAACTTTTCAACCTTGAGCCGACGTCTGGACCCCCCTCCTAGAAATAGACTTGCGGGAAAAGAGCAAAGGAAACCAGCCGGACTTGAACCACTTTCAAATTTCTGCCAGGCGCACAAATGGGCAAGTCCAAATGCCCCATTGCTTAAAATGTGAACCAAAACCAATTGGTTGCCCTTCCATACGACGTTTCTTAATTATACCCACTATTGATATATCTGCTTAGCAAAAGCTCTTAAGCTCAAAAGAACGACGTAAGCTTTAAAATGCGTAGTGTATTTGAACCTTTCTTGAATGACAATCGTAATAACATTCAATAGTGAGTAAAGATCAAATATGGGTAAATCAAGGTAGTACAAAAATAAAGATTCTCACCCGTGTATATATTAGTATACCTTTGAATTAAATGTTCAATACTTTGGAGTAAACTTCTGCTTTAATATTTATTCAATGTGAAAAGCACTTTTAGCTATCATTTACCTATAAGCCAATCGAGGAGTTTGTATCGTGCATGCTTTACTTCTAAACATTGAGGCAAAGTAGTTTTTTAGGCGGTATGCGAGACTGATACTGGAACGAGTCACGTCGTAATACTTGTACAGCAGGCTCACCGCCATTATTGTGATCATTATTATTATTTTCTAGGGGTTGCTCTAATAATCCGTTGTTATGTGGCAGTGGATCAATCTGCAGAGGCTTGACAGGTTCACCCATCAGATTTTTCAATGAGAGTTGCTTCTCTTTGATGCGTTGTAAAACCAAAGCTTCTAAGGTAAACAGGTGCTCGTCGTACGTTTCTGGCAAATACATTCGCTGGAAGTCGGCTAGTTTGCAGACATATTCTACATTGTGTCCTGCAGGTCCAAAACATTCTGCCACCTATGTAAATAAAGGAATTTTTGTTACAGGTTGAATCGTTTTCTTCACTACAATACAAGATTCAATATTTGCATGCTTCGATAGGCCCTTTTCTCCCATTGGTGCTTATTTAATTACGTACCTGAGTGGCAATGTCGATCAAAGGTGCTGGACCTAACCAATGGCAGTTATCTGAGGTAGCGACGTATAACAACGTCGGATAAGGTGCCGACACATTGTTGCGAGGATAGAATTTGGTGAAGATGGTTTGGTAACCTCCTAATTTGCATTCCCTCGTTTGCAAATACTCCAGTGCTTGGTCTCCCACTAATTCAAACGCCAAGCCCCATGTGACAGCCTGGAATCAAACCGAAAAGAAATATGTTAGTTAATAATTCCTCCAACTTCGAAGTCGAGTACTAATTCTTCGATTTTTATGGCTACAGCCACACCAGTGAGAATGGATTTGTTTCACAAGTACGTATCCTTGACTAACCTAAAGATGCCTTATCTGAGCAGAGCCTTTGCAGCAGGCTTGTATATACAACATGAAACTCCCAAGCTAAAGTTCGAAGCAGGTTCAAACCTGACTGCCGAGCAAGGGCTATCTTAATGAGTTGCTTACAAGTTAAAATCTCCGAGCTCATTAAGCAACCTGTTGTGCTTAGGTTTACGAGGTTTCCGAATACAAAATTATGACAAAAAGCTTTCCGGTTACAGGCGTTGTATCCATGGTGAGTGTCCTTTTTTTGGCAACTCTGCCAATCATTACAGACTTGGTGAATCCCAACAGCCCTGGAGCTGTAACTGGGGTTACTAACTTTTCCTGCCGAAGAAAGGAACGTAATGAGGTAGGGTGGAAGTATAAATAAGTCGTAAAAGAGGAATTTCGTGCGGTGGTTATTTCTTTTTTTTTGGCCCCTGTTAGAACCGTCCTTCCCACGCCTTGTCTCTGAAAATTCCGAAAAATACAAATCGTAGCCGCGTGGAATAGCCACACGGTGGAGAAAAAGGTCTTCAAGCCGGACCAAAACTTCCGGTCACTTGTTGTAATACTGTGTCCAATGATCGTGGGTTTCCCATGCTTTCCTCAATCGCAAGTGTTGACTGCTTAATTAGGCCCAATCAGTTTTGATTTCCAGCTATGTATAGCCTTTGTTATTATTAGTAATGCTTATAGCTAATTTATAGCCTTTGTTATAATTAATTATGCAAAATAGTAATGGCATGTTCGAATGATGGGCACACCTACGTATAGCTTCGAAGAAAAGAACGATATAATACAAATAGTGCGAGTCTGAAGCTTTAAAAAAACTGAAGATTCAGCCATAAGTCTTCGTTATTAAGTATAGTTACATTTATAGTTTCCAAATCTTGAGGAAGGGAGTTTTATTTACCTGAAAAGTAAAAAAAAAAAAGACTACATATATCCGTGAGGAGATTTCTCACTATATTTGACTACCGCTAGTGGTCCCAGTTATATGTATCTAAGATTTGTTAGAAACTAAGCCACAATTTAACCCTATTTAAGCCTTCTTGTGGCTTGTCATGACTTCCTCTATTCCTGCATATTAAGTATTGAAGAGCTATATTCGACTTGACCTTCAAACTTCATCCAAAACCATAAATCCACAGCTTACCCACAATGAAAAGCTTTCTACATGCTGTTTAAAATTTCATGTACAGTTTAATCTCGAATCGTTATTTTTATCAATATTAAATACTTCAAGTGAAGGACCACTATAGGCCACTTTCACTCACTGTTTTCAATACTACTAATAATACCGGTGCAGAAGATCGATTCAACTTTTTTTTTATTAGCGGCATCTCACGAATATGCATGAATAGCACAATCACGAATGGTTGGTATTCTGATCAGTGCATCGTTGAACCTGACCCTGACCCAGCGGGGGCAAAAATAAGACACATATTTGATAAGCCTGAGAACGCCTTCGATTGCCGTAATGCAAATTAATGTATGTCAAGGGGAAACGTTGGCAAAATGAGGAAAACCTTCGAAATGTGGTTTCGTTATATTAACCACACTAAGATAATAACTGAGTTGGCCACAGCTAAACAAGGGCTGTTGCGACCTTTACTCAGTAACCTTCATGCTAAACAACCTAAAAATAGACGTGTTTGTCCTTCTTCACTTCTTCCTTTTGTTAAATTCAAAAGTAAAAATCACTCACCTCATCGTCTGGCACCAGCGTTGCTACACGACCAGGCTATAAAGACACAAAACAAAGCGTACATTATTTTAGCTATTTGAAACAGCTTGGTTAGTTCGTGTGTGTGCCCCTGTACGTATTTGGCACAGAACTACTTGACCCAGTTTCCCAGGTTCGATCGATAACCCAAGATTTAGCGCATCCCTTCAGTTCTCCTCACGAAAAATTTTGTAAAAGATTAATTATAGCTTTTTATAGGTTTAAACTAGATGTAAAACTTTTCAAAAGGCAGATTTCTGCCAATTCGCCAAAAATTTTGCAGGTATGATTACACGGGTTACCGGGAACGCGCAGACGCAGGCTCTATGCCCCCCACGTGTTCCAGAAAACCGGCTGATGCAACTTTCTCCGTTTATGGCAAAGGGGGCGTATAAAACCGTAGCAAACGAACCAAGTAACCAAGTGCGGCAAAACAGTCAGACTAGTTTAAATTACTTACTTTTTCAACTGACCCACGATGCGCAGTATTTCCTTGCCAGAATCGCCGGGCATAGCCTTTCACGTGACCAAGAATACGCTGACCATACTGAAAACCAGGTTGCCAGCATAGCGACCCATAGCCAAAAACCCAAAGTCGATGACTAACGGGTGTTGTGTTCACTTCCGCCATATTTTGGGTGAAGGAAATGAGATATTTCTTACTGGAAAATTTCTACGAAGATCGAAAATACAACAGTTAACTGGCTGCTGCCTTAACTATGCGCTATGGACTCGAGCGTACTTTCACGGTAAACAAAAGCAGACTGAACGGGACTTCATAGGTTCGATATCACCTAAAAGTGTCGAAGTTGGGAGGCCACACCAAGGGCGCGAACTGTGAATACGAAGCCTGCGAAACAGACACTTTATTGTAATTTCGGCGGGGAAATACGAGCCGGGAAGAATTCTGCGACATGAGACGTTTTGGATAGGAAAACACGCACGGCTTACCAGTCTACAACCGCACCTAAGAGAAACCACGAGCTACCAAGCACTGCTGACGAAATCGTTTGCCTTGAACGAGCTGGGATTCACCCAAATCCCTAGGGATAACCCATGTCTGGCTCAGACTGCTTTCGGCGCTGACTAACTAGCCAAAAGGGGTTTTCGGTCCACAATAACAGAGCTCGCTCTTCCTTATACTCCACTATGGCCTCTGTAGTGCTGCACTGCTCGGAAGTTAACGTTCAATGCCTCCCACAACCAGTTCTGTCCGAAATAAGGTGACGTCGGCGTCGACGGCGTCCGTGACGACAAAGCGCCGCTCATGGCTGTTAGCTACGGAAATGTTTGTATGACCTACATTTGTCCTCAAACCGTTTGGTTCAAAAAGTTTTTGCGAAAGTTTACGTCTCGGATATACTGGTAGGGTGACGTAATTAAAGAATTAATTCCTCTAAATTTGCGGGTGTTTGAACAAGTCAAGTGTTTTTCCTCTATTCTAGACTTCAGCAAGACTGCAATGGGCACCTGCATTCGAATTAAGGTCACGGGTTTTGGACTGCCAGTGTGAATCTGTAGAATCCAGAAGAACAAAACCTAGGGACATGAAGGAAGGAAACTTTCACGTATCCCATGCTTCGTGACTTTTTACCTCCGCTTCTTCCTTCCATCCAAGTAACCACAAAACCTTAAACTTACAGAGTGGAAGCAAACCATACGTATACGCTTTGCGTATATCGTTTCATGGTAAACTGAAACCTAGGTTGTTATTTAATCCAATTTTTCTTGGTTGCTAAGAATTTACCCTCATATCAGCTTTGTATGAAAAGGATGCTGATGCAGATCGTACGTCAGGCACAAGACATGCCATTCAATCTGGCTTGAAGTGATCTTCATTTTTTTTTATAAAAGAATCTGGGTCCGTGCCATACCCTTAGCATTGTTGTCTAAGTATTTCAGTCAATAGTCACTTTTTTGAGGTTTAGATCGCAGCATCCAAGTTACGGGCTACCCGCCTTTTGTTCCATCTTTTGTCAGCCGCCGCACTATGACAAAAGGGCCAAAGCCGAAGAGGGAGGAAACTTTTCTGACGAGCTTGTTCTTTCTTTTTTTCTAAGCTGAAAGGATAGCTTTCTTCGCGGATGCATGTATGTTTTTAATTTTTTTTAAAAGTGAGTGATTTTGGTTATATACGAGTAGTTTAAGACGAAAGGCGCGTTGTATGACTATTATTATAAAGAGGGAATTGCGGGAAATCTCAGACTTTTCTGAAAGGGGTTATCTGTCGAATAAATGATCACGGAAGACGACTTTGTCAAGAGGCAATCCGGAAAGGAAAATTGCTATGCACTTTTTATTACGGGTCAAGAGGTTACATTGCACGAACATACTTGCAAGTTGGCCTTTTGCTCTTTTTTTTTTGCTGTTGAAGTTCGTAAGCGCACCCGGACCCGATCATTGAGTTTAAGCTCATGCTGGCACCCGGTGCTATAATTTCTGACAATGCCAACCTCAAAGTGTTTCCGTTACATTATTTTCAAGTTCGCAGTTGTTACAGGAAAACAGGATCTTTGGCAACCCTCTTTTAAAACGCCTTTCAATTGTACTGCGAGGCAAGATTAGCAACTTAAATATGTATCGTTTTGCTTGATCTAAAAAAACTGTTCTTTTGATTGTTTCTACCTATAGAACATGAGGGCAAAAAACATCAGGAGGTCGATAGAAGCAAGTTTATTGTCGTTTTCTTGTATGGAAAAGGGCTTGGGGTGTAATGTGACCAAAAAGAGCCAAACATTGGATTTATCACATCCATCAAAGATTATTCAGCCCGCTTTTCCTGTCAAATGAGCAAAAAGAAAGGGGGGGGGGAATACTTTTATGTTGCGAGAAACGAAAGAAAAGAATAAAGTCTGGGCCCCCCGTGCGCGAATCCATTCATCCTTTTCAGCGTCTTCATGTGCTTCCGGAAGTATCCTACTGGTGATGACCACTCTTTTCTTGAAAGAAACTTGGACCGTTGCTTGTTGTGTTGAGTTGGACGTGTGGGTCCTGTCAAGCTTTGGTAAAGTAACTTTTCTAATGTTCAAACTCAATCAGCCAATTCGATCTTAACTGTGGGAACTTTCTGTTTAGGAACCAATTTACAAACGTTACAAAGGTAACTAGCTTTGGGGCTAATAGAGCAAACGAAAGGGCGAACATGGGTTTTCTTTTACGCTCCCATCCTTTTCACACACCTAAAACCGTGGTTTTTCTTAGACGGACATTTAGATGGTAGCCGGAAATAGTTGCAGTTACCGGACAGGTGCCAATGGAAGTTCATGGAGGAGCTGCCATTTTCCCTTTTTCCGCCCGCGAGAAACGGGATGGTCATTTCACGGCCTTTTGGACAACGAAATAGGCGCAAAAAGAAACGAACCTTTTTTTTGCCCAACGCCTTGGCTCATGGTGCCATTTGCTTTACACTCCTAGTTTGCGCATAAGAGTGGAAAGTAAGAGATGACCACAAATGCCGTTAACGGTAAAGGTCTTATTACTTCAATTTTGAAATGGGCCGTGGTCCTTTTTTCTGACATAAAATAATTGTTCTTCGATAATACTCTTATTCCAGATTATTTGCATGCTCAACCAGTAACGCGTTGTGGAAGAAGAAAAGTATTCTGTATACGAATATTTTTCGTAGAAACCGCGCAGCAGCGGTGGCGTTTTACATGCGAATAGCTGAAAGGGATTAGTTTTCGTTTTGTAAATTACTTGTTATTTCCGTCAACCGTTGGTGCTAAATAAAGTGAATTTTCTTAGAATCAGTATTTTTGCGATACTGGGCAAGTTTTAGAGCCCTTTTTATGAGTGAAGGCTTTTCTTCAGTTAGCGTTTGGGTGTGTCAAATGTGTTTGTTCCCGTTTTTCTAGATGACGCTTGTCGGCACTCAGCAGAACACGGCTTGATAAAATTGCTGAACGTGTAAGTAACTGGTGAAAGAGATATCGTGAACGCTTAATCATGTTTGAATTTCAAATGGTATGTGGTTACTACTAACTTTGCTAATGGAGGAGTTAAAGATCTAGTTCCTATTTTACAATTGTTAAATTTCCCACCCTTAATTTAAATTTCCCACCCTTAATCGTCCAGCTCCAGGTGAATGAAATATAATAATGCGTTCATTTTCGTATTTCGTTTGGCACGATATAGGGGACCAACCCTAGAATTTTAAGTTAACCATCTTTGAAAACATTAAACGTTTAATGAACTCTGTGTCGAAAATGGTTAACTTTCCGTTTGTTTCAGGCTGGCCTAAGCCACCCTGAAAAATATTTTTTTTGTAGGCGTTTTCGATTGTGGGAAGAAACTACTCGTGCATATCAGGCAGTCTCTGTTTTAGTATGCATATTTTTTTAGTACTAAAAAGTTAAGGTATGCGTAAAACAACTATGTTTCTGGGGACAAGGGAAGGCGGAGCCATGCATCGTAAAAAGCTAAGCCCCTATACTTTCAATTGCTTATTTACAAATAAAACAGGTAGCTCTTTGAGACCACCTAAGTAGTCTGGCCCGAGCAAAGAGCCACTCATACGTTCAAACACCATTCAGTACTGGTTTATGTCGCTTGAATGGACGTCTCCTAACTCCTATCCTTAGATAATACCACTCTAACATTTTGCGACTAGACTAAGAGCTTCGAGCTCCACAAGAATAGTCTTTAATAGGAAAAATGCACCAGAATACAGAAGCAACCAGTAAGTTACTGGTACTGGTAAAGAAGTACACGTAATCTTATCTATCGTATAACTCAGTCTCAACCGCGACCACCCAATATAAATTGATGTACAGTGCTTGGACCTATGAATACCATCGTATTCCGCACAACGCCAGGTAGATGTTATACTGAGGAACTTTCTATAGTAATTCACGACTCAAAGAGACGAGCGGCAATTAGTTAGCGTGCCAGATTCACCCTAAATGTGCGAATAAGCCAAAAGTTCAAAGAGGTCATGCCACGACGGTAAGAGCGTGCCAATATGAAAATTCTCCTGCATATTCTCCGTCGTGGGAAGTTTTCAGAGGTCTACGTCCTTTGAGCTCACACCTAAACTACGTAGCGAGTCACACTTCCCATGCAAATGAATTGCTATGACAGCTTTTCATATGCAACTTCCCAACTAACCTATAAGTAAGATTCTAGTAGGTCTGCTACCTCTTTTTTCCTCCCTTCTTTTTCACATTTGCGGTTTCCGGTCTAACTCCTTTACCTTTCTTCATGTCACCCCGGGTTATGAGTAGTCTACATTTTCCTCGGTGCACTTGTTATTGCTGATTCAAAAACCGCATGTGTATATTTACAATTATTAAAGTAATGAAGGTCAGATGGGCGAAAGTCAAGGGACACTTTTACAGGTGTACTGGGGATGTGTGAAAAGAAGACGAAATCTCTTTCTTTATCCGCTCTTTTGGTGTTTCCCGACCTACCAGGAAGAAACGCATTAGCACCCTTCACCTAACGAGCTTTGTACGGTCCTTTCCACAGACCTCATTTTTTAACACCTGGCAAAATACTTCGACGTACGTTTACATTAAGCAGGAAGTTGACTAACATTGAAAGCCTAACTTTCTGTAGACGTAAGCTTTTATAAAGTTAAAAGCCTGCTAGAATGCTAACTTTTGAGTGGTGTGCTGAGTCTGTCCAGTTTTACACAAGCATGGTGGATTTTATGGGATTTTTATATTAGGCATACAAAAATTGAGCAATTGGTATCAATTTTTGACTATAAATATACCCTCATTTTGCCCCCCCCCCCTGGATTGAACTGTGCCGAGCAGCCAAGCAGGCATAGAGCACTGCTCCAGTCTTGATGGTTTTATTGAGGCATTGTTGAGGACTATCCGAGCTTTCATAAAATCTGCAGGAGGTTTAGCCTTGCCGTAAAGGTTACCTAAAAGTCGAGACATTGGTCAGCCTCCTTTTCCACCATTTTTACCTGAGTTTGATGGCTGATGTGTCTCCTTATGAGGATGAGCTTGCTCTCAATGACTCGCTCGTCTGGCTCGTGTCTAGACCATAGAAATTTCCCTAAACTCCAGTTTAACCCTGCACTAAAAAAAAACGAAATGACCTTTATGCTTTTATATATCAAGCTCTCTGATTTGGGCCATAAAACTTAGGACTATCACCAACGGTTACATTACAAGCCATTTTTATTGGAATACTGCCGCGTTCCTTGGATACAAAGCTTTAATTTTTTTGTTTTTCAGTCAAGCAATATGATGCATTTAAGTTTTTAGGGTCAGGCAGGTCATGTCTAAGGACTATCCAGGTGAGCTCGTTAAAAGGACTTGTAATGCTGGTCTTATTTATTTCCATAATTAACTGAAACCGCAATAATCAAGAGGCCAACAATCTTGCTGAATGAACACAGCCTACGACAGTAAACGCGTTAATAGTCGAAGACTTTTTACCTCTGCACTTTCCCAAAGCTGTACCACGTGTGAAGTGTTATGAAGCATTGATTGTATGTGGTATTGGATGTTTGGGGGCGAGTCACGTGGAAACGAATGGCATGCCGTGTACTTTAGTTGGGCTCCTGATTATAGAGCGTTATAGCCAAATCGTGATGTCACATCCGGTTACTAGGCTGCTTCTATACACACAAGAGATGTCTTCTGCTTGGTCTTACGTTAGTGTCATTCGGGTTCTTTTCTCTTGAGAATGCGCCCACTTTTACTTTCGATGTATTCAGGAATCGTGGAATTCAACCTCACGTCATTTACAAAGACCCTTAAGTCATGCCTAGTGCGCATATTCAAGTTTTTTCCTACTTTTTTGTATGCTATACAACAGTATTGCACGATTCCTGCGTACCTTCTCTCTCTCCTGTACTCACGTTCTAGATGACACATATCTATTGCAACATTACTTTGGCAAGTCCTGTAAATCCTTTGCTTTCTATGTACTAAACCTCGTTTGGATCTTATTTGCACCTGCCTACTTTTAAAACGAACTCTAGAGTACAAGGAAAAGATTTTAGGCAATTATAGCGGAGTTGATTACAGTTTCAAGATGGTCCAACAAACCTTGGTCCCAACAGAAGGTGCCCTGTAATATGGTTTAACGTGAAATCAAAGAGGCAAGCAAGCTTCCAGCAGACCTAGTCCAAATCTTGCTCTTTACCCACGCCTGCCAAGCTCGGGACCCGTTAACTTAAAAGACTCATAAATCTACCGGTCAAGCTTAAAGAGAGAGAGAGAGGTAATAAGAGTTTGAGTGAGCCACGCCAATGGAAAAGCGCTACTGGCTTCATACCATGTAGTTGCAGCATTAAGCACCTAACTCTGCTGGACATCATACCGACTAACAGGTAGCGAAAATGAGGCATGGCATGAGAAAATTTTCTTTCCAAACTCCCCAATGTTGATGTAAAAAAGGGACCCACGAAGAGATGTACTTTGTAAACCAAAATCTAGGAAATTAGACCGGGGCAGATCGTAACAAAAATTTGGTTCATCTGTTCATGGAGCTTGCTGCTCTTTTAGTGCCCGATTACCTGAATCAGACACATTTTTTTATCCCCTCTCTCCGTGATGGTCACTATAGTGGTCCTAACCTTCTCAATCTGTTTATTGCCTCTGCTATACTGTCCTGTTAAAGGCCAAATTGGCGAACTAAAGGTCACAAAGACTTTCTGGAGGGAAAAATCTTTGTCTGGCATTACGTTGCGCTGAGGCCTTGGTCATTTCTTCGTGACATATCAGCCATGAAAGTTACTAATGAGAACTCAGGAGGAACTTGGCGCCTTTTGACATTTGACAACGCCTCAAGAGGGGGGAACCGAGGTGAGGACAAGGTGTGCAATTGTAGGAAAGAAGGCAAAAGTTTGACGGCGAAAGGCAGTTTGAAGATGGGCGTGAAGGAGCCTTACCGGATTTGTCTTCTTTCTCGGTTTCCAGCTAGTTTTCCTTTCAAGTCTGCTGACCGCAACGCTGTAAGGAAAAAAGACTTGAGCGTTGAGCTAAAAACTCCGTCTCGCTTTCAAACGAATTCTTTCTGTCAATGCTTAAGCTTGTTTCGGAGCGTTTCAAACAGATAAGGACATAATGATGGAGCAAAGAATTCGTCCAAGTCCCGTCCGTGGTCACAAACGGTCTAATCCAGCGTGTCCGGTCTTGTTTGAATCTAGGAATTTTTCAAGAACCTTAGAATTCACGTTAGCACGCCATCGTTTGGGGTTTTCTGATTGAGATTTTGTACATGGGCCTGGGAAATTTGTCTTAGTCCTAAATGTAACGAGGCACGCCGAGATGGAGGGAACTGACTTTATTTGTTTTTGCCCATTAGGGCGCGTGATGAGAAGAATCGGGGCTCATCGACCAGGCGTTCTATTTTTTCGTTCTGTTTTGTTTAAATCGTTAGAACCTAAACGAAGCTCTCTTAGTTTTAGACACTTCTATCTTCGTTGTTTCAGTTAGAAAAAAGTAGAACCTCTTTTCTATTGAATGTCACGCGAGACCATTTATTTTTTGTTAAGTCCTTTTTAGTGAACTTGTCGTTAAGCCACTATTCTTTGATGTCACTATGGTCTGCTTAAGTTTGTGAGCTATAGACATTTCTTATTTTTGAAAACTTTGACTTCACGTTCAGTTTCAACGAGTTAAGCGAAGCAAAACAGCATTGGCTGCGTTCTTGAAAGGATTAGACTTTTGACTGGAAGAAGAGACCAGACAGATTTGCATGACTGGCAAAGGTCATATTATTTCGTTGGTATTTAACCATGGCTCAGCAGCAAAGTTCAAGAACTAGCGCTGGAAGTGAAGCTTGGAAGATTTTCTCAGAACGGTGATTTTAGATTTCAGAGTCTGAATTTTTTTATTGAATAGAACAGTAGCTTTTATCCAACCTTTTTTTATTGCAAACTTTTAAGCTCCGATAACTTATTTTGCAATAGCCAAACTTCCCACAATATTATAGAATGGGAAGTTGGAAACCATGTTTCGCTTTGCCGATGGGAAATAGTTATACTACTTCTATAGAGTTATCTGTGAAATTTGGGTTTAGAGTGCTGACGATTCGCACGCTTTCTTTTTCTTTCTAACTGGATGTAAATATTATTTTTTTCCAAGAGTGGTTTGTTTGCTCGCTTGGGTTTATACGAGTTCAAGTCTCGTAAGTAAACCAATGAGGTCTAATATATATGCTGCCTAAGTTGAGTTATTTATAGTCAGGTAGAAAAAAATAAATACAAAAATCCAAGTGTATAAGTCCGGGCTTCAAGTTTCCTTTTTAGCCGCAAAACCGCGCAATGTTGATTAGTCAGAGCATTTTTGTCATTGTCGTGGTATACCAGCACAAGAAAAATAGGTTACAGTGTCGTGTTATACCAACTCAAGAAAAAGAGGTTACATTGCCTGACCTCTTAAACTTTCCCTGACAGATTCATGCCCCATACTGCTATTGCTATAAAGCTGTGCATGTTGCAAACCTGCCGTTTCTCCACGCCTCGTTTTTGCCGTTATATGAAAAATGTTCGAAAAACACTTCCTGCCTTTTTCTTTGCCCTCAATTGCAGATATTTCTCCAGTATAAATATTGTTCAATAAACCTTCCAACTTACCCAGGGTCATAAAGTGGCACGCGAATAAAAGTTGAAGTGAATTTGCAATGGCAACTTTGATACGCTTTCTTTTTTTCACAAATCCGAGTTCATCGTCAATTGGTGTTGACATTACGGTAAAAAAATCTACTTTTCGCGTGTGACGCTTGGCAGAGGTGTTCAAATACGTGTGAAATTGACCTAGCTTTGTCATTGTCACGTTTGTTTCTTTCTTTGTACCTTCCAATAATTCCTTTGTCTACACTTTCTTGTTCCTTTTCTTGCTATCTGGTTGGGCCAAGCAGGAGTACGTCAGTGTCAAGATGAGATAGAACACCGTGCAGATGGATGACTCTTTTAGTCGTAAGACCTAGCTGTTTTTTTTTGGCTCCCACTTTCCGCTATGAAATTCCAATTTAATTTATTTTCCTTTGGAATAAAAAAATAGGTGATTGCATTTAAATTCCCTACGAGCTTTATTGTTACGCCGGACTCTTTCACGGCTTATAAAACTGGCACCATATTTGTCTGTCTTAGCATTTAATAGTCCCATTTAATGGACCTAAATGGTTCCGTGAAAGCACGGCTCTAACTGATGCCAAACACTTAGCACGTGAGGCAGGGCAAGAGACAGATAGAGCCCGAGCTCTTCGTTATGATGCATTATGTTATGCTAGGGGGGATTTGGGGACAGTTTGAGCCTTGGAAGAGCCGAAAGGAAGAAGAATTTTTCATATTGTGCCATTTAACTGTACTGGGTCTGCTTTTCTTAATAGTGCCCTGGCCAGGGATTTATGGCATTATATCCTAAAGGATATAAAAAAATAGCTGTTATGGCATAAAAAGGTATGAGGGCTTGTATTGCTTAAGCAGGTTTGTTACCTCTACTAACAGTAGCTTTTCGCAAGTTCTCTCTCTCTTTCTTTCCCGCCCCGACCGAAGTTCGGTGCTTCTTCGCGCAGGTAGTAGATATATACTGTCGTTACCTGCTGCGCTGGGCTCGCACGAAATCTCCGCTGCCTATTACCTGAGCCGCACGGCACACCCAGATTAGTCTCTCCTTTTTTCTGTCTTTTAGGGGAAAAGGTTTGACAAAGGGGACCTACAAGTAGGGGTGTGATTGTCTTGAAAGTTCTTGTGTCGCTCTTCCGCGGCTTCAACGTCTGAAAGTCACAACGTCTTAATTCTGTGTCGGTCTCTCTAACTTGAAAGGTGAAAAGAGTAAAGGGCGAAAAAAAAGGGAAAAAGAAAATCGTGCTGAGGTCCCCTCATCCCTGGACAAAGCAAAAATTTGTTTGGCAGTATCCAAGCGCTCTATAAGTTACTTAGTTATATGGCCTAATAAACTTTCGCCCAGCCTATATTCGTTAAACGATCTCTTTATCTTATCTCAAGTTCCAAGTTCTAACGTCGATTTTGTATAAAAAAATGTGTCCACCACTGAAAAAGAAATAAATGGGAACACTAAAAGAAATTCATTCCTAGTCCTGTTAACCCGAATGGTAACATGTGAAGGAGTCAAGATCTGCGGGATCACAAGCTGTTTCGGGGAGATTGTTTTTCGTTGAGTACTGTCGTAGGCGATTGGATCTAATTTGGCTTGTGTTTTTGCACTGTATAGTGGATGAGTAGTGGGAAAACAAGTTAACAGAGTATTTTTTGCCAAGTCCTAACAATTCTTAGAGAATATAAATTTAGCACTCATAAAGGAGAAAATTGTGTGACTGAGCAAGAGCAAGCCACCGGTTTCAGAAAGAGCTATGAACACCTTTTAGGTAGTCGCGTTCTCACGCTCCGGCAATCGGTATTGTCCCAGTAGTAGCTGCTGTATAATAGTTACAACAGCAGAAAAGTCCAATTTCAGGGACCCGTTTGGGTCACTTAAAGTCGCTAAATACGACCCTCGGTGGCTTGCCTACGGATCCTTATACCTTGGATGCAGCTGAGGGATAAGTGTTGTACACGGTTGTCTTTGTTGTCCGTCACGCTTTTTTTCCAACGTTATTCGGAAGCCAGTAAGGTATGTAGTTCAGGAGAGACCCGCTGTATAACTGGGCTCTTAAATGGCCTTTTGCTTCTTCCTTTTTCCATTAAAGTTTCTCCGATACGGAGCTCCCCAAATTTAAAGTTAACGTGGCATAGCCATCCCGTGCGGGTAGTTATTGGGAGACGAAGAAGCTAAGGGTGATTATAGGTAACCCGGTGATTCTTGAAATGTAATAGCAGCGACAACAGGGAAAAAACGAGGGTTCCAAGATATCCTGTTGGCTTCAGTATTGTACTACCTTTGGGCCTTCTCTCTCCTCTTCATGGCGTTCCAACATAATGTGGACCAAACCTCGTTGCTGTCGTGTATTGATGTATTTTTCAATACCTTCCACGTGGTAAATCGGAACAGGAATGCTACCAGGTGAGTCCTGCGAGTAAGGTAGGAACACATACGTCACGCTGAATTGACAGACTCAAGAGGGCTCTTGATTGTCAATACCTTTTCAAGAGGCGCGCTTCGCTTCAGAATCGTCACGCGAATTTTGGAGCGTTACTGGCTGCTGGAATTCGTTACATGCTTGCTCCAGGGTAATAAAATACCTAGGAAAACAGTGCATTTGACTCCTTTACCCGGGCTCCTGCTGGGATTACGCTGTATTTTACCTTTGCTTTTTACTGTTGATCAAAGGAACTGCTTCTGGTAGCAGATCGCCGAAAGTCCTCTTGGATATTTTCCATTTCTAAAGAAAAAAATAAAAGTTTTTCAAGAAAAAAATAGTTTCTTCAAATTTTGAGTGTGAGTGTGTATGAAAAAATTTTTTTTTACGGGTTCACTGTAAACTGCTCAAGTAGCCAGAACGAGTTCAAGGGCTTAAAAGTGGTAGAAATTCGATAAGAATTATTATTACTATATTTCGAGTGTCTCGGTGGTTTAACTTTGGGGTTGGGTAAGAGAGCTTGATACCGAACTTAGGGGCCCTACATCCCAGGGACGCCGTGCAACGTCAAGCGAGACGCCTTACTCTCTTTTTTCTTCGTAGTTTTTCGTTCACATTTTTGTCTTTTTCTCTTTTTTTGGGAGGGGAGGGGGAGGGCTGCCTTGTGAGGCTGATGCTGTTGCCGTTGAGGGTGTCTCGAAAATTGACTACTTTCCTTTCATGCAGTATTTCCATGTATCCCTTTTATCACGCAAAGTACGAATAATCACGCCACCATGCCAAGGTCATTTAAACATTTCTAACATCCTTTTTCCAAAGCCAATAGAGTATAGTAACATAGTGGAAGACATTTTCCCGCCCTAAGAACTGTATGGATCCTTGCATGCCATATAACGTCGACATACCTGGTTGGAAATGAGGGTGACAATTTTTAACGTGGCGCTACGAGACGTTTTTCCGTCTCTTCTTGTTAGCAGTTAAGTCTATGGGACAAGCGACAAGCTCTTAAGGAGTCCCTCTCTCGCTCTCTTTTCATATGCCCTTTTTTTCCTTTTCAATTTTTCTACCTGGACGATCCCCAGATATGCTTCTGTCCTCTTATTTGTCCTAGCCAGAGAAGACCAAAAGATGCTGTCGCGGCCAGTAACACTCAAACTCAAACTATGATAGACTCAAACTGCGAGGCGCTTTCCAAATCAGGGACTTCTGTTCAGAATAAGGGGTTCTTAAAATTGGTGTGTGTAGAACCTTAGGTATAACTTCATAACTGAACAAACACCTTAACTATGTAGCTTTTGGTACACCAAGGAACACAGTTACCAGCCCCTTGATTCAGAGTATACAATTGTAAAATGTGTGCTGATGGTATTTGGTATGCAAAAAGGGACTTGTTGACTTGTGATGTTTCAAATTTGTTAGGCGTCATAAAATGACTAGGAGCTATGGAACGCCGTGAGAGTCGTGGACAGGGATATTATAAATAATCGTGAAACAAGGGAGTCGGACACTTTTCGCACCTTGAACTTGATATGGGTTTGGGGGTCATGGGAGTCAGTGTCAACAGTTAATTTGATTCACGCGTATTTTGAATGACTACATTTAATTGGAAATATAAGTGGCTGTAAAACTCCGAAATGGGGTTTGGTCACCCTGCCGTTAACCTCTGCTGGAGAGCTGGCGAGCAGTAAAAGACCTTGAAGCACGAAATTACGGCACAAAAATATCTCTCCTTATAAATGGGCAGAAAAAACTTACAAAAAATTATAGGAGTGCAGGAATGCGTACGAAGGAACAATTCGAGTAAGCGAAGGTAACCATTACTTATGTTTCGTATACTATATAGGGCCATATTTCGATAGCATGCCATAAATGCGTTACGCTATACACGCATATATTTTTCTAGGATATTTGTCCTTGCGATGTTTTCAAAACTTGTGGAATTTCCCGTCAATTTTTTTTACCCCGCTGCGTTTTCTCTTGCCGGTTTTGGGAGCTTGAGCTGATGGTGAAGTAGCCCTGGTGATTCGATTTTCTGTTTTTTGTCAGAAAGATAACCACCAAAAGAGGCTTAAGTGGCTTGCACCAATTTGGCAATATTGGTGCATGGTGTGCACTTGGCTTTTTTGGGTGGCCAGGAGAAGTTTCTCAAGTGCTGATGGGACCCAAATTTCTCCCCTGTCTCAATTGTTTCCTCTGCGTGATGTAAGAACCAGCCTCAACATCCCAACTAAGAGCTTGGGAGACCACCTATAAAGCCTGAAATCTAAAGTTGAATCAAGTGGAAGAGAAAAAGAAAAAAACTACAAGTTACATTTTTTTGACAAGTGGATCCAATAACTTTATTTTCGGTCTTTTTTGTCGCACAATATTGGGCGGCGGGCAAGGCACATGGCAAAACATCTAAACCTGGTTGTAGCAGGATTTTTTCGTTGTTTTCTGTACAAAATAAGCCATACAATCTATGTACACAGCTTTTATATACCATAATTACAGTTGGGTGAGCCATAAAAGTTGCATAGGGGGGGGGGGGGGCCTTGAATATATAAAAACACGTGATACAGTGGACTGTTTTGCCAAGTTGCTTTTCAAATCAGGAATAAGGTGGTAGTGTATAATGCTGTTGGGTGTTACAGACTTATCGACATGTAAATAAAGGTTGCATGTTTGCAAGTGTTGACGGGGCGGAGTCATTTTCTTTCTTTTTTTTTAGGGATGGGGGGGGGATTGAACCAAACTGATTATTCATAGTACCGCCATAGGAGTTCACTTATGCCGGTAGGCAAGGAAATTAAGAGCTTGTTTAACTGAAGAACAATACCGTCATCTTTTGACTTAGTTTGAAAAGCAAAGGAAAAATCATTTGCAAAAAACGTTTATAAAAAGTGGGCTTAAAAACGAGAGGAACATAAATTATCCAGACACTGTGGGCTAAGGGGGAAAGTCTTCCGCCTTATTACACAATAAGGAAGATGCCTTTTTTGAAGACAAAAAAAAATTCGGTTTTCGATAGAAACGGATTAACCAGAAGTCCTGGAGCAGAGGAATCTTTGTCAGAGGTATAACTAGTCGAATGCAAAAAAATAGATATGGGCGTATTAGAACAGGTTTTGGGGGGTTTTCTGACAAATATGTAGTAGAAAATCTGGGCGGATGACTGATCAACTTGGCGAATTCTCAACATATTTTTTTCCCTGCCACGTTTCAGTAAAGTGACGGGAATCGGAAACACACAAAAGTAATTATAAATTGATAGGTTTCTAATACACATAATAAACTCTCCAAATCGAAGTGAGATCCGTAAAAATGTTAGGCCCAATTAGTTTTCTTAGCTGCACGTCTGAAGAAGCTTGCCATTCTTTCTGCCACGTTAAATCCCAACATTTTCCTTCCGCAATTGAAAACAAAGATGGTGATACGGGGTTGTTGTATGCTGTGCCACACGTGATGATAATTTTGACGCCATTGCCGAACAATAATACGCTGTACAAATTGGCTCTGGTGCCATATTTACTATTTCGGTGCTGCTTTTTTCTCCGTAATCCAAATAATTTAAATTCTTCACAGTGGGACATCACATCGTGTCGTTCCGTGGCCGGCTCCGATCGACATATGAAAATTTGTGCTATTTTTTCCGAACTTTCCATGTTCCACGACTTCTTGGGAGACTTCCCGATTCCAACAACATTCCATCTCATTAAACAGCAGTAGCTAGGACATCTTCATCTAATCGGCAGTCGCTCGGCCTCTTGAGCAGCGAAGGATCACTGGAATTAACAAAAGATAAAAACATGATTATTAGTTCTCCGAGTTTTGAAGTATGGGTATGGCACATAATGTGAGAGAAAGCAAGGGTCAAGGAGGAAAAGTGATGGAGAGAAGTTGTTGTTGCTGGTCATTGTTGGTTGCTCGTGTGCAGCTTGAGGGGGTCCTGTGGCTTTTTACCTTAGGCTATAAATTTTCCTACTTAAAAAGCTACCGGATGAGGACAGCACTAGGGAGTGCTGTCCAATTGACAATCTTTTCTCATGGATTTTCATAGATTCCATTGCCGTAGAATAACAATAATAACGAACTCGTGCTTCCAGTGAGAAATGAACTTGTTCCTCCCAGTTAAGAAAAACAGAACACAACTATATAAATATATGGTATATACGTACTGGTATACACCTATCTTGTCTTAATATCCTTTTGCCTCGCCAACTCGCACGTCACATCCTGTGTTAGTGTCGGTCCTGGCTCCAGGCGCACTCTCATGCATTCGAGTCAATTATAACCTGCAGCTACGCTTCCTGCGATTTAAATGACCCGCTCGGAGGGACTTGGAGGGGCTTTCATCATATGTTAGATGACTTTCTTCCCATTACCGAACAGAAAATGGTATCTTTTGGGTTACGCTGAGTTAACACTGCTTTAGAATTTTTGCTAAAAATAACTTCCCTCCCCTGTACCAAGCTGCGTCATTACAGGTTTAATTGGATGACACAAAAAGGAAGTGTGCAAAAAAAAAAAGTTACAGTTGAGAGTCATTAGCTTCACAGGTTTGCTGGTTTTCGGATGAGGCGGACGACGGAATAAGTCAGTCGGCACAGAATTTAAGAGATTTTGAGCGAGAATCTGAAGAGAAGTTAGCCAAGCATGCAATCTCACGCTCCTCGGACACTTTAGGTTTGCCCAGTCATCGTCTTCCCGCGCCAACCAGCGAACCAAGCTATTGTTTTTGCGTTACTTGAGGGTCGCATCCTCGTCGCTAAAAATCCGCCAAGTGCCAAGTAAAAACCGATAGAAGTCAGTTAACTTCCTATCCCAAAGACAGTGGTTTTACATCAGCATACTTAGCTTTCCTAGTTACGAAGATGTAATCTCCTACACGATGCTAGTCGATTTAGCCAATTAACACGTACATTAAAAAAGTCAACGGAAAATAAAAAGTTAGGTTTGTTAACGCGAAAAGTTTCTGCTATCGTTATGTTCAATCGTATATGCCATGCTAATGGTAATCTGGTCGTGTAACGTTTAATCCTAAGATTCCTTTTCCTCGACCTAAGTTACCCAACGTCTTTATAGGCTGGCAAGTTTTGTTTTCTTTTTCCCCTCCTCGCCTTGTCCTTATTAAGCCAATTACCTAGCGGGATGAAAGGTACAACAATGCCATAAAAACGAGGAGACTATCAGACGACGTTCGGGGGCCCTCGCCACTATTCCCGACGAACTCGTTTGTTTGGTTGGCGTGGGAACCCGAACTCGAAAGTGCTAAAGTCCTTTGGTTTACTTTTCTTGTTAGTCGAAAGTTTTTTTTTATAACAATAAGTTATTGAGTAAGGTCAGGGTAATAGTTGTGAATTTAGTTAAGAAGTAAAAAAAGAGGTAAAGGAGAAAAGTTACGCAAAGGAAATAAGACCATTTCTATAGGGAAGTTTTCTTTAGCTTACCTAGGACTGCAATAAATGCTGTTGTCCAGTAATCTGTTATCCAAGGGGGCTGATCGATGTACACTATCGTAGTCTTTATCTAATTTATCTGCGGCACTGACGACAGACACTCGGTGACACGGCACTGTACTGCTAGTGTTCACTGACTTGAAAGAGGATGGTGCGGGGTGATGGTAGTTTTTGTTTGTGGTAGTTGAAGAGAGCATTTTGGTCCGTTGAGGCAGCGTGGTATACACGTGCTCTTTCGCCATGTACTCGGGATCAACATTGTCTCCATGGGGATGAGCGTTGACACACTTGGACTTGGGGTAATCTAACGCGTTGACTATGCGGTGCTCCTTTCCGTACGAGTCCATTTTGTCGCTGATTTGGTGCACCGCGTTTTGCTCGTTTTGTCGACGCGCTTCTTCGTCCGCCTTGCTTTGGGCGCGTCTCCGGCGACGTTTCATCATCATGATCGCCACGCAAGACACCAGGGCCAGGAAAGGCACAGCGGTGGAGAAAGTAGCGATAAGAACGACTTGCTCCGTGGTCAAAGGGGCACTTTCGCCATGGTCTGGGCTGCTGGCCGGCAAGACTGCCGACATGGGGGATTGTTGGAACAGATCCGGACTGAATCGTTCGCAGATACGACCAGCGTAACCTTGGGCGCACCGACACTCAAACTCGTTGACGCGGTCCAAGCACGTACCTTCGTTGCGGCAAGGATTCGGCGCGCATTCGTTGATCTCGACGCTGCAGTCTTTGCCCGTGAAACCCGGCTTGCAGGTGCAGTTGTAGTCGTTGGTAAGGTCGTGGCAGAGCCCGCCGTTGGCGCACGGTTTGGTTAAGCAATCGTCCACGTTGGTTTGGCATAAAGATCCCACGAAGCCCGGTACGCACACGCAGCGGAATGAGTTGACCATGTCGACGCAACTCCCTTGGTTGAGGCAAGGATTGTTGGAGCAGTCATTGATGTCCGTTTGACAGAGTTCGCCCGTGTAGCCCGCAGGGCAAATACACTTGAAGCCGTAAACTTCGTCAATACACGAGCCGCCATTTTGGCAGCGGTTGATGGCGCAATCGTCCACTTGATGTCCACAGTTGATACCATCGAAGCCAGCTGGACAAAGACACATGTACCCTTCCGGTGTGTCCAAGCAAGTCGCCCCGTGAAGACAAGGGGCATCTTGGCAGGTTTGGGCCGAAGTTTCGCATCGACGCCCATGGAAACCTGGTGGGCACTGGCAGGTGACATTGGCCCCGGTACTACCGGTACACATCCCGCCGTTGAGGCACGGATGGTGGGTGCAGTCATCCAATACGATTTCGCAGTTGGTGCCCGTGAAGCCAGGCGGACAGGTGCACGTGTACGAACCCTGGCCGGTATTGAGGCAAGTGGCGCCATTGCGACACGGCTTGTGGTTAGTACAGTAATTCAAGTCCTGGTTGCAGAACAGACCACCCCAGCCTTCGTTGCACTTGCACTGCCAAGGTTCCTGGCAAGTACCGTGCAAGCAGCCCGGGTACCGAATGCACTGATCGCATAATCGACCTTGCCAACCTGTGCGACATCTAGAAATCAAGAATTGGAAAATTAATAACTCTAATTTTTATCCTTGTATATTTTTTTAACTTAAAATCACATAAAAACTTAAGAAAAATTCGTTTCGCCGGGTTCCCCTTAACTTGCCATCCAAAATGTATTGCAATTTTTTCGCTGGGTTTTGTTAATGACTTTTAACCGTCCTCGCTCGTTCATTCATGCCAGGTAAGACCCACCTCGCAAGTAGGCGGAGTCAAGAAGCTGGCCCCTTGTTGCCTCCAGGAAAGGTTCGATGGATTACATTTCTTTATGAAAGAAATATCCCAATCAGTAGTGATAATCGGGACTTCCGTCCTTTGCTCCACTTCGATGGCAGCAAAAGAGGGCAAAGGAGAAAAAAAAACTCTTTTGCACTTTTTTGCTGACTAAAGCCCTGGCGTCTTGGTTATACGCTTGTTTTGCCTTCCTCGCGTGGGTTTTTGGTTCAGCACGAGTAACAACAAAAGCCAAGGGGACAACACAGGCCTTCTATACCATTGAAATCGAACCAGTTAAACGAAATGAAACGGCTTCCGTAAGAAAACCACTTCGGATCTTGGGGCTTTCCGGTCCGGTTTTTCTTTCTTTTTCGCTTTTTTGCGAGTACAAAGCCGGTAATGCTAATTTTGTTTTCTTTTGCATGCAAATCAGTCACAAAAAATAATGCTAAACGAAAACGCTGAACTTACTTGCACTCGTAGGGGTCGCTGCAATGACCGTGTTCCTTATGGCATCCTGCTAGGCACATGGCTGGAAGAGAGAAACGAAAAACACAAAAACGGTTAGCTAAATGTGGTTGGGACAAGGTGTACAGTCAGCAGAAGGGCGATAATTAAAACCACGGATGAAATGCAACAGTGACGGGAGGGTTCTGGTGGTGTTAGGTGGACCATAAGTTACCGCCAATGTCAAAAGGGAGCCGTTACCGCCTTGCAAAGGAGGGAGAGAAAGGTTTTGGTAACCTTTGTTCCTTGTGACAAGTGAACCTGAACTTTTTCTCGCCTTGACAGAGTCTGAGAAAAAGCTGGGAATCTGGGAGGCGAAAAGGGGTGCATTCCAGATGCTGTATTTGGTCGGCTCCTTAATTTGCCTAATTTAACCTGGCAATCAATCTTGGCGTCTCGAACGGGAAAAACCGCTTAAACTGGAGCCTGAGACTTGAAGACTACGGGAAAATGTTTTGCTACTGGTTCACAGCTCCTCTTGAGACTTATGTATGCGCATGGGTGTCTCTCCCCACAAAAAAAAATAGAAAATAAATATCACGGGACAGGTAAGATACCACGGCAAATCTAAATGTTATTAAAGTCAGCCAATTAACTAATAGCTAATAGAACTAATAACTAATAGCTAAGTTAATTGCTAATAGAAACATAAATTGGGCATTAAGTAAACAGAGACGCGATTGTTTGTTAGAAATCCAGTTCCTTTACTAAATCCTACTGCATATGTTAAAGCACGACATGAGTAACGTGCAGGTAAGGGAGCACATCTGCTCAGCTTTAGTCTTATCTCACCTAAAGGCAGATGGTAGAGCAAGACTTCTGAGAATATAAAAAGTACAAGAAGAAGGTTATCAGCAAGACGGTTTGGGTTTGTATTCAATCGATGAATGTGAGTTGAGCGGGGGTGCTGTTGCTGGCGGGTAAAGCATTATGACGGTGGACAGCTGCCACGTGACTCGACTGCTACTTGGTTTTTAGCGAGGGGCTATGGGGTGGTGTGTGAGGGCTGTTTTCTTTCAAGGAACGCCAACAACCGTCGCCTTTTCGTTCGCCAATCGAGCCATTGAACCAAAGTAATGAAAAAGTGTCACATGGTAAAAGCCCTGTCTACACATATACACACATACGTTTCCTCCTCCTATGGGTAACTTGGCCTTTTGTACCTTTTCCGTCCCTCACCTGTGGCAGTAACCACCCCATGCAACCAACCCAACTGGTAAAAAGGAAAAAAAGGGCGGACAGAAGAACCGGTCCCCGTCTTGCTAGCTTTATACCAAGACCCTTCTGGCCATCTCTGGAGCCTGGGAAAGTTCCTCCGGCTCTTGGTTGCCTTTGCATTTTGCTTCCTTACTTGCCGTCCCATGTTTAAAGCTTCCTAGCACTGAAACGTCTCCGGTTGGACACATCAACATTAAACAAACTTGCTCCCAACAAGAATATGAAGACAGGTCTCATTTTACAAGTTGGGAGTAAAACTCCGTGAGGAATTTCACTGGCTTGAAATAGTAATTTGAATCAAAAGGCATTGATACCAGTACAAGGGACCGGGATCAGCTCAAACTAACAAACTAGGGCGAGAAGGTTAGGTCCGCAGTAGTTTTTAAAAGCAAAGAAAAATAAAAAACGGGGTGCTTTCAGTGGCAGGTAGTAACGTAACAAACAGCGCTTTCAGCGTTTCAGGAAACGTTGGGAGGCAGGGAGTGACGACGCTATATTCCCATGACCTTTAGCCTCCAAGATCATGATGCCCAGACAAGGGAATGGTATCTTGAAGCTTTCCAGGTTTTGGGCTGCTTTTTCTAAACATCTTTGATCTTTGTTTAGAACGAGTCGTGATTGTGTCTGTAAATGCTCTCCTCTAAACTCGTTCACCCCCCCCCCCCCTCCTTGTACACAGCTCAGGTATCTTTCTCACCAACACCAAGAGACGGACCTGGTCAGGCGTCGCCGAGATCCACAAGTGCGTAGTAATTGCGAGGAAGTGTAGTAGCAAAGGGGAGGAAGTGTAGGGTAGGAAAGGAGGTGAAAGAGAGGAAGCTTAGATTAAAGTGGTAACCGAAGAGGTACCAAAAAAAGCTGGTGGAAGGGAAGGGTGATTTCCACACTCCGGAAGTGGAGACCTCTTCAGCTCCTTAAGCTAAAAGCATATGTCTGCGTCGTTTAGAATCGCTAAAGGCGTCGTCGACCGTCGACGACGTCTCTTCCTTGGAAATATACTCTTTTATGTGGCACTTGGTCGTGGTATAAAAGGCGAGGGTGACGAACAAGACGGGGAGGGTGAGATTATTTTTCGAGGGAATCGGGTATGGGTGGTTTACAATAGCAAAGCTTAAACAACAGTGTACTAATTCGGTTAATGAGTTTTCTTACCTTTTTCGCAATAAGTTCCTGTCCAGCCGGGCATGCAGACTAGGTCGCCTTCTGAAGAACACGTATAATGGCCAAATACGTCGTCGCGTGGTTTGCAGTGCTTGTTGCAGTTATCACTGTAGTAGTGGGCATCGCAACGCACTCGATAAGCGTAGTCCAAAACTTGCTGGCCACCGTGCGACGTGGTAACTTTGTACGTGTCGTTCTTCCAATTATCCCCCGCATAAAGCGTTCTTTGAATGGCCATTCGCATCACCAAGGCTTTACCTAGAAAATACGATAAATCATGAGTATATATATATATATATATATATACGCTTAGGACGCTCCTTTTCACATGAACAGATGGAACCTAGTCGCCGCTATCTGGCCAACTTTTCCCTCTTACAGATTACATTATCGAGTCTAAACGAAAAATTTTGTTTGTACACCTTCGACTGTCTGGCAAGGACGCTTATAATAAAAAAAAGGAATCTAGCTTCTTGATGTTTTAATGACAGAAAAAAATGTCGCTTTACGAAACTTGTGTGCCTCTCGAACTTAATGAATGAGCACGGTCGTGTGTATGTGTATGTCTTGCAGTCTCCCTCATCCTCCCACGCTCTGAAAGGTCCGGCACCGTGCAATGGTAAGCTTCTATGAAACAGATGGTCGTCGAGAGACGGAGAGAGAGAGAGAGAGAATAGGTCTATACTCTCACTCGCTTTTCGCTCTTTTCACGACAGCATTTGGCAGCCTAGGCATCAACCACCGGATGGAAACCCCAAACTGTTCCTCCTACTCCAGAAGGGGATGGGGAGTTTGGTTTATTTCCTAGGTCTCCTTTGCTTTGGTTCCGCAGAAAAAAAAATGGGCTAAGGGGGGTTCCGAATCTTGTAGTGTTCGCTAGGCAGATGTTTTGCTCAGCTATTGTGACGCGGTTTTAAACACTTATTTTTAATATTGGCACGTTTTTATGGGGTGGTAAAACTACGTTAGTGCCATACTCCCTTTTACTGTGGCCACACGTGAAAGAAAAGGACAAAAAAGAAAAAGAATTCCGTTCTCTAATTTTAACTTGATTGGCCTGTTATGAGCGCTTGTAGCGTGGCAACTAAGATGAGTTTAGATGTATTGAGTCGAAGTCGGTAACCTCCTGGGAAAGTTCTTGGGGAAGGAAAGAGGAAGTAGGTAGACCAAAGACTGGTGTAAAGACTCGCTCTCGTGTGTGCAACTTTTGGAGTGGCCAAGACATGAGAAACAAAACAGGTCCTGAACTGGATGGACATATAACCACTCAGTCAAGGTACGATGGAACACACCGTGTTTCGTTGGTAGCATATGTACTCTACGGTGTGTATGGTCCAAAGTGAAGAAGTTTAGGCTCGTAAGCAGCCAAAAGTAAATGACCGGAAGTCCAAATTACAGCCATAGGGAGCTTAGTGGGAAGCTTGAAAAGAAAACGAAACAAGTTAGTCCTGGGTTGTTGTGGTAGGATAGCAAAAAGGAAACTCCAAATGCTTGCCAGGTTCACATCATGCGGAGCGATAGAGCCCATGTTACGTGTTGGTTCCAACTCCAGGGCATAACAAACTTTGATGGATGGTCTTTTGTCCCGCTAATTTTTTATTTTTCATTAATGCCATGCTTTAGGGGTTATGAAAGAAGAAGAAGGGGGGGGGGGCATTCCGGAGTAAGTGATTGCGTACGACTTAAAAATGTGTGCAGTCGTTGAGATGGATTGGTGCGCATGTCTTAAGACTTCATTAGGGAGATAAGTTTGGAGAGGTCTTGAGATTTTGCATGCTGATGAAAATCAAAAGGAGCGGTAGCTGTTGTCGAGATGTTTGAACTGCGATAAGCAGGTTAAGGAATCATTATTTCCCTGGCTTCCATCTTTTATGTTCTGATGGTGGTTTTGTATGTCTTCTGGACGGGGTAAAACTAACCGGGAACGGAGGACACGAAGAGCATATGCTGCTGAGATTGATATATACACCTGAGAGGTAAAAAGGACTTGTCCCTGGACTGCTAGCTCGCTCCTTTATAGAAAACGTGGTTCCGCTATACTTCAGACGCTGGGAACCTTCGGAGTGGGATGGCAAGCCTGGGAAAAAGTAAGAGGGACGAAGGGCACCCAAGGGTTCCCTGCTCCCTTGTTCTGCCACCTTTTTTTCTATATTTTCTTTTCCATCTTTTCAGGTCTCTTTTTCTTCTTTTTATAGAAAATCTTTGTTAGAATACTCGCCACGAGAGATTTTCACATAAGCGTGTCAAACAGATCCTTTTCCCCCTTCAGACGGTAATCGAATGCAGTATTGCAACAAAGAAAAAGAACCAAACTTCCACTTCGAGATAGACAAGACAAAGTTGTTGTGGTTTACCTGCTGCGATGGATCCATTAGCAGGAGTTTCGTGCAAGGCGTCAATGATAAGGACGAAATCACCCTGAAAAGTAAACACACATCATTAGTCGGGGGGGAATAAAGGAGTACATAGGGTTTTTAACTTTTTGAGCCTAAGGCTCTTGAAAGGAGAGCAAAGCGAGCAAAACCCCGTACGTGTTCATGTGCGGCGTTTTTCCGTTAGACTGTATGATTTTCGCCCGCGAGATAATTTCAACGGCTTGCAAATTTTCACTCTTAATGGGTAAACCTACAGACGAACTATGAACACGTACAGGTAGACTAATTAAATCGTCACAACTGACAGGTGATGACGAGTGCGTGAGATTCACGGAGAAGGAAAACAAGGTGGGAGTTCTACTTCTCAAAGGGCAAGGCAAACACCACTGGAAAATGATGAATGATTGGGATTTTCCTTTTCTCTCTCTTAGCTTTCTTGTCTAACATAAATATGCGGTTACTTTAGACGTGAAAGAGGCTGAGAAAGTTCACTGGGTTACGCTCACAGAAGCTGCGCTAATAACAAAACTTACCGGCCAGGTGAAACCAAACGGGAACTGCATTGGGTTGGTAAATCCTGAGGTGGTGACGGTTGTATCGTCGCCCAACACTACACTATTGTTGGCCAACACGGGCGTGACTAAACCACCATAAGTGCAAGGCGGATTGGGATCGATATTGGCTTGATAATGCTTTAAACACACTTGGAACTTGGTGAAACAAGTATCACTGCAAGCACCGTTATTCGAGAGACGTAATCCACGGCAACAATTGCCTTCCACATCGCGACCCAGGTCGTTGCTGAATGATCGCAATCGCAATTCAAAAACTCCCGAGCTGGCCACCTAAAAAGTAATAAGACACGTTTTTGAGGTTGTTCGACAAGTTAAAAAAGACACAAATCAACAAAATCGGACGTGATATTTACTTGAGTGGTGAAGAGAACGAGCAAGACGGAGAACACTGCCGATACGCAGTACAATTGATGAAGGTAGCCCATGTTGAAGTTGTAGTTGTCGACCGAGGAATTAGTCGACAGGACTCACGTAATGCGCGTAGTCCCGCTCAAAATTTTGACTTGGAAACTCCTTAAAAAAACACCGATCTTTGTATGCAATAAGATCGGTCGGGAAGCTCACAATCAGACGACCGTGTTTGGTGAGAAACAATCTCCGCTGCACGGCACGGCAACAATGGCTTGCGTTTGCATGGCGCACTGTGTTGCTAAAACATTCAAGTGTCACACTTCCACTGCAAATTGTAAACCAAAAATCCAAAAGTAATCCAATTGATAATCCCGGGCGGGGTAAATTCGGTTCACGTAAGTAATGCAAGTTGTTTAGTCCACTTCGTGAAAGTATGTTTACAAGAGCGTCAGATTGTGCGCGACGTACTGCACGACTTGCCTCACGGAGGTTTTAACGTCGACTAAAAGGTCCATGGGTTCTACAAGAGCTCATGGAGAGGACTTGGCGAGGGGCGACTCTGACTCGCGTGCGCCGCGGGTCCCACGTCCTCGGCTTCCCCCAAGCTTTGCGTTGGTCTTCCCTTTTCTCTATGCTGCCCTACGAGGCGCTTTTGGCATTGTACAATATTTTTAGACACCAGGGCGGCAGCACTTTCTGGGTTCCAATTCCTTTTCCTTTAAAAAGATCTTTACAACAAAATAAGTTGCTGCCTTCCCAACCACGCAGAAAGAGGTGTCTTTTTCTAGGATATCATTTTGTAGGAAAAATTGACGTATGTGTTTTCCTGCTGTATGTGTTTTGTTTGGACAGACGGGACTTTTTTGCTTTCTCGTTAGAGTTACTAACCACGTTTGAAGGCACGAGGCGCACGGGACTTGCGCGCGTAGTACTGAATGCTAAAGGAAGACGCCCGAGTTGCAAGATTCTACCTGGACGCGTGCCATTCCTACGAAATGATCAAAGGAAATCTTCATTAGGTTCCTTCTTTTCTGTTTGAGTATAGCGCAGACCGAGACAAGGAAAATTTAAGGAAGTTCAAGTAGCATCCCAATGAGATGGATCCGAGATTTGGTAACGACAGGAATCCTACCATACCATATGAATTTTTTGTGATGGCATTGCGCGTGTAAAAGGGAAAGACAGTTGTGTAAAACATTTGGCATTACATTGGTATTTCTTACGAAAGAGAATGCATGCTCGGGTTATGCGTACAAGGCGATGATGATTAACCAACGCCAGGAGAATAGAAGACGTCTCGTATTGGGAGTAAACTTGGTAAAGATACGTCATATCAAAATTCAGCGGCGAAAGGATTAAGACTGCAACCTTCTCTTGGCTCTGGGGGCAATGCTAATGAATTGTACAGGGCATGTGCTCATTAAGAAGGTACTTGGACGATTGTCGGGCCGCAGCTCAAAGACTTATCAGCAGAAAAGGTTCACACGACATGTATTTGAGCCGGATTTCTCTTCGTGAAAGGCCAGGTCCGTTGAAATGTAAGCAATATAATTCCGGGTATTCGTACATCAAACGTTACTTTTTACACTAACGGCCATCAACGAATGCATTCATGTCAGAAAACTTTCCATGCTTGATGAAACGCAGGAATTCAAAAGTATAAACTAATTTCATTAATTAAACCAAGTAACGTTTCATATTTTTTTTCAGTTAAGATTTTCGGGTTTAAAAATTAAACTAAGTAATGTACTGATTTATCCACGGACACGAGATCAAAACCTCCATTAGCTCGTGCTAGCGCTATTGTGTGTGGTGTAGTAAACCCGTGTTAAGCGATTTGCGTAACATGTGCTAACCGTGGGCGGAAGCTCAGGAAGTTCAAAGGTCGGGATTGTTAGGTCAGCCAAGCAGGTTTTTGGCTTGACCGGAAGTTTTGGTTAAACCGCAAGGCCCTTTTCACGGTGCGCTGCTGTGCGTTAGTAACATATGGTCGCGACCTGTTAAACCCTTTTGCCCCTCCACGTGTTCGTGGTCACTCTGAACTCCTAGATTATAATAGAAGGTGCCGAAGTGAGAAGAATTGAGGCGGGTTATACATTTCAAGTTCATAAAGAAGAAAATAAAAATATGTCTTAACGCCGAGTACAGCGAATTCAGTTTCTGTTGTAAAAACAGCTGTGCTCGAGATGCTGTCTTGAAACGGAATCTGATAACCTTGCTGTGTGGCATGCTTGATGTTTCTGGCATCGGTGCTTTTGCTTTTGTGCTGTGCAGACCTGGGCGATGACACACAGAAAGCATCGGTCAAAAGCTAAAAGCCAGTTAGGGGGCCAAAGGAACTTCCAAACACCTTATAGGCAGCGAGAAAACAATTACCATATGGGGTATATACTAGCTTTTCAAGTAAAGGTGTTTTCCCTGCTCGTTAGGGCATATAAAATTACCAAACATTATATAGGCAAATAGGTTAGGCTTTTGCGTAGTTGTTTTTTCCTTGCCGTTAAACCCCCGAAAGCCTCTGTTTATGTAAAGGTCCTATATAGTTATAGTCTTCGTGTGTTATTTTCTGTCCTAAATGAAAGTTATCTGCGTCCAAAATGAAAAGAAAAAGCTATTGGCGTGGTTTGCTGGCATTGTATAATTCTTAACGATGCCACTAAGACGATCCATAGAAAATTAGGCATGCCAGTAGCGTGTACGCCAGCCTGAAAGTAAAGGCAACATACATCTCGCTACCACGTGCCTTTTTCATAATCCTTATATGCGTTTGGATCCACACTGCTTGCATCTGGAAAATGCCAATATTTTAGCCTCGACTTCTGGCGAACACGTGGTTCGCTGTATTGTAACTCCAAGCTAGGCTCCAAGCGGGATCAAGCTGTGCTGGCTTTCAAAACTGTATGGATGCTGACACATGGCTTTGGCTTTTGTAAATAATTTTGGTATAAATTTCTCCCAAATTGTGTGATATTCTTCAATGTTTTTCTGTCCTATGTGAATTTTGTACTATATTCGCAAGACTGAAAAAAAGATAACAAATGCTTATCACTAATTATATTTTCTCTCCGGAATCCTCTGTAAATAATTAAGTCATACAGCTGTCTCAAGTAGAAATAAACTACTCCGTTTCCGCGCTTCGCCTAATGCTTTTTCCGACGTTGAAAAAGAAGATTGTAGTTTCATTCATAATCCTTGGAATAGAGCATGTGCATGGTTGCCATGTTTAGCTGATTTTTGTTCCTAGCGCAGTTCTAATATCTAAACACTGAACAAACGTATACATGAAAGGCTTTTTTACCCCTCTCTCGAAACGTTGGCTGATGTTCCTGCTAAGCTGATACTTTCGAAGGGAGTAAACAATTACGGACTTTGTAGATATTCTTATTTTAAAGAAGGAAGAAGGAATAAGGTCAAAGAACATAAAAAGAAGTCCGCATACGTATTTCGTGGTTGTGGTTTTCATTTTTTTAAATATATTAAGTAGTCATGTAATTAAGGCGTCATATGGAATTACATGTGTTAACTGATATATTAACTGAGTACGTATTCGGCTCCTTTCAAGTACAAACCTTCGACGTTGCATGTTGCAGCCTTAGTATTATGTGCCGAGTGAATTCGGTTCGTTATTGGAGTTTCAGTCCTGTGTGGGTTTTGTCTGTCGATATGCGATCATTGGGATAGAGAATAGGAAACAAGACCGAGTAACGAGATGGTGGCTTAATGACTAAACTGGCCAATGCTTTTCTTGTCTCCCCAGCTGTCAATAGCTTGGATCGTCTCGTTAATCATGCTGTTGAGTGACGAGATAGGTCTGTCTTTAGGGGGTGTGAAAATTAGGCAAATCTTACCAAAAGCGAAATGTGAGGGGGAGTCGCTGCGTTGAAAAAAAAAATACAAGTCTTGTATGCTTTATATTTTCGCATGACTTGTATTTTTTTCTTTTTAGTTCGTTTTCCTAGGTGGACATGAGAGAAAAAAGAAGGCTGTTCTCTGGTCATTTGGGGTTCTTCACCATCAGCCAAAGCCTGTGACAGGCGCCTTATATGGAAACTCAACCTTGGTTACACCTGGGCAGGTAAGAATACGATTTTAACTTGCTCTCTTAATGGGATCCTGTCTGTTTTTTGTCTTTGTGTGAGTACGGAGCTCGTATCTCTTGGAAGCTCAATTGTCCTGGGTCATCCCTTGCCCGGAAACGGACGCAAGGTTGCTTCTGTGTGAGAAGGAGGAAAAAGCACAGGAAGTTTTCTAATAGGAAAGAGCCACTTAATAAATGAGCCACCCTTCTTTGAGTCCCCACATCCTCCATAGGTGACAGAACTAGCAAAACAAGGTCTCGCGCTTCTGCACATTGCTCCCAAACCATTAATTACAAGAAAATTTAAGTTATACATCATTCAAGTCAGTACAGGCTAGTTTTTCCAGTAAAAAGTGATAGTAATACGTAAACATTGGGTTGTGGACCATCAATCGATGTTACGTTTGCAAAAGATTTTGGGAAAGCTTGTGATCTTGAACGTTTCCAGTAATTTAAGCTGTTTCTTTCACTTATTTTGAATAGCTCGTCGTCTCAAGCATCCAACATTACTTAAAGCCAATATCCATGTGGCTTATTAAAATCCTCAAAATGCTAATCATCGAGTCTTGTTTCTTTTTCCAGACGGCATAGTAGTCGGTTTGGTTCGATCTCTAGCGTTTCCTTTGCATGCAGTACCGCTCCACTGCAACCTCGCGGATCAAAGTATGCTTTGGTGTAGAAAATCTGTGGCCTGGTGTTGGGTTTTCAACGAAGTGTAAGCGAAGAATAAGCATAGCAGGCAGCCAAATGCACGCGTCTTTTAGTTAAGAGTTGAAGTCGTAGTTTATTCGGCGCCGTAATTGGACACTGTCGGAGATAATGATGGGAGGACTACGCATTTCCCAATCCGCAAAGACAAGGATATTCAGTTTCATACAGCTTCCCGCTTTAAACTTGGCATACATGTGACGCGTGCCTTATAGAGCCTGGCTCGTACCTGTTGGATTATTGGTTTTGGTATATGGGGTAAGCGCCAAGCTTTATACCATGGTCTTTTCTTTCCGATAAGGGGGGCGCATTGTGTCGCTATGCCTGCTGCGCCGCTCTGGTGCGGATTGCATCCTATTTCGTAAGCTTGAATAGAAAAGCCTCTTGCATCCCGATACACAAGCGCAAAAGCTTACACATATATGGAGCCATCTGCTGCACTTTGGACCCTCTATACCTACGAAAATCTCGGGACGCGTCGATAACAATTGCAGCACACACAAGCCCCGATGGGGCTGAGGGTGATTCTTCGGAGAGGAGACTAAGGATGCTAACAATAGAAAAGGGACCAACAGTATGACGCTAGGCTTTTTGCCTCTTCCCGAGTTACATTGCTAAGCAGAGCATAGCAGATTGACGGATTGAGATTTCAGTATTATTTGAGCGGGAAAAAACAGAAAGAGGTTGTGAGGACGCCAGAATGTCCCACACCTGGTTTAAACGACCACGTGAGCCTAAAATCAAAAGCCGTATCCTTGTGGGCGCCACAAGTGTGATAATGATAAGCAATAGAGCCCCATCAGCACACGAGTTGTTTGCTGGCTAGGAAGTAGGTAAACGACTTTTGCCGTGCGCCGCGCTATCGAACGCGGCATTTGAAAACAGAATGTTATTCAAAGGGTTTGCTTTAGGTTTTAGAGCACAGTCCCAGTCTGATTTTTTTTTTAAAGTACAAAGTTCGATTTCCATCTGTCTTTTGGGCCAGCAGCAGCTCGATAGCTTGCATTTAATTGCTCGTGCTGATTAGGCCCGGTGCTCCAGATAGAATAAAAAAATGGACTAGGCAATAGGTGTTCCAGGAAGGAAGTCCCAGTTGTTGTTTTTTTATAGACCGACAGAATGTGGAGTAAGGACTCCTGAACTTTGATACAAGATCTGACTGATTTTTCCTTCAATTTTTAAAAGGCGACAGAATTCGTCAGTTGCGTCCGCTGTTTCCTTCCTACAGTATACTGCACGTGTTAACGTGGGTACAGCAGAGGCTATATGCTAATCAGGCGTCGTCATCATCTGGTGTGCTTGCACACGCTAATAGGAGCACAATTTTCTAACCACGGAAGGAAACAGCTGCATACACCTCGCTATGCTTATGACATGCTCCTTTTCAGAAGTTTTCTTGCCACGTCTATGGCAGCAGGGTTGTTTCCTCGGCACTTTTGTCTTCTGTCGTTGGCTCGTTAATCAAGACACGTGTCGCCAATAATAATTTCATCATAATCGTGAAAATAGGAAAAAAAACTTGATTATCACTAGAAATATTGATAGAATTTTAGAAATAATTCTTCAAAGCCATTTAGAAAGTAAAAATAAAATGAAGTTTGGTGCCCAGAAAAGGATTACGAGGGCTGGAGAAGTCTATCTTAATGGACTTGAAAATAAAGGTAAAAGGTCCTCAAGCATGGGAGAAAGAATAAAAGGGAGTCATGCTTGACCGGTACTGTTCAAGAAGCACAGCTGGCTGTTGTACTTGTGCATTGGGCATTGGCCAAGGACAGATGGTCCAGCACTTGAAGTCAGTATAAGTAAGAACAGGAACACATACCCAATATTTCCAGAAAGCAGACAGGACACAGGTGACCGTTGCCTTTTGCTGAAGATTGACAGCTTGAAGCGTTCGTTCCAACCGGAGTATATAGCTCCAACCCACAAGCCGGCAGTGATATTTGGCCACCCTTCTACCATTTCTTACGTCATTCAAAAAGACATACGTCTGTGCTTGACCAACTAGAAGGGCGCGTTTTAATTCTATACGTGGGCCAGCCGCCCGTGCCAAGTCAGGTGTTGGCGGTTGAATTAAACGATGTAAGACCCACCATGTGCAACCTGTTGTACGCTACACTTTATGTCGTAAGATCATGGTCTAATATACGTTGTTCTGGCTTAAGGGTAAGGGATAAAATTAGAAAGAAAGACGGAAAAAACCGTTGCAGTTAAGTGCACGAGACGGAACGGAGAAACGTTTCCGGAGCTTCTGTTGCTCGGAAGGTTAGGCTGTAAGGTGGTTCCCGTGACTTCTTGTATGCTTGTAATGCCGATCTTGGCACGTGCCCCTGTTATTGAGACTTCTCTAAAGGAGAAGTAAACCACGCCTGTGTGGTGTGCGTCACAGTACCAATGAACACCAACAGGCACCTGGGCAGCTGTTGAACAGAGGTTGTGCTCTTATTCCATTTTCGCTTAGAGATTTTTTTCTTTTCTTTTTTATTCTTTTTTTGGCAAGGCCATACGTCCTACGCTTGTTGATAAATCGAATAAACCAAGGATCAAGGTGCGTCTTCGTCAAAGACGGTAGCTGTAAGGAATATCGTACCTCCCCCAGCAAGTTACCGCTTCCAGAAGGAGCAAAACGGACAGCAAAGGAAAAAAGGAGCCCACATGCTGAGGAAGAACAAGAAACGGCTGGTAAAAGATGGACAAGCTTGATGGGTGTTATACTGTCTGGGGGGTTGAAAGATTAAGTTTTAGGGCCGATGTCTCAGGCCTGCTCAAATTCATTTGTCTTACCATACTACCACCCCCGCTCCGTCCCTTTTTGGTTTTTATTTTTGACCGTTCTCTTTTTACCATCTGTAATGATGACAGAAGGCGAGCGAACAGTAGGACTTTGTTCAAAGCAGATCTGCGGCCATTGCCGGGGATCAAACTTTGGATTGGTCTCGTCAGTGCGACGTTTTATCTGTACAGACAGCTGGATTTTTTTCTCATTTTTTTCGGCGCGAAGTTGCTTGTTCAACAGACTGAGCATGAGTTGTGACTTTTTGGTAGTATTTGGCGGGAAATCGTTTGAATAGATTCATACCTCCACTTGCTGACGCATGGGTTAACGTTGGGGGAGAGGGAGAATTGGGATCGAGGTTGCGGAAGATTGTATTATGTGTTTTTAGAATCGGTTGAATAGAGGGACGGGCCAAGGGGTTGAGGCAAAGTAAGTTGACATTGCGTTAGGGAAGGATTGAGGACTGACAGAGGGACGCCAGAGACGCATAGTCACAGTAAGCCCAAGCCCCAAGGTAAGAAGACAAGTCCGTCCGGCACACACCTGGCTAGCTTGTAGATTTGAAAGCTATGGGGCCCATGTGTAATAAGAAAACTTGGGGGTTTTAGGGGGAAGACTCTTACGAAAAGGTCGAAAGAACCATAGCCATAGAGCGGACACACCGGGCCTTTTTACGTTTTGCGTATGGACGGTGCTGTATAAACGACAGGCAAGAGCAGCTGCCGCCGCGGACACCGACTATGAAAGTTGGAAGTATACATCTGCTCCAAGTCTGGCAGTATATACGCGCGCTAATGCTAGTATATTTCCCTTTTTGCCTACCATACGTATGGATTTTGTTTCAAAGAAGCGAGATAGATTCCTGCACACACACTTGGGTATTTTTGCAGCGTATTCTGGTGTACACTACAGTACGCATGGTGTGGTGTGGTGCACTACTGAGGTTTGGCAGCGCTCCTGGCGAGATTCTTGGAAGCACGGTGGCATGGCCCAATTTTCATTTGTTGTTGTTGCTGAAAACCGTCTGCATAGACTGACGTAATTATTAAACACATAGGTGCGTTTCTTACGGCTATGAGGCTTTTCTGAGAAGGTATTTTTCCATGATAAAAAGTGCTCTTTACAGGGGGGCGCACAAAGGCAATGCTTGTATAGTCCAGGAGAGGGTGGAGAAGTTTATGTGCCCAAGACAAAACGCAGACCGGTAAAGAAGATGTATTGTGACAAGGGATAGTGTAGCGTTATTGTGACGCCGCAGCAAAACGAGCTTCAAGAAACAGGGAATAGAACCCCGGTATACACCCTTTATATCTTTTCACCCCACCAACAGCTTTATAGGTTTATTCCCATGGCTTGCTGTTTGGATCTTGCTGGGGTGGGCGACCAAGCGAAAATTCTACAAGTAAGAAGGGTTTTTGCGTAGCGTAGAAAATTTTCGCGGCCTTACTTTTTCAAGTTTACTTTTTCCTCCACTTTCAAACGGTTGGGTTCTAAGCCAAGACGTGCGATACTGAGAGTTGGTTGTGAATTTTGAGAAGGTTTAAGGGTCTTGTATCTGAGGTGAGGACTCTCGGTTAATTTGGTGCATCTTCTCATTTTATGCATTATAAGCCGGCTCAAGATTTAGCTATTGTAGGAGGATTATCTCGAAACGGAACACCATATTGCATACGAAACAAAAAGCCGTATATAGAAGCGATTCACGGGACCGGTAAGCGTACTGACCATTACCTCACTCCGGCGGGGGTCTTATTCAGGAAACGTTCTTCTTTTCTAGCTAACGTTTCGACACATAAGATCCTCAATTGGATCATAGCTTTCATAAAAAAATGATGAAAGGCAAAGGCTCCCTGGCTTGGGTATTCAGGTTTAACTTTTTTTTCATTATCGTATAATACATGTTATCTTTCTATCAAAAGGAAAGTTCATGAAAGCGGAAGATTTCATAGAAGACAAAACGCCGCATGGTCATCCAATTTTAAAAAACTCGGCTACGCTGTGAATATTGCAGCCGGTAAATAATCGCCCAAATCCCTTAACACTGAGAAAAACCGTGTATGTTTGCTGATCCTTGGTCATGGGTCACTTCGTCTGGTCTATAGGGCAAAGAATCATATTCGAGAAGTGATAAGCAAGAAAAGGCTTTGTGTTCCTGTTTCCTCCTGCATGAGAGTCGAGTGCTGGGACTGTTCCCCCATGTCATATACTTTGTTCCTAGCTAGTAAAGCTGCTGCTACCTGTACTAACCTAGTTGTATCAGAAAAGGGCGAAAAAGAAGGTATCCATGACAATAGTCGAATCGAGCAGTTGGTTCTAGGCAAAGCTTTAGTGACGTCCAGAAACTATTGGAGCTAAAAGTCTTGTTTTTTTCTTCTATAAAAGAAAGAAAAAAACAGGAGTCGACACGACTGGTTTGATAGATTTGCTACCGCCATTCGTATGTAACTTCTTGCCGAATTAAGTCGACGAACGACTGCGAGAAAGAAACAATTGTGCTCCTTTTTCTTTCGCTGACAGTTGCTTGCCTCATTGGACTCGTGTTCGTATATTTCCAGGAGACTTTCCCATGGATTTTCCCCCTCCTAGGCTTGCACCTTGGAGCTAGAAGCTTTTGAGCAGGTTTTACCTGTAAACCTGCTGACGCCTTGTAGTATAAGCCCTAGTTCGTCCTTCTGTTGCTCGCAGGGGAAAGAAAAAAGATAAGGTAGTTTGGAGAGAAAAGACATTCATCTTGCAATGGCTAGCAGCTTCTATACAAGACCTCATTCACACGCTTAGATTTGGTTAAAACAGTTTTTTAGGGGGAGGGCACTAGGCAAAAACAAGTAATCAATCCTTGCTTCTTAAGAAGAGCAAAGGAAAATGGCTAAATTACCGTCTCTGCCAACTTTCACGAAAACAAAACTGTTGGACTCAAGGTAGCAGAAACCGATACAATGGTCATTCTGGAACGAGTTTAGTTAGATGCTTAATTGGTGAAAAGGTTGCAAAGTGCATGTAACGAAACCGAAACAGTTGGGTTCGCGGTGGTAATGTATTGGCCATATGGTAGTGTCTTATTGCTGCCGTCTTATCAACAGCAGGTCAGCTGCTTGAGCCATCTGTATGACCCAAGCAGATCCAAGTTCGAGACAATACTTGACCTTTTTTTCGTATTCATTCGATGGAGGCGAATTACGCTTATTGCCGCATTTGCTTCTTTTAATAGTTATAAAAATGCCCAAAGAAATTAAATTACTTGCCATACTTCACCTTAGTTTCGAAATTTTCCCTTAAATGCGCGTGTTTGTGTGTATGTGTAAGTGTATTCAAGAATAAAAGGGGGAATGGAAAAGGGCTTAGTAACCTATATGTTGATTCCAGGATCACAGGAGTTGCTATGGCTACTTTGATTGAACCCCAAAAAACTCTGTTACGGGTTATATAACTCTCCTCGGTATACTTTTTTGACTTGTGACGGTTCCAGTCAACGCGCTTGTAGCTGTAGCCTTTGACCTCACTCTCTGTGTATTGTTGCTCCACTGGGGCCTTTTGACTGTTGTTCCGTGTCAAAAACACAAGCTATCAAACCAGGAACCAACCCTTAATGAGTCCTCAGCGTGACTACATCAGCAAAAAATGTATATATGGTATTGTATAAGAGGAACAGAAACAAGCAGCTGAACAGCAGACACCCTCACCCCATAGTGATTTGGAAAAAGTATTCCTTATGGTTAACTCCCGCTTGGGACTCGTTTTTTCCCTCGCTTTGGTCGGAACGGTTTTTATCGTTACTCATCTATCTCCGTCAGACTTTGACGCGGGCGAAAAAATCCTCATTAGAAGTTTCTCCCCCAAATTAGGCTTTGGACTCTCGTATGAAAAACGTAATTGCTACAAACCGTAATACTTTAGCACCTGTTCCGTTCATGAATGTTTCCGGGCAAGTATTTTCACATGGGCGTGTGTGATGCTAACGTGTGAGTTAGTATCACTGTCTATCTTGGAGGACACGTGAGTGTTTCCTAGAAAAACGAAAACCGCAGAGCAGCATCCTCTATAATTTTGGCCCCTGTCCGTTCGGTTGGGATGCTATGTAGTCGCAACTCTTACATGGAATACATACGATAAGAGCATGCATGTATAGGGTCTAAATGTGTCAACCGGCCCCAATGCCTTGGATACTAATTATGCTTTATTAGTGCAGCTTTCCGCCATAGTCCATCTGGAAAAGACAACCATAGACCAGACACCAGCAGGCAGTAGGACACTTTTTTTTTCTTTGAGCGGCAGCCAATTTCTCCTTAACACTGATGAGCCTCCTTGGGGGTGTATATGACATCAAGGCTCCGTTACCCGACAAGACGGAAGAAAAAAAACGAGCGCAGTATATAGCAATCTTTACAGGCTGTGATATAATAGAGCTGAGTCCTGTCGGAGGTGTAAAAAAAGGCAGAGCCTCGATTGTGTCCGTATTAGTATTGAGTATTAGATTCAAGGTACGGTAGCCCTATGCTTAAAGGAAAAACAGGGTCGTAGTGCACAGTCCCCCACCTGGTGCTGCTCATTGAGTTGATGACCAGCTGGCACCCATCCCTTTAAATTGCTTATATGCTCCAAGTTTTTATCCATCGAAATGCGTCTTCCGATACAGAGTAATTTTGTGGCAAGCTGTTCTCTTCATCTCGACTTTAGACGCGTGTTTTCACCCCGTAAAATCCTGCACCCCCGCTCACTCTGGCTCCTTTTGCATACTCCATCTTGACCAAAAAGATTAAGCAGCAGCAGGAGCTATACGCTACAGGAGCCGCTCTATTATTTCTCCAGGAGCCATGAAGCAAGAAAAGAAAAAGGAGGGTGGGAAAAACCTACAAAAGGTGGCGGGTGACCTCGCATGACCCTGAGTGCGGTTCCGTCCCTCCGCTGAATAAGCTTCTTCTCGAGGACTTTTAAGCAAAAGCGGCGAGTATCACATTTCCATTCAGAAAAAAGGCCTTTTAGACCAACAACAATAATATCAAGTAGACCTATGGACGTAGTATTCCCAATATTGCAATATCACGCCTTCCAATTCATTGGATTCTTCTAAAAGACCGGTTTTGACGCCAGACACGTGTCCTTCACCTTTTTTTTCGTATTTTCCTTCTAATTCTTCTACTTTGGGATTCTTGCTTGGTGTTCTTAAAAACTACTGGGCCTTTTACTATATGAGGGCAAGAAATTAGCATACATTCGAATTTGTGGAGGATTCATACGGGTTCACCCTTTCTTAATTTCTTACGAGTGAAATCTAGGGTGACTTGGTTATCGAAGTTGTGCCTTTTGGACGGCGAAAGTTATGCACTTGGACGGTCTGAACTGAAGCTCTTGGCTGCAGATGCAGGGACAGCAAGTATCAAGCAAGCAAGCAGCTGCTTATTGATGCGACAGCTAACGTAATGGTCCCGACCGACTGACCGTGTTGTCTTGAGGCCCGGACGCTAAAGGAAACGAATCGAAAGGCAGGTGCACACTTTTCAAAAGTTGTTATACTCTCTTGGGTGTGTAGTACAACAGAAGGCCAATGTTTATCGCTTTTTATTTTACTAGTATTTTTTTCCCAAAGTAAAGAAACAGTAAAGATGTATCCACGCACATGACTGCAGTCGTTGCCGTTCGCCGTGCACTGCGAGTGCGACGATTTGTCTGTCACCTATAGCGCCCCCAGAATTGTAACTAGCAACACACAATTATGCGTACATGACATAATGCTTGTCTGTAATGACCCTTGGAGGGAGTAGTGAGGGACCCAGTCACACAGATGAGTAATTATAGCGATAAGCATGACTTGCCTGAAACGTTCAAATTGCGCCTCTCTCCTGTTTAAAAACACGTATTCCTCGAATGGCTATTTCCCAACTAATGGAGATCTGTTGTAGTACTCTGTGCGAGCTAAAAACAAGTTGACGAAGGTTTTCCGATCTGGGTGAGCGTAAAATGAAAAGGATGAAGCGGAGATAGACACACTTTCAGGTTAGCTGGTTTTCAGTTTATGCGGGTAGTAAGAAACGTGTATACACACCTGTCTTATGCATAGCGATTTGCCATCACATCAGTGCCGTACAAAGTGATGGATTTGCGTCTTTTGCGCTAATATTTGAGATATCATAACTGGTTGGCTTGGGACATTTTTAAGTAGGGCGTTATTGTTACTGTATTGCATTATAAGGCTTTCATAAATTAATAATGTGTATAGTGATTTCTGTATTTATTTGTGTGTGTGGCGATTCGCGTCTTTGCTTGAGGTATACTCGGCATACCAAATGAGAGCCCAGGTTTATCACAGGCGGGCAAAGTTTGCACCTGCTCGTCGTGACCATGCAAGGACCGGTTCTTTATTTTTTTAATATAATTGAGAGGAATTAGCTATTATATGTGCAAGATCTGCAACTGCAGAAGAAAAAAGTACGGCCTTGACTATCGGATCAGCTGCTTAGAGAAATCTTGGTGCGAACTTTCTGTTAGCTTTGTTATGTATGTAAAGGTTATTATGTGGTACTGGCGAAGTTTATTTTTAAAGCTAGGTTAAAAATAAGAAAAACGAGGAATTTGGAATCAGAATAAATTTGTACACCCGCCTCAAAGTTGTAGTCAACAAGACGATTATCTTTTTCGCGGACAAGTCTTGGGGTCGACTTCCGTTATGGATTTGCCAAGCATATTTTTCCGGTTGCTTACAGTTCACAATCGCGAAATACATTCACCGGACCAACTCAATTATTAGAACCATTCTTGTTCACCAAGACGATAATAATTTGAATATCGCACGGTAAACCGCACCGGAAATCGCTCCGAAGAGTTATAAAGTTCAGTTCTCATGAATGATAGTGGTTACTATTTTTTTTATCACTGCAAGAGTCCACGATCTTGGCTTACAATATAAATCCAGCCTTTTGAACACCAACCTCCAAGTATTGTATACACTCTACAATTTTTTTTAGTTTTACAAAAAAGGTGTGTAGACTTTGTTGTCTTTTTCTTGGTGTACTACCATTTTCAATATTAGTTAAATATTGTTTAAGGGATTAACCTCCTATATTTTAAACTAATTTTTTTCATTAGAATTTTACAAATATTTTGTTGGCATAATATATTACAAGGTTAATATCGGTACAGGGTACCAATTTTTTTTCATTATATACACTCATATGCGATCGCTTTCAGAGAGAAAAACAGAAGGGGTTGTGACGCATGGTGTCCATGAACTTTAAGTCGAGTTTTCCTGGGTGTACACCCCAGCAATGGCTGATTTGGTTTTCAGCGTCACAGAGCCCCACAGGTGGTGGCAATCACATAGAAGAGTCTCTTTCTGTACTCTTGTGTACTGTAGTTGTAGGGCGTCGTTGGCGTCCCCCCATTTATTGTTATGAATTCGCTTTTTACACCCATCTTATCGCTGCAGCTGCTCTTTGCATCGGCCAATCAGTACAGCGCAGAGCCCTCTGCTTTTTGGGACTTAATTCTATACTGGACGCGGCAAACTTGCTGAAGTCCTAAACGCCAATCTTAATTAAAAATCGTGTTTATCCTCTTGACCGGTTATCAGATAATATAGGACAGATGGGCGAGCTTTTGGGATTACGGGACTACGGGACCACAGCGTCAAAAGTTAACTTTTACTTTCGACTTGGAATCTGTATCAATGTCTTTTTTCGCGGAATTTGGAACAGCGGCGGTCAAGTACAGCAAGAAATCTAAGTCCATTCTGTAGGCTCAACAGAGATTGTTGAGGACGGCATTGTCAAGGTTAAATGGAAAAAGTTAAGCTTCGAAAATTGGAAAGTTGGTGGGCCTGGTTTCACATTCCAATTTGCTTTTCTGCGTGAGTAAGTCATGATAGAGCTCAAGCGTTCCAAGTTTAGCCGTTCATGGGTTATTTTTGTCACATGAAAATTAAAAACCCCATAGCTTTTAGACAGCGTATAGAGCCCCAGGCAGCTTCTTTTAAAAGGCTGACCCAATGTGACCCTTTAAATGCGTATGCGAGCAGCACATGTGTGGATGTGTACATGTCCCTTTCCTTTAGCGTCCTCCAAAAAGTCACACCTGCTCTTTGATAGCTTCTCTGGGATTAAAAATACGTGTCCTTGCCAGAACACCAGGATAGAATCATTTAAAAAAAGCTTGTTTTTATTTCCCAGTATAGTTGGCATTCGCAGTTGATTTTATTTTTATTTTGTTTTTTTGGAGGATAAAGCGATAGGGGCCTCAATAACCCATTGGCCTATAAAAGGCTGGTTTGAGCAAATAAAACCAGCATATTTGTTGAAAAGCGAGCGACGGTTACAACTCTTGGTTGCTGACGTCAGTGGCGTCCGGACGCTAGCTTTCGCTAACAATAACGGCGTCCTCTTCATTGATTATCACCATGGAGCAACAGGACCCCTCGCTTTGGAGTTGTTAGTTGCATCTGCTCTTTCTGTCCCCCTCCATCCCTTTTCTGATAGCGTCAGCCCAACGGCTAAATACGTTAGGACATTTAAATCGTCTCGGCTATACACAATACAATCCTGCGTCTTTATTCTCTCCTGGTCTATAAGCGCCATATATGCTAGATTATGACCCTATATCTCCCCGGTGTATTATTGTGGAATGAATTTATAACGTCCATTGAGGTGGAACTGCAGACAAAGTTCAATGCTCGCCTTTTTCCGGTCATGCTTGAATGAGCAGCACGCTTCACACATTTAAATCCCAAATTTTCGCCATGTTTTTTTGGGTATAAAATAGCAACCAAACGGCTTCTCAGGTGTGCGACCGCAAGTTTCCTGAAATTGAATCCCCAGAACTCCATGCCGTTCTTGCTGTATGAAACATACAAATATTTCTCATATAAAAAATAGAAAATATTGGGATCAGTTATGTTCCCCTGTTTCACTGGAAATGTAAAAGCTTTGGGTAGAAAAGACGGGGTTACAACGGAAGTTCAGACGACATCCGGAGCGCGACTAGAGCATCTTGGGTGACTTTTACCAGGGTCTCCTTATGGTTTAAAAGTCCCCGTGCCATCAGGCCATACGCTTGCAGAGATCCAATGTCTGTCGACACACTTATTCCACTCGTCAACTGGCAACCTTATGGGGCTTATGGTTCTGAAAAGTTGGCGGTGACAGGAACTGCAGCCGCAAGCAGACGGCAGCAAAAACTACACCACACTCATTTTGAAAATGGAATATGGCAAAAGTATATACAGCCAAAGCAAAACCTCCCCCCCCCTAAAAAGAAGTCATATGGTTGCTGTAATAGTAGTGAGGCTTCACTCACAGCGACTCTTGTCAACTTGAACTATGAATTTGATGTACGTTCAACAGTTCAAGTCCATCTATTTGTTGCTTCGGATAGACAAGAAAAAGACGTTTTTTGAGAAATAAGCAACCTTTGTAGGCACGTGTTGCATTTAGTCCTGCAGCTGTGGAGCACTAGAAACAAACGCAGACAGTTCAGAGTGACCAACTGCGTAGCATTCATCGAAAAAAAATTGTCCCGACTCGTCTTTTACCAAGTTTAGTCACAAGACAAGACGAACGCTAATGGCCCAGGTGAGGCCTGATTGACTTTGTTGCCGGACAGGCGTGTTTGGTCGCTGTCGCGCACTTGTGGCGCACGTGCGACTTAAGTTATTCAAGACTTTGTGTCTCCATTACTGTTTCTTTTTTAATGACAATACAACCGTAATTGAATTCGGTGGTCTTCCTTGGCTGCTCGTCTGTAAACACGTTGTCCGTATGCACACGTGCAAAGAAAGATGCCTCGTTATGGCATGTAGAAAAACCGGAATATACGTTTTGTAGGCTAGCACCGTGGTCGCTCTAAGTGACCCAGGTGATCCACGGAGCCTTTTCCACTACTTAAAAAAAGCTTCTTTATGAAACTCAAGGGTCCAAAAGGTGTTTTCCCTGCCATGGGATCTTATTCTCATTCAAAGTTGCCGTCTTAGAAATGTTATTCTTTAACCGCTATAAAAGAAGGAGGAGGAGAGTTTGTGAAGTAAGGTGAGATACTGTTGGGTCATCGTCAAGTTGTGCATAAGAGGTCTTTTCAACATCTCAAATGCACTCAATGGAGGGAAATATCTTCGCGACGTTTTTCTATATGGAGTGGAATAGTTGGGATTTTTGTCCTTTCGCTATGATAAATGTGTCTTTTGGTTGTTATGTCTCGTTCTCTTTTCTTTTGCATGTATCCCTAGTCTATTTTTCAGGAATGCTTTTAAAACGAAGTCTTGTTTAGAATTAGGGGCGTATCTTCCCCAGATTCTTGCGTAAGGAAATAAGTTACATTTATGTCATTTGGGGTAAACCTCCGTCTGTTGCATTTCTTTTGGAAGAAGTTGAAGACGTTGAGCGTTATGCTAGTTTATGACACCGGTTTGTCATCTGCTCCTCCTAAAAAGTTGTGTAAGCTGTCTTGCACGTGGGCTTATGGAAGCATGGTCCCCCGTATCCGCCTATTTTGGACGCCAGAAGACAAAAAACTTCTGGTCTGGCTTGTGCAGGCGTCGCTTTTGAAGTAATATGACAAGAGGTGCTGTTTCTGATGCGGGAGGAAGGAAGCTGCAGATTTTTTCTCTCTTTTATAGAATAGGAGGAAATGAGGCTGAAGACCAAAGGGAAACTGCATAGGTGTTCTGGTCGACTTCCGGGCGCCTTTGGTTGTTTCGGTACGACATACGCAGGCATGGGCACGGGTCACGAAATATGAGAGGTTACCTAAGGTCAGCTTCTGTCTGGTTCTTGTGGTCTGAAAGCCCTCCCTTGCCTGTTCCGTGTCACACATGCGACGAAAAAATAGAGTCTTTTCATATGTGCCTAATTGTAGTGCAAGATCTGATGGTCCACTGGGCTCAACACATGCGTAAGAAAACCTTAAAACACACAAAAAAGGCTTCTCAGCGAATAAGTGACCATGCGGATGAAGTTTAGGGTGGAATAATTGTTGCGGAAAATTTTAAAAATGGGGCCGCTCATTTCAAGCAGAAAAGCTCAAGTCTCCAACCTTTCCAGATGTTTTTCCTTAAGGCTTTTGACTCAAGTGTGAACCACTTCTGACACTAAAGGATTCCGGGAAATCTCTCATGGAGAAAAGAAGCTTGAGGAGTCGCGATCCTCAAAGCGTTCCTATGTGTGTATGTATTATTACTGTTCCACTACCGTACTGCTGAGATTCTCGATTTTCGATGGAATCTGCGGTCAAAAGTTCAGAGCGTCTGACCAAGGGTCACTCGTGAATGGCAGAGAATTCTTTCTCCCGTATATGAAGAACCAAGAATTACTGCTATACACCCAAGATGTGTGTGAACCATCGTTCCCATTCATCTTGGTCTGTCAGATGTATATATAAGGGCCAGCTCAGTCCACGTGGAACTGGATATTTGATCTCCTTTGGACACGCGCTACCACTTCCGCATATAGGCGTCTTAGGCTTTCTTTTTGACTGTTTTCTCCGGGTGGTGTTTATTTCAAGCTGCAGAATGACATCACATGGTCGCTGCCGACTCATTTTTTTAGCGAAGGCTTTCAGAGTTTGTAGCAAAGTTCAAGGTTGACGACGGAAGTAATTCTGCATACGGATCCAAGTTGTCATGTTAATATTTTCGGGGGAGCAACTGTCACGAGACGCGTACTAGGAACAAGCTCCAAAGGCTAGAAGAGCCATGTGTTGTAGTTTCAAGCTGGTAAAAGGCTGGCAAGGAAATCAGGAAGTAAGGAAGTTAAACGATGTCCAAGCGTTTTCTGTCCAGCAGCAACCATATGTGATTGCGAACGGGGGCTGAAGGAAGTGGCAACAAGGGTGGACACTAATTGCCGAACGTCTCCAAGGAGGGGTTAATACTGCCAAGCGCGTGGAAAACGTATCACGGACTCCGTCGATCCCTCTGCGTGTGTGCATCAAGCTTTCTGTGATTGCTAATGGAGGGTGTGAGCGGAATTGAAAGAGCAAGACCGTGGTATAGGGCAACAACTCCCCCAAACTGGAGGGTTTTCTTTTTCTTCTGTTATCTTAGCTCGTGGCGGTACGTCTGGGGTAATTAAGATTGGGTTGTTTCTAGATTGAAACTGGAAGGTAAAGCAGACATGCCTCATTAAGCGTCTCTTGGAAGAAAACAGGACGTCGAACGAGCGAAAGCGATTTTCTCCTACGATTTTTTCTCTACCATTTTTCGTGTTATAGACTATATAGGCAGGTGCTTGACCAGAATTTTTCTTAGAAGAAAAAGTTGGCGTACACTGTGGAGCTTCGGTCGGGAGCGATTTGCCATGGCTTGTGTATTTACTATGGTATGGAGGGTGACTTTGCTGGAGTCATGGTTGCCATAGCATGGCCAAGGAGCGCACAGCACCTTGCAAGGATTTCTCCTTGGCTAGTCATGAGAAAGGTAAATGCATATCAGTCCGACTCTTAACTTAAAAAGGCCTTCTGAAAAATGAAGGAAACGCCTTCTCGCTAAGGCTGTGTCTCCTGCCAACTGAAAAAGGGCTTTTCGCTTTTTGCCCGTTATGGGATACGCATGGACGCAAGTAGCCTTCACTACGAGTCCTCACAATTTCTTCTTAACTATAATGTTTGCTCTGCTGGCCCACCGTGAACTGGTTCTGGTGCTTTATCTGATGAGCCTAACAATGTTTTATTTCTATTGATTTTTTTATAGGATGAGCAGCTCGTATCAGATTAAGATGGTTGCATTTCTCAGAAATATTCCATGGAAATTGTTCCTTGCTTTCAAAATTCGAGTACGGAAATAATATTTTAAATATGTTTCTGGAATGGAGTTACGTACATAGTGATGCAGACATAGAAGGGGATAAAGGAAGGAGTCGGCTCGCTTGGTTAATGTAGCATTGCGAAGCACAACTCCGAGTTCAGCAACTCATAGCGAATATATATATATATACACACATAAATGAGGAATGATGGTTTGAAAAGAAAAGTAGTACCTTTCCTCGGGAAATTAACGAGCACCTTTACCTTTTATACTCATATACCCTATAGCTCAGCAAAAGTCAGTTTACTCTATGGTTAACTATAAGGATTTCCTGTTCGCTGCTGCGTGGTGTCTATAACATCTCGGGTATATCTTCTTCCCTTCTAGATTGCTACGGTTGACAGCACAGACGAGAATCCTTCCTTTCCGTGAGTTCACTTTCCAAGACTGTTTCCTTAAGTCGAGTCATCGGGTGTTACCTTGCCTTAATCAAACTCAAGAGATCCGTTTACGGTACAAGGCACCCCAAAAAAATCAAATAATTACGTGTTCATTAGGAGCAGGCTACTACAAATGTAATTATATAACCACACGTTTCTGAGCAGAAACTGACAGGAAGAGCCCATTATCGCGGTCCCCATCGAGCTACGTCACTTAAAAACTTGCGTAACAGTACTGGGAGTTCGCAAAAGGAAACTTATGTTGCTTAATCGCATTACAGTTACATAAAACATATCTATTTTTAGAATATAAAGTTGCTTCTATGATTGTATCATACGGTAAAAAACGGTAGAGATGGACCCTCCGTTTAGTCTTTCGCTGTGTGGAAAGAAAGGAGTATTTTCTTAACTTTGTGTGACTGACCGGAAGCAACGACAACTGTGATGGAACAGCCGTACGTGTCAATAGCTTTAGCCTTTCTGGACCTTTGGCCATCCGCTGGTAAAGACCATGCAGCGACAGTAATGCAAAGAGGCGTCTTAAGTTTTCCGTGGTTTTGGGTTATGCAAAAGATGCGCTTTGGCGTCCAAAGCTCGCTGTGAAATTGAGCTTAGCGAAGATCCCAAGTGGGGCGTCGAATTTTTCTTCACACCGAGCTAAGAATGGTTTGTGGAGAGACTGTCTAAAAGGAACTCAGCATCTCCACTGTTTTTGGTGAACAAACAAGAGGCGGTGCCGGTACCGATAGCCTAAATAAAGTTGCGCGGTGGACTTAAAAGGGAAGCCTATGTTGTTTGTCAGCAACGAGGCGTCAAATGCTTCACGCTTGCATAAACTCCTTGCCAAAACAGAGAACAAGTGTTAGAAACGTTCCCAACCGGCCTCCGCCGCTTTTACCGGTCGCGATTATTACTCCTAATCGTTCCGATTGCTGGGAAAAATTTGAAGTTGCTGGTAATGATGTTTTTCCCCGGTTTTTTTTATTAAGGCTGTAGTAGGGATCGGGCTTGATGTTGACTGCTGGGAAATTCTCGATCATGCCACGTCAGGGGGAGTAATACGGAGCACATAACAGTCACTTTTTATCATGACTGGCATCTCTCAGCTCGTTGTGGTCTTTGTTGGTGGTCACGAAGTAATTTTATGTTGATCGAAGTGCCATAAACTATAAGAAATATCGGAAGTGAAGCCAGTAGCATTCTCTTTCGTGAAAACTGCATTACTTAACAATCCAACTTCATTCCAACTGAGTCAGCATTGGTGGCTTGCTAGAGCGTTCACTTGTGACGGGTGCAATATATAGTCATTCTATGTGAATTCTTTTTAGGCCTAAGATTATGAATGAATGGTCACTTTTTACGGTCTTCTGAGCAGAACTGATGGGTATAAGGCAAGGCTAGCTTCTTGGTGGCGGGGACAAAAAGGAGCAGGTGGAACGAAAACACGCTAGCAGTCAAGCGTCTGTTTTATTGCATCAGGATGTGGTAACGATGTGTAGCTAGGCTCTTTGTAATCAATTTTTCGACTACCATTAATTAAGGACTTTCACCCAGTTAACCGTCATATTGCACACTTGTGTGCTATCCATCTTAAAAAAAAATAACTACATGGGCGGAGAAACTGTGGCTCTGTTCCTATATGCAAGATGTCCGACCCACTTGTGGCGAAAGGAAACTTGGTCCAAATAAGTAGCCAAAAGCCAGCAAGTTGCTGCCTCCGTCTACTAATGTAATCCGCTCCGGGTGGTAGTGCGTGGGCTGTGTGGGGTACCACAAATTAGCCTATTATGAAATTTTTGTATCCAGATTGGGTCGTAGGTTTAGTTTTATGCATGATGTAAATTCGAGTTTGAAACTCGGTTGCACATTTCCTGGCAGGCAAACGGATAGTGGAGCGACAATAGCAAATGTCAGTTAGCTGATGGATATCGTGCAGGAAAGCCGAGATAATTAGCGGAAAGTTAAACTTTGAGGTGACAAGGGAAGCTTTATTTCTATATGCAAGAAAGATATAGGAGCTGTGAACTTTCTTATTAAATGCAAACGTGGGAATGACCACCTACTGCGACCCAGGATCCGTCTTAGACGTTTATATACTTTGGCACAGTTGTCAGATAACCCCACTGCGAGAACAGAGGGAAGGGAAGTATAAAAGCCTCTGATGTGGGTGAATCGGAAATTAGCAAACAAACGTCTATTTCTAAGTAACCCATTTCAGTAGCTTATAGTGATATTGGTGGCGGTTTTATTTAAAGGTGAACGTGCAAACAGGTTGCTTGCTCTAGGTCTATTTACTCGGTAAATTGCAGGAAAAGCACGCAACCACAAGAATGGCCTTCCAGAAAAGGAAAAGTTCAAGCTTAATTATCGTCGTCATGAATATCGCCATCAGTGTTGCCCAACTGTCTTATCTAGCTTCCCTGTCTCATTTTGTGGCTTATTAAGGCCTTCTGGTTTGTCCCGGAAAAGTAGCGTTGCTGTGGTAGAAATTTCTGACTAGCATTTAGCTTTCTGTTCATAAATACCCGATCACTTTTATAATATCATTAAATTTGAACATAGTATATACATTTATATTTTATATCGTATCTGTATTTCCCATTATATTTGTAGTGTAGAATATTTCAATTATTTCAGGACAAATTCCAGTTTTATCTTTTTCAGAATTGTCACAATTTTTCCGTGAAAATACAAGTTCGTTTTCATTTTGTTCCTATCTCTAATGTATTTGGCTAGTTTATTTGAATTCTAAATCTATGACGGTATCAGCACTTCATTCCTGCTCGTACAGTTATATCTGAGAACTTATGGATTCGTCAAGAAAATTAAATTTCAAGACCCTCGGTTTAATTCAACTTCGAGAACTAACTAAAATAATAACACGTACTAAAACTAATAGGAAAATACAAATTCAGGCTCGCCTGCCGAAAAGGGCCATTAGTAATATTATTTAGCTTTAAGGGGGGTCCTAGTATAGGATAGTCTACTAGAGTCTTATGCTTTAGACCACCCTAGGAACGTTTGTTTTCGAAAATATAATTTTTAAGCAAAAATGTGACCTAGTCCACCTCGGCGATGGTCGCTGTTGGTGAAAAGGGGAAACCAGACCAAGAAAGCCAATTTTTGTGGTTGACATGCCACACGTGGAACTGGAAGGCATAAAACCACACTCCCTAAGCAAATTGGTAAATGAAGGCGACGCCAGGATGACGAGACTTCGACGTTCCAAAATTCCATAACTTTAATTTTTCAGGCTGGAGCAAAGTTCGTCAGTTGTTTCCAGCAGCACTTCGTTCGCCATCATCACACTGGGGAGGGAGAGACTTGATATTTCAAACGCATGCTACTAGTTTGACTTAAAACGCCAACTACATGGGGGGTGCCGGGGACGAAGGAGAAGCTCAAAAATGACAATCCTGGGGAGGTATAGAAAGCAAATACTCTTCAAAATCCTCGTCATCGCCTTTTCCTATTTTCTTTTTTATGGGTAGCGAGCCAAAGGCAACGGAATAACGTGGACCTCTAGTGCCTCTTACACACACAGCTAAGCTCATATAAATATTTTTTATGACGGGAAAGCTATATGAAGGCGTTAGTTCTTAACTTCTGGTGAGCACCTTACTCGTTTCCTCATCTAATTGCGGCCCCTTTTCTTTCCTGCTTCCATTAACTCGCATTACTCTTATACCACATCCGCCATCCGTATCCGCAGGCAAAGGCGCTAGAGCGTAATGGACCATGTCTCGAAGCAACGACGACGCCGACGACGCCTTCGACACACAAGCCTGCCTCCGGGCAATCGTTTCCTGAAGTAACCGTGTTCCCATCGGAACAAGCCCTCGTCCGTCCCTACCCTGAAATGTGCGTTGTGAATTTAAAAGGCATATTATTTCTGGGACAGGGGAACAAACGCCAGCTCTGGATGGTCAGAACAATGACTTGGGCCAAGCATGGTATTTGGCGGGAAATTCGAATATTCCCGCAATTTCAAACTTGCTAAAGAAAAATTGGCGTGGATTCCTGAAGCTCGGATTGGAGGGAATTTAGCTGAATATATTTATTGTTGCTATTTATATTTAAGTTAATATATTTAAGTTATAACTTATAACTTATAATATAACTTAATATATTTAAGTTATTAGAGGATGTTTGCTGGATACCTCGGGAGAAGATGGCTTTGCTTTGAAAAATTAAACATCGGCGGTGTCTGTGTAGCGCGCGCACTCGTTCCAAACAGACATTCATAAACGACACGATATGACGTGACAAATGGATTGGCTTGGTTAATGGCTCTTACGAGGAGTTGTAGGGTTATGGTTTTTCAGTAACTAACCCCTTTAACCCTGATCTGGAGCGCACAGGATAGAAAATATTCGAATCTTACAGTTTTTGACAACAAGAAACGCCTCCTGTCATGTAATCACGCCCATAGAGCTCCTTTGAGCATAAATTCGAGACAGTTTAATCACCCTTAGGACGGCCCACGGCAGAGGCGTCTACTTTCAGACTTCTATTTCGGTCTCAGTAACTCCCAAATGCTAATTAAACATTTTCCTGTTTTGCTAATCAGTACATATCGTATCTTGTGCATGGAGTATAGGTCAAGATCGTTCGTCGAAAACAGGATTAACTTGTTTTTTAAATAACTATTAAGAGCTAAAGCGAGTATGTGTCCTAGAATGACTTAAATAAGTACGAGGATTACGTCTTTCGTAATCGCCGCTTTCTAGTAGAAGTTAGGGAGTTACCGCAGTTAGGCTTATAAGGAGTCCGTGTTATTCTCCTATTTTGTATACCGAGAAATTAATAGCTTTGACAAGATAGCTATGGTTTTGTTGGTCTTGCTAATAACGTAACGTAAACTTCCGCATTTTGAATTAGGTAATACGGTTGCTGCCAGACGGAAAGAGAAGAGTAATTAGCTGCTGATCGTCTATTCTGAGAAGCGTCCTTGACACACGAGACTTTAAAAATTCGCATTAAGGTTTTCGTTGCCCAATACATTGACTCTTATTGTGCCAGTTTCCTGGGGTACTTTTGTTTGGTAACAGATTTTTGGCTTGGTTTTCTAATTTCCTGCCAAGTTAACAAGAATGATTTCCTTTCCGTAATTTTTTATGACGCTCCTTTTTCACTTTCCAACCCTTCGCCGAAGGATGTTTTGTCCCAGAAAAAAACTTCCCAACTTACATGCCTTTCGGTTGGACGAGACCGACAATTCCAAAAAGTCTGCTGTAGAAAAAGCGCTCGGGCCGAGTCTTTGGTCTGGTGCGGATGCTCGGCTCTGCTGTGTGCGAATCTATTTTAGCTGACATATGTCTTCCGTGAGTAAACAGAAGAGAGGTATAGCTTTTCCGTCTTCAGTAGATGGTACCTTTTTTGTGACTACTTCATTTTGGCTGCCGCGCTGCCGACTTTATCCTTCACGCAGTTCCAGCCTGCTAATCATCTGCCTAATCTGTCCCGGTTAATATTTTTACACTTAACTGTTCAAGCTCCGAGAAGCTGTTGCTGTTGCCATGGGAGTTCGATAGGGCCTTACCAGCAGGACAAGGACTCGAGATACTGGAAATACGTGAGTATTCTTAGCGTCTATTTCAAAACCAGAATTCTGTCTCTTTTTTAACGAAGGCAGAATTTTTTGTTTAGCGCCTTTGCTTCTCAACCTGTCGAATCCAAGTATTGACGGTGGCCTCGAGCCAAACTTAGCCGCTTTGGCTGTTAAAGACAGAAAGAAAGCAGACAGCCTCTTCACTCTTAAGTTACTTCAACAGAAGAAATTTCTATTATGTCTGGACCAGTGGGCCTGGCTTTATTTCACGTCCCGAAGAAGACACATTTTGTCGAAAAGAATTGGGACGGCTTACGACGAGACACACCTCAAACGTGTTGGCATAGGCCCTAATCACTGCAGTGACAACTACGCCTCCCAGAAATTTCTTCACATAGCTGCCTCGCTACCAAGTAAAGTAGCCATTCCCTCTAACCTTACCACTTACGTAACTTTTTACCGTGGAATTTCGTTTACCATTTTTTAGGCTGTGTGATCGAAATATGTCAAGCCAAGGAATGTAGAGTATTACCAAGTTGCCAGATATGGGTTTCAGAGGAAATGTGTTGGAATGAGGGTAGAAGACAAGCGGGAAAATTGTGACACGATGGCTGTGCAAAAGAGGAATGTGATGAATTTTGTGATAAATGTGCATCAGTCAATGGCATTATTACAACGGCGAAAAGTACGATGACATTACTTGTGGGTTTTTTGTTTGGACCTCAATGGAGTATTTCTTGATTAAAAAACTGTTTAACAAATTTAAGAGTAAGAATAAAAAAGGTATCGTAGCAGTATAGGGGAGAAGCTTTGTTCTTAAGTTGATGTCAGACTCGTCGGTTTCGATCAATGTATGTCTGCTGAACGCGCGACGTTTGCCATACTGTTGTAAATGGCAGAGGCTAAACGCCAAAAAATAATCTCTTGTTAATTTGCACTTCCATGGGTGACTCATCACTGGCTAAGGCTCGGAGCTAAAATAACAATAACACTGTCTCTCATAATTCTTTGCCCTCTGTCGTTAGTATGAGCATAAATGGGTATTGGTTGAGGACTAATTGTTGCAGTCTCAGTTGCGTGACGTAAGGCGTCAGATATGTGCACGATTCCGTCACGAACACAAACAGAAAAGAAGCATTTTCTTTCAGTCTGGCTGTCTTGTTGCCCTTTTATAGTTTTCGTAAACCATAGCTAGGGTTTATTATGAATCCTATTTCTAATAGCAATAGGAACTGCTACCCACACCGAGACGAAAGAGAGCTTTATCGGCTTCTATTGAGTTTATGCACTGCGCAGCTCGGCATGGTGGACCACAGCTTAGGCTTTGGAATGGTATTTGAGCGCTACATGCATAAATAAACAAAAGACCAAGAGAGAATGTTCGACAGAGCAACCCTTCCCTCAAATAGCGATGCAAAACAGACCGAAAACAAAACGCTTTGCAACAGCGCATATAGCTATACGATTACAACAACGTGCATATACATAAAGAAAATTTTACAATTTCGAAATTAATTAATAATTGTGTATACCGTAAAATTTTACGTCTTTCGGCATGAGTTATCGGAAACCAGACCTAGATTTCCGCCAAATTGATTTGTCTTTTGTTTGGTACACATTTGTGTGAGGATGTTAAACAATAGAAACAAAGCCAACCCCAAAGCCGGACCATGGGTCTTGGCACACGATTGAGCAACAAAAAAGTCCTAAACGGCGGAACTTGCGAAGTTCTAAATTTCGCTTGGCACAAGCTAACCAACTTATTAAACTCTTTTTTGCAAGTTTGGAGAGAGCTCCATTTGAGCACGGAGCTTTTTTTGCGTGCGTCGAAAAGAGACGATGGGCGTTTGCACCGGCTGCGGCGCTGGGGTGATTTCGAGCCAATAACACGAAGCATGGGCATGGACTACAAGTCGTGCAACTCACCTTGACGTCAACCACAAGATTCCTGATCGCGTTACTAAAGAAAGGGTTGTCACTATATGGCCGAGTTGACTGCAAATATAGACACTTGCTTTTCCACTCTGAGGCACTGTTCCTGGCTCGCCGGCTCCTCAACGTGGAGCGTTGCTAGGAGTGCACATTGGGAAAGGTTTAGAGGTAACACCACAATGAAATGACACAGTGTTGACAGTTTGAACTTGCTTAATCTTCAGCACCGTGTGTGTGTGATTACTTCTGCTGCATACACCAGAATGTCTTGGACTTCCCCCGGTCTCTAGGACGTGCAGCGGGACTCAAAGCGTCGAATGTCCGTCCTGAGACTTCGCTCGCCATAGCTAACGAACCGTCGTCCGCAGACGCCCAAAATACACACCGAAAGAACGTCATCGTGAACTTATGCACAATCTGGCCTGGAGAGACGTTTAGAAAAACAACGACATCAGTATATACAGACAACATCCTCATTTCCTTGCGTGTACTTGGCTTTTCCAGTGTGATCGAGCACCACTTGATTTGTGGCAGTTTTTAATCATTCCGGTGATTTATATAACGCAACTATACTCAGCTAATAACTCATTTGGCACAAAAAAGTAAAGCGGTTTTCATTTTAAAGGTAAATAACAAGAAACTTTGTATATTTCAGTTCCTTTTGCGCCGTTCACCAAAGGACGTGTGTGTACATGTGAAGGACAGATTTGGACAACAAAAAGCGCAGGCAGGACTAGCAAAAAGTGCTTTCTTCCGTACTTCATTTTCCAAGACAAATGCTTTGCAGCACGACGTGCCGAGTCAGATAATTCGTACCTCTAGCGACCGACATCTTCAGTATATAAAGCCGGGTAAACATATGATAACATTTGAGGGCAACTCAATGGATAATAAATAACGTTCTTCTTATTTCGTAGGATGGAGTCCGGAGGTGCTGGTGTTTTTCATGTTGCCCAAACGAGAGTCCACTCCGTCTGGGAAAACAATTTCTCCTGCTGCTCCTTGAGGACCCTGTGGTCTTGACGGACGATTTGCTTGGTTGCTGTTGCCCCCGAAGCCCGGAAACCCTGATGCAGAAGGTGGAGCGAAGCTTGGGAAGTTGGACGGCTGAATAGAAGCTGCGAAAGATGGCCTGGCACCGGTTGGACCCTGGGAAGCTGCGAAAGGTGGAAAACCGAAAGAATATGAAGGATTTGCGAAGCTGGGAAAAGGACGTTTGGCAATACCTGAACCAAAGCTGTTGCCAGAGGTAGAAGCTGGTTGCATTGCGGCTGGGGCGGGTCTCCAAGCTGAGCCAGTTGAATGAACGTTGCTGCTTTCCTGGGACTTTTTGGAGTTATCCACAGGAATCAACACTTCTTCCAACAGTGGCTTCTTGAACCAATGCTTGTCCTGGGCCCGTAACCCCAGATCTGCCTCGCTAAGAGAGATACTTTCAACTGTGGTCGAAGGACTGGATTCTATCTTCTCGTTTATTGCTCGGAAACGGCGACTAGGAACGGGCGAATCGGGGTAAGCCACCTGCGCCAACTGGAAGTAACCCGGCACTGATTGAAATGAACCTTCAAAAGGAAATCTCGAATGGGGTTGGTAAGAAGGCTGAAACAGTGGAATGCTTAGTGCTGCTGCTGCCTTTTGCAATCCAGAGGCTGGATTTAACGAGTCTTGAATTTCCAAGTTGAAATCTTGTTCGCGGACGGCAGGCGCTGGATAATAAGCTTGGCCTAATCCGTCACTTGGTTTTTTGGCAGCGAAGGGAGCTAACTCGGGAAGTCGAGGATTGGTGTTGAAGGCTGTGCTAGATTGAGAGGCAGAGAGTGACGGATCCTTGACACGTCCCACGAATAGAGGAATGTTGGTATCTCGATCCAACAAATAAAACATAAACGGACGATCGGCTTTGATTTCCATGGGCCCACGTGGTCCTGTCACTCCCATCAAAGGTACGATTTGAAAACCTATACAAGAACTTTTACGTCAGAAACTTGTTTTTTGGGAAGATTTGTGGTTTTTGTAAGCCGTACCTGTGGCTGCAGCTGCCTCACTTCCCTCTTCATTGACTTCGATGGTGCCGCGATGAACGACGCTGCTTATTTTTAAGCTCCTAGAGCCCGTGATGCCGGATAAATCTGCCGAGCTGCCAAACATGTCTGCAACACCAACTTGCTTTAATATGTCGGCAAGATCTACGGCGTAGTCGACTTTGAAGCGAGGAAGGGAAAGAGTCAAGTCACGATGACTTAGTTTCCCTAAAATGCTTCGCATCGTATAAGACTCCAAACCGGATTCCAATTGTTGGATTCCTCCTTTATTTTCGGGAACGATTACTAACAAAGCAAACCGTTCGTTCTAGAAGGAAATATTTTAGCGTAAATATGCTTTTCCTGAGTTTAATTATAGTCCCGGATAGGAAATTGTCCTACCTCATAGGGAAGAAGAGCAGCTTTCGCCTGAAGGTCAGTCAAGTAGCCACTTTTCATGGTACTTGATAGTTTCATCATGGGTGTAGGAAGGATGCTACCATTTTCGAGATAGAAATTTTCAGTGATGGTATCCCGAGCGTCGAATTTGGTCAACCATCGTCCTTTAAAGTACAAGGCGTTGGCCAGCAGGATTTGTGTATCGGGCGTGACGGAGCCTTAACAGGAAAATAAGTGCCGTAAGCAACCAGCCTCTTCATTTCTTTGTTTATTAAATATTACTTGTGTTTTTAGAGCGATTTTAAGTATCGAAGGAAGATTGGTTTGTTTACCTGCGGGGAGTAATTCGGGAATACGGCTATGAGTCGCATCGCTAATTCTGCGGTTGACCAATGCACGTACAGCTTCAGGTCGTGTGAAGTCTGCATCTCTTACCACAGTAGAGTACGAATCGCGTAAAAGGCGTGCGAAATCTCCACGGACCGTGACGCCTTTAGGCACCCACATAAAGTTGGCTAATTCGAATACGGAGCCCAAGTCTTCTTCTAAGTTCTGAGACTAGAGAGCAACCTCGAACGTAATGCATACCAAGTACCTTTAAAAGTGTTTCTTTTACCTGTAATGCATCAATTAATTGTCGAAATCCGGCATTCCGAAAATTGGGATCACTTGGCAGATGTAATGCCGATATGATTTCGTTCAGAGTCCGACCGCGAGCTCCATTCGCTAACATGGATAGTGCAATGGCAGCACTAGCTGGTGAGACGACCACATTGCTTTGACTATCTTTGCTAATTACCGCCTGTCGATGGTAAACCGCACAGTTCATTTTATTGTGCTTTTATGAACAAATTGTGGGTTCGTTTTTACTTGATAGACATCGGAAGTGAATTGATTGGTTGCAGTTGCTACTTGAACTAAGGGATTACTCTCCAAGGACTTTGCATGAATTTGGAGACCACATAAGGTTAAGCAAAGGGCGAACCAGCCTATAAAAATGCCCATTCAGATTTGGGAAAACAAATACGTAACGATTATGCATATGCATTGCCAAGCCCAATCGCCTCTACCAGTGTTTTCGTTAAACTAATGGCCGGAAGTTTTGACCCAATAATCCTAGTATCCCGAGGCGGGAAAACTGGAAAGTGGGGGAAAGCAAAGGTCTAACAGCGGTTGAATGACACCGTCAATCGTGCTGCGTAATATTAAGGACTCGATTTCAATATTAAAAACGAAAAAAATGGGTGTCCTTGTAATGATTACTTATACGGTTTTAGTCCCTTTTCATGCAGCGTTTTCTAGTCTGCATAATTTGAATTTTATAAACCGAATCCGCCAAGCAATCCGCAGCAAAAATCTGGGAAAATCCCATTTAGACACTAGCTTTTCAACATGCATTTTCCCCGGAGTCGCCACTAAGAAAAGTTCCATTTTTAAAGCATCACGCCGCAATCCAACAGTGATGTGCTTCATGTAAATTAGGATGCAAGCCAGGCTTCTGTCTCCCTTCACCGAATCAACCGGTTTGGCGAACCAAGCGAAACGGAGGCAAAAAAAAAATCTCAACCAGGACGCCTTGTAGTCTTTCTAGCTGTATTCTGATAGTACAGTGGGTGGATATGCAAACAATGGAGCTAAGTTTTTCGGTGTGAAGATACGAAGTTTCTTACCAGAATACATGGTGTACCTGTCTCCAAATTTCGGAACAAACAAAGCCTGTTCACGTAAACTTGAGGTGTTTCTTAAGAATCACGGAACAATCACTCCAACTTGGACACTATAAAATTACGTAATTTATCTAACAGGAACCTTGATCACACTAAGCTCCTATGAATGCCAACACCTTGCTATATATACAGGAGAAGCCAACCCCGGACTAAAACACAACCTACTCAAAGCAAACGACAAGGCACCGTAAACCCGCGGTTTTTGCGTCGATGCTCACAATGGGGAAGTCCAATGCCAGCAAGTTTTTTTTCCACCTCTACTCAAACTTCCAATCCAGTCAGAGAACCCGTTTCTTCATCAGCGTTAACGAGAAGGTGAAGTCACAGCTACCACCAAAACAGGACAGAAGAAGTTTTGGTAATTTAATCCTCGTCAGGGAATACTTTGTTACAATCGCAGACTCCGATCAAGGGAGCTTATATAGTTCAGTTGCGAATATAAAAGATAAGTCGACTGTTTTGTCTTCATATTGCAACGACACACAATTTCAATCCGCCAAATTATATGGATGGATACAATATTCCGGAAGTGGGGAAAAACCAGGATATGGTTGGAATGCTTAGACTCGGCGATGTCAAGGGGCTCGGCGCAGGAAGCATGTCAACTTCTCGTGTGTTTCGGTATCAAATCAAAGACCAATGAAATCTGGATGAGCTTGTGTTCCTGTTCTGTAATGCCTATCTGTGTTGCTTAAGTCATCCATGGAATGTTAACGCCTGTCTCGGTAGTCTATTTTTATTTACTTTTTATTTTAAAGTTTAAAAGCCACTTCCGAACAAGTTATGTACTTGTCTTGGAGAAAGAGGAGTGCCGGATGTTTCAGACGGCATGGAAGCAGGAAGCGTGGGACAGGAAAATCCCATGCGTTCATTTTTTTGCGCATATGCGTATGCAGTTATACTAGTTGTTTGTAGACGTAAAAATTCGTAAGTCAAGGCGAGATTGCGGATTATACATGTGAATTACTCGTCCCTGGCCATGAATTTGCAAATTGTCGACGAAAAAGCTGGAGACAATAACTACAAAGCGGAACGCCTTTTTTTCAGGCATCGATCGTGCTCTTCGAATGCTAGGTCAGGCATAGCCATTTCCGATTCCATGCAATCTGTCACGATCACGATCGAATGTCATAGAGATTTGGAAAGCAATAAGTATAGCTCAGCTAGGATCAAGGGCATAATAGTTACTGATGACCTTTGATTTTTATTATAGACCAGCGAAGAGAACAACGGATAGTAAATTTGAGCTTTGTCACGGAACTAGGAGACCGTGACACACGGTATTTGACAAGCCGGTTTTTTCCAAAAAGAATTGATTTTTTAACGTGAGATCTTTTTCAACATACACTGAATTTGACCTATTCTGTGACCGGAAACAGCCTATCTATTTTAATGCCTATTCAAATTGTAGCGTAAACGTATTACTTTGCGCCACCTTAAAAAAGAGCCTTAGGGTGAGGCGTCGTGTACTTCTCCCAGGGTACTTCGGAGCCTGTTGGTACTGTACCTTTGCAGGCTACCCAAATCTGTTGGAAGATACAAGTAAATACTTTAGTGAAGTAAACGCAAAATAGTAATAATACAATAATAATAATAGTAATAAATAATAATAATAGTAATAAATAATAATAATGAATGAAACTGAAAAAAATCAGAGCTTACTTCTCAAGTTGGTACTTTGTGTACATTCCAAATTATCTTCATTTAAAACTATTTAAAAGACATCAGCAAATTGTACGGTTTTTTAGGAAACTAACTTGCTAATGCACTTCTGAAATTGAGTACCTCCGTGTTGAAGGCCTCAGCCATTCTACTAGATATACGCGGAGCATTTGATAATGTAAACCATAAAAAACTTGTGCAAAAGTTACGTCAAATGCATATACCCCAATACATTATCAAATGGCTGGAAAGTTCCTGAACAAAAGATTAGCTTTTATAGAAAATGGCCCCAACAAGAGTGCAATCTTTCATGTTCCTAAAGGTGTTCCCCAAGGTTCCCCTCTATCGCCAATACTTTTCGTGATATATGTAAACGGAGTCCTATCCCTCCTTAAACAAAAGCGTGACACGATACTTGCATTCGCAGATGACCTGCTGCTGCATACAACTGGATCTTCTGGAGAAGTGAATGTTAGGATCTTAGAGTCTTGCATTAAAACCATTGAACAATGGCGAAAAAACTGAACCTATAATTTAGCAGAGACAAAACGGAACTAATCCACTTCTCCAGAAAGCATCAACGCACCGGACATCTCCCCGCTCTCATGGAACAATGAGGAAATCGCACCGAAAAGCTCAGTACGATACCTGGGCCTTATCCTGGACGAAAGGCTAACTTGGGCGAACCATATGCGTGGCCTAGCAGCGAGATGCTCAAAGACGGTAGCAGCAATACAAAAAATCAAAAACATTTCACCTTTTATCACAAGTGATCTTATCCGCACCCTGATAAAATATTGGCGTATAGGCATAAGCCTGTTGCCAAAGTTTATGATTAAAAACGTACATTTAAAATCGGGTAGGGGAAAGGGATATAACAGAACGTTATCACATTGGGCTGCCTTTGCAAAAGGCAAGCCGTTCACCGTAGGTTTCCATAATAAGATTTACTGATGGGGAAAACCTTTACGTTTGGGGATTTTATTGCGGACAAGGAGTCAAAGCTTGAAACTTCAAGAGGAGAAAACGCTATATTAAAACTGGGACACAATCTAATAGTCGCCTATTTATATCCAGGCTTTTCATCCGTTAAATATCTTTTTGGCAGTGCTTAGAAAGGTTTCTACATAAGGGAAGGCTCTTGGACAAGTGAGGAACTGGGCTGGAGAGAAATAGGTGTTTGCGAGATTTCAAAAGTCCCGGTAAAACTCGGTCTGTGCCCGTAGAAGCGAGCAGAACTTTAAGAATCGTGTCAGTCACGTGTGCAAACTTGAACGCGTTCTTTT
>RJJA01000130.1:0-143716 GCA_003724045.1 Lepidurus arcticus
GGCACAGGAATGACAAAAGCCTGGTCCAATTCCGTCCCTTCATCCTCTAAAAAGGGGCTTCTATCAAAATAAGCGCTCTCGTCGAAACTTTCCGCCATTTTACTCGCTTAGGGATATCACTTTGAGTTTGACACTTTATATACACGAAACAGGTCTGTGGTGCGCCAAGGTGCCGTGGCTCCCGTTATTGACGTCACGGTGCCACGTGACCGCGCTGGGCCAATGGCAAAAATGCCCGATTTGAATTTTTAGATTTCTTATTTCTGAAAATCTCAGTTTTGTTTTCGCGTATGATCAAAAGACACATAAAACTGGAAACTAGATTTTTTACTCCTTTTTATAAGACAAAGTTGTTTTTTGGTGGCTATTGCCCTTTAAACGAGGACCACAGTAAACGATTCGCTTCACACTTCTATTGTTTCGAAACTGAAAGAGACGAGTGAGAAACAAAACACAGCACGAAATCCTAAGATTTCAGATAAGGCTGAAAGGTTTTCAGTTTTTAGCATAACACATGCATGGGACTTCTTTGTTTTGCATGTGAAATATTTCAAGATACTTGAAAACGTAATTAATTACCCAGACCCATAAAAAAATTCCTAATGCTAAATATTCTCTGGCCATATTGAAATATCGCCAGACTGTTGTAGTATACTATTTTTTGTTTACAATCAAACCTAAAGGTCCCTTTAATCCTGATAAAAAATTAAAGATTTTAAGAATTTAATTTACGTTTTAAAACTGCTTCTACGCGTTATTAGGCTACGCGGCAGACTATAAGGTGGCAATAATACATAGCGCCATATTTTTTTACTTGCTAAAAGGGTTTTAGATTCCAGTCATATGCAATAACTGTGTACTCAGACAAGTTTCTGGCTTTTCCAGCGGCTGCAGTCCAAATTGCCGGTCCGGCGGAAGTCTATGTTCGTCAAGGCAGTGCTCTAAACCTCTCATGTTGGCTACAAGGACCCTTACCATCATTGGGAACCCTGGCCTGGTACCGCGACGGAATTCCTATTGTGCTGGAGTCCTCTAAGTCGTCAATTTCCTTGGCCACTGAGCGTAACGAAGAGCATCTCTCGTCACGATTGCTCCTTCCACGGGCTTCAGTCGATGACGGAGGCAATTATACCTGCCTGCCATCGCAAGCTCAGCCAGCATCCGTCTGGGTCCATGTTCTCAACGGTAACTCTACTAACAAACCTCTCATGTATAACTGTATGTTGTTCCTTGTTCAGTCTTTTTCTTCTCGTTATTTTTAATTTATTTTTTACTGCGTCCGATTTATTGGAAAGGTTATTCACTTTTCAGTCAACATCGGCTTACAGCATCGTTCGCTATAGGCAAGCTTCAAAGGAATGGGCATCAAGCTATATAGCCTCATTTCGAATTCAACGATATCACGAAGCTCCTCGAGTTAAACGCCTAAAATCCGTAGCGGGAAAAGTGCGGGCTCGTTACGTCAAGAGGGCGCTAGTCCCGAGGGAAAATTTGCTTGTCTTCCAGATAGTCTACAGATCTTACGCAACTCCCATAGAGCTCAGAAACAACTTTTAAAGGAATTGTTCCGTCTGCTGCCTATCAGTTATACAAAACGTGAGCAGGATACACGTATATCAAACGTCCCTACACGTATCAACTCTTCCAAGGCAAGGAACATTTCCGATAGCAGACAATCTTGGAACAGTTAGACGTCCAAACCCTACCATCCAGTCAGGGGTATACAACATCGCTTCAAAGCAATTCCTGGTACAGATTAAAACGAAAACGCATTCTATAATGTCTTGAAAATGGATGTCGAACTTTAAAGGGAGTTCAAACTTCTAAAACGAGCTTAAGTATTTGAAAAAACTGTCGCACAACAAAGTTTGTGGAGTCTATTATACCATCCATAGAATTTTTCCTTACCCATACCTTCATAAATTCAATACCAGATTATGCAACTTGGAGAACTAACATTATAGAAAGGGACAGCATTAGTGAATGAATGAAGAGTTAAGCCCTTTCGTGATCCTTCCCTAGGTCCACGTACCCAACGGCGTGAAAATAATGACGCTTTTCAAAGGTAATTTGCATTTATGCTTTCTGAATGAAGACGAGCACGAAGACGAGTGAGGGTCCGCGGAGAGATTAATATCCTGCCATTGCAACCAAGTTTCCTCTCTTGTATACGTATTTCACGCATACAAGAGAAATACACCAAGAAAACGTACTGTACGGTCATACTAAAAGCAACCCCTGTCGAGGAACTTGCAAATAAGATAACCGATAGGAAATCTTGAAGATCAATTAGAAAAAATATGGATGCTTGATTTGGTGACGCATCATGAACATACACTATGGATAGTGATGGACTTTCCTTTTTCTGTTAAATTGTAATACTATTTCCATTTTACTTCTGTAGGAGAACATCCAGCAGCCATGCAGCATGGTAACCGCAATGGTGGATCGACTACTACGGCCTCTCCCGGGAAAAGCAAAGCAACTTTGTCAATAGTGACAGTAACGTGTCTGTGTTGGATACTACAGCATAGCCGTCAGTTTATAAACAGATGATGAATTAGACCATCACTCTTGAAGCGTGAGTTTTTTTTAATGTAAATATGGAAATGGATAAGGGTCCTTTTATAGCTGGGGACGGGAGAATGATTTTATATGAGGAAAATAGAAATAACATGTACAATGTAGGGTACTGGACTATAAGCATTTATTTTTTATTTTCCCCTACCCCTTGAAAAGTGGTGAGCAAGTGAGTAAGAAACTACGAGTTAAGCATATGAATGAGTGATGCATGAGGTATGTGGCAAAAAGTTTTGAACAGCATTTCAGAGAGCAAAGTTATGGTTTACCGTAAAAAACGCTCCCCCCCACTATAATGTGGGGGAGCGTTAGACACATCCCTCAATACTTAATTCCAAGCGCACGAGCGATAAACGGAATACCCCATAACAAAGAAGTCCCGTCGTGTTGGGGACCATGTCGCAGTTGTATATTATATTTAAGGCATACCGAGTTGAATGTTAGATAATGACTTTGCAGTGTGAAAAAAATACAGTTATTGTTTTCATTACTTACGTGTTTAACGTGTAATAAAACACTGAGGACCCGATTGTAACGCGACACGGAAGGCTTACAATGAACAATAAATGAACTATTGATATATCCGTGTTGGTTTTGTCAAGATCGAAAACTCACCGGTTGTTGTTTCCAAAGAGGAATTTTCATCGCAGGGGCAAAACGAAACGCGCCACGTCTTCCAGGGTCCCTGGACACTCCAAGGTGGTAAACAATTACAAAATCAATAGCCATTTTTTTTAGAAAAAGCCATAAAAACTTGTCAAATAAAACACTTGCTGGATATCTAGACGGGAAGGTTTTCCTTACGTTTTTTTTCCGTAAGTCGTGCAAAAAATAAACTATAAAAACTATAAAATATAATAAACTATAAAATGTCTCCATAGTTTAGGGGTAAACTATGGAGACAATTTTTCTCTCGCGTGAAGTAGGATTTAAGGTAATCAGAAGCAAGGATTTGTTCCCCCTTTCCTTATTTCTGAAACACAGTAGTCAACTAAAGGAATTTGAGAGAATGAGCTATAAGGTGAAAACCCTTGGAAGGTAAAACAAAGCACGAAGCGCGTAAGTTTGAGAGAACGGACACGTCTTCAGGTAACAAAATTAATCCACTCATGACGAAAGTTGAAGAAAGTAGTTCTCAGATTAAGCCTTGCCGTCCTGAAAATTAGCAGCGTTAACATAATAGCTTAGAACATCAGCCGAGCATACATGTTGTGAGATAAATGTAAAAAATACGTTATATGATTAATGCAGGAAATTTTGGAAAGGGTTGAAAAGTCAAAATAACTTACGCCTATTTCCTTTTTGCTCGATCATTGCTTCCTAGAAGTAGGAAAAAATTGGAGGGTGCTCTGCAGAGGATATTGCCAATTTATCCTGTATGTTTGCGAATTTTGATTTCATTCCGCTCCGGATTTTCTTTCCTCGTTACTTCTTGCGAGGATTGGCGGACAGACCGGACATTGCATCCGAGGAAGTGCGGTCGTTGAAGGAGGAACACAGCATTCCGTATCGATTCTGCAGGCAGGTTTTTTAAAAGAAAAGCCCTAAAGATTTCATAATGTCATCAAACAAAGGAACATGAAAAGCGGCAAACGTTGGCATCCAAGTACCTGACGGATTCAATTAGTCACTCAGAAGGGCGTCAAAGGCGAGTTGGTAATACATTAGGGCTGCGCGTTTGCTGTAAACTCAACGATCTAGAAAGAGTACAAGGGGGGAAAATCTCATTACTTTCCTTGCAATTACAAGTACACTTTACATTTCGTTGGTGACAATCTGGCAAAACAAGCTTAATCACATTAAATTATGACATGGGAAATAGGAAAAAATATTATCCGCACTTATAACATTACACATAAAATAAACGCCACCCAAAAAAAATTCAACGCAGTCAACATGTAGTTTTGCAATTAAGGAGCTTCGACGTATTACTTTCTATACGTATTTCCTTGAAAGGAGGTGAAAAGAGAAGAGCGATTTCAAAAAGCTAGCAACTGTGCGAGGAGAAGCATTAGGCTGATATGGTCTTTTGGATTTGAATTCAGTATTTCTTATCTCCCAAAATGCATTAAAGAAACGAACATGCTTGCGGGGATAGAACGAATAGCCGGGACATGTAGCTACCAGTAACGATAGCGCCATAAGTGGGATGGGCGTGTCCAGGACAGCGTTCAACGTTACAGTAAGGAGCAGCAAAAGCTCGGGTGACGTTCGTGAGGAGGGGAATCCGGGGAAATTAGTTGAAAGGACGTACGGGCGCGCTTGTTTGTCGACATTTAACGATCCTTTTTGGTTTTTCGCTACCGTTAAACCATAGGATAGAGAAGCTGGTTACTTTGTTTGTGGAAGCTCGGAAACTTGGTAATTTACTGCGTAAAAGCTAATTAAAAGTCTGCGTACGCATGCAACCAAATAAAAGTCAAACTAAACTGCTATATTGATTTTGTGCAATGAGTTTATGATTTGGAACGGACTTGTATCTTCACGATATCTTTTGCAATTATTTTCCTTTCTCAGAAACATTTAATTTCTTAAACAAATAATAACTTGAAGCCGAATCCGGTGCCGTCACCATAATTCTGCAGTTTATATATTGTTGCATGTGAATACCAATGCCCAATATCATGGACGAAAAGGGAAGGGGGGACTCTTTGAACTTTATTAACCACTACAATGCCATAACGTAACTAAGGGAATCGCCCTGTAAGTGGGGGGATGCACGCTGAACGTAGGCCAAAAATCTTTTCCCATGGTTAATAGGCTCATGCTGGGTGAGAAAAAAGTAACAAACGAAGATTGTTGCCGAAGGCGCAGAAAATTGCGGGTTATATGCCAGAACTGACCAGAGCCAAAAAACGAACAAAAAGGGATACTATTTCAGCTCTGAATTTTGGCTTCAAACAACTCCAAATGCAGTCTCAACGTATCGTATCAAACCTCGTTAATTGCAACGTTTTTAACCAAACCAAATTTTCGTATAAAAAATTTCAATTTTACAGCAAAAGGTCGATTGAGAATATCAGCGCCATACAACATAATGTTTTCCATAATAAACTTTCCAAGCCCAAGGCTAGTTTGCCATTTACCGTCGTCCGCCGAATCGCGGTGTTTGTTCAGAACGGCCCCTGGGAGGCACGTTAGGACGTCCTGCATCAAGATCGGACACCCGAGGTCCATTAAAGTTTGTGTGTGATCTGGAACTTTGTTGTCCGTGTCCAGTGGAATGGTCTGGCCGGCGTGCAGGTGGTTGGTACGGCGCGTCAAAATGCGGTCGAGATAATCGTCGTCCTGCAGACGATGACTGTAGTTCAATGTCGGCCGCTAGAGGGCCACTGTGGGATACACTTGTTACGGGATTCTCATTAGGCGCGGTTCGATGACGCTGAGACGTAAGAAGAGATTTTGCGGCAGGTGGGACAACGACGGCGGACTGCAGAACAGGTCCCTTGGGGGGATGGGCTGCAGTTACCGGTTTCTTTTCAACTATAATGAGTTTCTTTCCAGCCGTTTCCGTCCTGTGCGAAACCCATTCCTCATCGAATTTGTCTAGCAAACACGATACTTCTGCGTTGATGTCTCGGTCTGATGAGGACATCGTGTAGTGTCCGTTCCTTTGCGGACTAGATTTACTTCTTCGCTTCTGATCCTTCTGATCCCGATGACGACTCGAGTTGCCGGACTGAGAATGATGCGTTGTGGCTCGATCGCGGCTTTTGGTTTCATCCCATTTGCGCTTGCTGCTCGTGGATAATTCGGCACCGTGGGATTTCTCGACTGGGTAATGCAATTTAATGTTGGTCTTCTTTTTCGCTTCAAGGTCTATAATAACAGTTGGAGGGTGTGACTGGGACGAACAAGCTTCCTTCCGAGGAGGTTTAGCTGTGCTAGTTTGACGCGAAACGGGCGGCTGGCTCGCAGGACTCTGATTTCCAGTTAAGCTAATTAAATTGCGGTGATCCACGCTGGTTTCGAGACGTGAGTTCCCCGCCCGGACCAATTCCAACGTGTCGGAATCTTCGAAAGAAATATAACCACGGTACAGGTCACTTACGCTGTTATTCCACGGAAAATTACCAATAGTTGGACGGGCGGTCGACGAAGATCGTGGCGGCGGTGCAGGGGGGGCAGGTGGTGGAAGCCAATTATGAGTAGACACCGAAGTTGTGGGCGGGGGTGGAGGAATAGTTTCAGGGAACGGCAGAGGTGGTGGTGGAGGGGGCGGGACTAAAAGTGAGTAAGGAAGGAGACCTGGCGTGGCAGCTTGCTGCACCAATGACGCGCTTAGTGTGCGTAGTAGTTCGGCCATACTGGCTTGGGCATCCGCCAAAACCTATTCAAAAAGACACGAAAAAACACATTGGCGAAACGTGTTCCCTTAGTTCAGCTGCACCAGTGCACATTAGAGTCGCTTTGCAAGCAGCGTCTCCCTATCGAAACACCCACATGGCCCTAATTACAAACTAAACACATCAGAAACGCTTAACAAATATGTAACAAATGATCTAATAAAAAGAGAAAAAAATCGCTGCTTCAAATCCAGCTAATGCGCCGTTCGAACAGCAAAATGATTAGCAAGCTAATGATGATAATGAGAAAGCCTTACAATACATTAAAAAAAAATCATGATAATGAGAAAGTGCTCAGTTCACACATGAACAGATTCAGTCTAAAGAATCATCTTTTTCATTTAACGCAATAATTTAAATGCCAGTTTGTGTTTTGAATGCTCGCTAATTGTCAATTATAGGAAATCTACCCAATCTGGTTACTTCCCACGAGTTTCACAACGCCTTCTTTTCAGGCTCCGATGGTACTTTTTACTTGAAAAGTGGTACCTAAGCAAAGTGAGCTTTTTACAAGTAATATAAGAACGAAAAAGAAGTAACTGAAGCCCTAATCCCCTTTTCAGGAATGAAAAGTAAGGATTACTGTAAATAGAACCTCCCTCGCAACATCCTAGCCAAAAAAACACTCCTTGCGTTACGGAAGTCCAAAGTTTGGAGCAGATCAGCAACAAAAAACTGGTACTATGCGTACTATGACAAGACATCTCGCTTATCAAATATAGCACATTAATCTCGGTTTCCATATCCAAGCAGGTTCTGGCTCGTTCATATTTAGAATGTTTTCATTTTAAGATATTACCTCAGTATTGGATGGGCCCAAGGGTAGTAAGCCGACCGAAGAAGCGATCCCAACGCCAGGAGGGAGAAACGACCCATTGAAGAGCATGGATAATCGGGAATCTAAGTCCGTTTTGACGTTTCGACCCACTCCTAGGAGTGACGCTTGTTTCACTATAAGCAATATTATTACCGCATACATTTCAGTTAATACGGTGAAAAACCAAATAATTTACATTCATTTCGGTTCACGAAAGCGTCAAGTTCATAATCCGGTGGTGGTGAAGGAGCATTTAGGTCCGGCGAAGGGGCTGGGCTCGAAGACAATGTCGTCAGCAACTCATCAAGTTTCTTCTTCAGTGTTTTCACACGATGTCCAAAGTTTTTGTACGCCTTTAATGAATATTCCATAAAAATTAACAACTAACGCAGTCGTAATTAATTACTCACTGTAGCTACAACTTTAGCCTCGCCCCTCTGAATATCGTAATAGATTTCACTCTGTTCCAGTACAGAAATAAGACACATACGTTCGGAGGTCTCACAATCCAAGGCTTCAACATAAGCCTCCATTCGCTTAACACTTTCATCCAATTCGGGCAAGAAGTCATCCGTCTTTTTCCGGTCTAGGTATTAATTGTTACATTGAAAGCTTGATATAATTGACAGTGAGTACCTTTTAAGTTCGACCGCAAAGCTTCTACGTCGGTAATTTTTAAGTGGGCTTCGTTTAACCTCCTTTGGCGAGAATCCGTTTTGTCTTCCAACCCTTTACATTTCTTGATTCTCTCAATTAAATTGTTGGACTGCAAAGAATGAAAGACTTAGAAATAAAAGATTCACTTTATGATAACTTACATCAAATTCGGAAACAATCTTGGCACTCTCGGTAGTATCAGCCTTGCTAACGTTATCCAACAACGTGAGCAGTTCGAGGACGAAAACGTCAGTATATACATCCCTCTCATCCCAAATCTTGAAAATTCTTTGCACCCGCTTTTTAACCTTTTCATCCCTGTGAATGGAACATAACGTAATAAAAAATACATCCATTCAAAAGGAAATTATAGTACCTAACCAACGGTGTGGCTTCTTTTAAGGCCCACATCCAGCCCTCCACAAAATCATTCAAATTTTTCTTCCTGCAGTACTGCAGAACATCGTTTGCCAAGTAGAACAGAGTCAAGCGCAGCTCCACTTTAACTAGAATGGTGACTTGCAATGGTCAACTGCAACTTGAACTATCATAATATTACCTTTCTTGATGACTTTGTACCAGACTCGCACAATGTTTTCCACGTACGCGCGGTTTTGCACACACCAGTTTGACAAAGCTTGGATACTGTCTTGAGTATCTTTTAACTGAAGAAGTCGTTTCTCGAAACTTGGCTCATGAAACGGTTCTTTAATTTTCGTCGCAGTAGCGATAACACTGTCTTCCATGGCGTACTCAAACTCATTTGGTGGGTAACTCATCGCAATGCCGTATTGAGAAACAGAAACAAACCTAAGCCACCGCCATTTTCTTAAGGTTCTGTTAGTTTCCGCAACATGCATGGAGCGGTAGCGGGCAAATCATAAAAACAACCGCCAAACTTGAATTAGACTTGATCTTAGATTTCAACTTAAACACAACATTCAAAACGCTGATAAAACAAAGACCAAAGACGGGGACTACTCAAATTCACATTTCAACGTACCGTTGGTACAGGAGCTGGCCACAGACACAAGAAGGCACGATCACCGAGAACTCAGTACTGTAATAATATTTTTTAAGTTGCATGTTTAGAAACGCTAATCAGATCGCAAAGTATTTGTTGGACCGTGGAATGAATAAAAACCAACGTAACAATTATGAGAAAAAAAACGAATAAAGAACTAGTAACGAACAAAAACTTCGCCAACCAACACATGACATTAGAGGTTGTAGGGAAGTAATGGCGGGTCAAACCAGTAAGTTTTCCGGCAGAAATCTGTTGTTCCCATTCCTCCACGCGAAACACTTCACGCAATCGCTTTGGCAGCTGGAATAAAATCTTCCCAAACTTTGATAACCTACAAAACGCGTTACAGACACTGCAAACACAACCTCAGAAGCTCATTTACCTGTTGCTCTATGTTCATCAAAGTTTCAAAGTAACTAATAAATGCTTGCTTAAAATCCTTGACTCGTGTTACTTCAAAACGTTCCAGCTCTTTCTTGATCGTGCGAGAAATGCATTCAAACTCTTCCTGACTCCTGTCTACTTTGGCTTCCCACTTCAGAGCAAAACAATTAGGACAATAAAATCTGTGAATAATAGCATACTTCCAACACTTCGTCCTTTGCCACGCCCACTTTATCGCCCCTTCCTGTGGCTTCCATACGTTCAACAAGTTCCTTTTTCCGAATTAACGTTTGCTGTGCGTGTTGCCATGTCTGATAGGCTTTCACACGCTCATGGAAAACGTCCTGGAGAATGTACAATGAATTGAGAAACATTTTACTCTTGACATTTACCTTAATAACTCCCGCCAGGCCAATGTAGTCTTTCAGCATTTCATACAAGATGTAGAATTCGGCATTCGCTTGCTCTCCATGAATCGACTCCATCTGCGCACCGAATAAGAAAATCTGAAACCTAGCTCAGAAAAAAATAATAGAAAAGAAAAAACCTTCTCTTCCACTTCCGCAAGTTGCGCTAAAGCTCGCGACAGTAAGCTATGCTCCTCGCAATTAGACAACAGGGCAAGGTTGCGGGCTAGATTTAAAGTGGACGCAGCAAGTTCTCGACGATGCTGATACAGCGCTTCCACACTCGACTGCAGCTTACGCAGTTGGCTATCTAGCTGTTCGAGTAATTGGGTTTTTTCCTCAAACCACTATAAAAGAATCCACATTTTACGCCGGCTCGTAATGCCTAATATCGCCTCGAACAAAACGGCCAAGAAACGCTTACTGGATCAGATTCACCCATCTTGAATGTCATCTTGTTTACCGTCTCTCCGACTCTATTAAATAGCCTCAAAACGCCAGCTCCGCTCAAAGCAGATGTACTAGTCGCCTTCGGAAGATCAGTATCTATTAGGATATTGAGCACAAGTCACATCATTTTAAACCTTTTTAAACTGCAAAAAAATTACCAGATTCCAAAAATTCTCGAAAATCGGGATCAACATAAAGACTGGGATGAAAAGCAGTTCGATTAAGGTATCTTTCTAAAGCCGCACGACGCCTTTCAACAAAATCCGAAGCAGAAACCTGGTCTGGCGCTTGAGCCATTTTGACTTTCGTGGCACCTAGGCAAAACAAAAATTATTTTTATTATTTTTTAAAATAATAATCAAGAGAAGCTGACTTTAGGTTTCGGTTCTTCTTTTAGAATATAGTTATAAAACAAAGGAAGGACTTACCAACAACATTCTTTTCCGGTGCAGGCGGTACAATTCTTCCCTTGTGCACGTATTTCTCGGCCAACTTGTCATGAAGACCCAAGAAATCCGAGAAACGTCTGGTAACAGAAAACTCTTGCTTACGAAATACGGGAATATTGGTTTTGGTCTCCACACAATACACCAAGTAAGAAGACATGCCTTCGCCCAATTTATGGGGATTTTTCACATGGATTTCGATAAAATGTTCATTTTCGTGGTTAGCCTAACCACAGTTAAAATTAGTACGAAAATTATCATAAATAAAAAAACCTCATCGGAGGATTTGGCCACTCCTTCAGGGGCAACAGGTAACTGAGATAAGTCCTTGTTAGTTTTCTCCATTGTATCACTGTCCGTTAAGCCATTTTTCAACGAAACGAGCTATTACCAGGATTTTATCAAAAAAATTTTATCTACATGATATAAAAATCAAGGAAAAATACTTTGGTTTCAACGGCAGATTTCATAGCGGGTGGAGGTATAGGCAACTCTTCAAAAGGTGGACTTTCCATGGGGCCAGAATTGATTTTGACGCTATTCAACGCTGCAGCCAAGGGGTCATTCTCCGGCTGAATTTCAATTTCATCATCAGAATTAAGATTGATATCTTCCTCAGCATGTTGATCAATGACCTGCAGGTCAGACGCTCCTTTCTGAAGTGGGGGTAGCTGAGACGGCTTTGGCTAAACACCCAAAAGAAAGGATTTATCTGATTATCAATGGTCACTAAAGGTAGGGGGGTGGAGCATAAAAAGGGGAGGATTAGTCATTTAAAGAGGGAACTCATAGTGATACAAAAGTTTTATATATGCTAAGAACAAATCCGCACTTAGCATGTTTGGACCCTCTTTACCTGCTCTATTGCAGACGCGAAAAGATCACTATCATCATCACTGTGGTAATTTGGTTCGTCAAAAAGTGGAGATGCCTTCTTATCCGCAGCCATGTTGACGTTTTTCTAGATTACTTTTGAAAGTCGATTATTGTACAACCGATTTGATTAATTTCGATCAGCTGGCTTTTGTTGGTAAACAGCGACTGTGTTTTTCGAAGTCTCAGAAATGACCCAACTGCGTTAACATAAAAAAGTCATAGGTTTTGGTTTTCCAACCTTAAATAACGTTTAATTTAATAATATACACTACCCTGTACCTTTGTCAGTCTAATAGTGGAGTTCCATTATCAGTGTTATTGTTAAGTTAGGTCCGTCCAATCTCAAGAAAGTCTAATTACACTATCAGTATGTCACACATTTCGCCATCCATGCCCAACCGTGTTTATTATGCAGCGAGAGATGGTCTTACGATTACATTATATGCCTTACTTTCCGACAGGACCAAGCAAGACATAAGTCTGCTTCTTAATCACGTAATATTCATACATAACAAACTCAAGATAGTCTCTCTCTCAGAATATCTTCGGGGCAGAATAAATTTTTGTTTTAAATTTATTAGGTCATGGAAGAGTCCGGTCAGAAGTGTACACCGTTGATAATAGCAGCAAGAAATGGGTTTGATAGCGTTGTAAGGATGCTTGTAAGTAAGTTTCAGTCTGATTTGGAGCAAGAAGGCAACGTCAAGTTTGACGAATACGTCATTGAAGGGGCCAGTCCCTTGTGGTGTGCTGCAGGTATCTCTGTCCATTTCGAAAAAAAAATACGTACTAAAGACTTAATTTTGTACTTAATTGTCAGGTGCTGGCTACCTTAAAGTCGTTAAAACTCTTGTGGGTGCTGGGGCCGATGTAAATCATGCAACGCGAACCAATTCCACGCCTTTACGAGCAGCTTGCTTTGATGGTCGCCTGGACATCGTTACCTATCTTGTCGAACACGGAGCAAATCTGCATTTGGCCAACAAATACAACAATACCTGTCTTATGATAGCGTCATATAAAGGCCACTTAGACGTGGTTACGTACTTATTGGAAAAAGGCGCCAAAGTTAATGAACAGGCTCATTGTGGAGCTACCGCTCTTCATTTTGCTGGTAGGATTATCAAAATCGAGTCTTTTTAATACTCGTTGAGTATTATTCAACTTATTTCTCTCTAGCTGAATGCGGGCACGTTTCAATTGTAAAAGAACTTCTGCATTACGGTGCCTTAATGACTCGGAATGACCAAGGCATGACGCCTTTACTGTGTGCTGCGGAGAGAACACGCTTAGAAGTGGTCGAGTACTTCGTTTCCCATCCTGCATGCCAACAAGAGGATCGTGTAGACGCATATGAACTGCTGGGCGCCTCGTTTGCTAACGACAAGGATAACTATTGTTTGCAGTTGGCCTTCGATTTTTTGAGGCGCGGCATGGAGGAAAGATTTAAAAATGACTCCGTTATTGCCAAACGAACCATTGATCCTATTGCTGCTTACGAGTTTCGGAAGGAATGTACGAATTTGGAAGAATTAGATGCCATACGAGCAGATGCTAATGCCTTACACATGGAAAGTTTGACCATTCGGGAACGCATTTTGGGACCTAACAATCCCGAGCTTCCTCACCCAGTTGTATTTCGTGGAGCCGTCTTTGCTGATGATGCCCGATTTGATCGGTGTATTGCTTTATGGCTCCATGCGCTGAAGCTGAGACAGCGCAATAAATTACCTGTTGCTAAAGATCTGCTTCGGTTTGCGCAGGTAAACATTTTTCGACAATTTTCGCATTTTTGGAGTCAGTTAACTTGCTTAAATCAACTAAATTGCTTATCAGGTCTTCTCGCAAATGATTCACGTGGGAGTTGAGATCTGGTACGAATGTCTTGAGGATGTTCTGCATTCAACTGTGCTGGAAATAGAAAGAAATCTAAACAAAATAGCACATCCTGGTCCGAAGGACGATCCGGAAATTATTGCTGTAAGTTTGCGAGATTTGAAGCATTTGCTATCATAATTTTGTTCCCGTTTTACTTATCTTCAGGAAGAAATTGATTGTAACTTAATAACCGCGTTGTATCTCATTGTGATCTGCATATTGGTGCTCAAAAAAGGAACAAAGGAGCAAGAGGTGGCCGTATATAGGCATATTTTCCAGTTAAACCGTCTTGATGCACGAACACGAGAAGGCCAAAGTCTACTGCATTTATGCGTTAATTATGATACACCTGTGGATGATTTCCACACCAACAATATTTGCCAGTAAAACGTATTTTAGCAGCTACACTTTTTACAGCACGTTTTCTATTCGCATTTCACAGGTTTCCGAATAGTGTCGCATGTAAAATTTTGATCGAATGCGGAGCGGATGTTAATGCCATGGACTCGCATAGGAACACGCCGCTGCATGTCATCGTTGGTTATCAACGCGCAATTAGGTAGTCACTATGTTACTGTTATGTATTGCTGAATCTCGTTTTTAGTGATTTTATGACTCTCCATGCCGTCATAACGTGCCTAATCGAGGCTGGAGCCCATATAGACACTGTCAACGCGAACGGACAGACACCCTTCGAGGCTGCCACTACAGGTGCTGAAAATAATCATTTGGTAATAATAACGGAATAATGGCCCTTGTTTGGTTTAGATGTTGCTGAAATCATCTTGCGAACTCAGAGGCAAATTAGCTTGAAGTGCATTGCGGCCAAAGCTGTCAGAAAGTACAACTTAACTTACCAAGGCCTTGTGCCTCGTCCGTTGGAAACTTTTATTGAGCTGCATGGTCCCAGTGTGAATCGAGGCTAAGCCAGCAGCTCATGTTTTGTACAGTTCATATGTAATAGATACAGTGTATTAACCGAACCTCAACCTCCTGACTCATGTACAAATAATAACTCTTGCGTTTTCACTAGAAATTAGCCACTTGGTTACCGTTAATGAGTGACGTACCTGCGATCACGAAATGATACCCGATTTGGGACCCTAATAAACGAAATGCTGCTACTTCAGCCAATGTAATTCCGCCTACACAGAGCACTAGAACTGTCCGCGAAGCATTTGCAATAGCGGAGCTGGTTAGTTGAGAAGGATCTTGCTTCTGATTAACCAGCAAAGGTCCTGACACAAAACCTCTCAATGCCTCGTCGACCTGGGCCAGATTGTCATTCTTAAGGAATCGCTCTACGAGGCGACAAAACAAAGGCACGTATGAGCCTCCGAACACGTAACTCAAATCCGTCGGATGGCGGAAATCGACAGGATTGGTATTCTGGGGTACTAACTGCAGCTTACGAGACCAAGACTTGAAAGGGGTGCCCTTAATCGGAAACGGTAAACCAGTAACGGCTTTGGCAGCAATGTTTCCCAAGAAATCGGATCGTGGCAAGTTTAAACTTGCCTGGATACTAAAACTGGCTGTACGTGTTTTCAACAAACTGCATTTCTGGAGACGATGCCAAGTCCACATATGCTCATAACCGTACGCTTGGGTGTACTTCCTCTGCCAGGTTTTGAACTCCTTGTCTGAGAATCCATCCTGTGTCAGGGAATACAAGCATAACAGCCGTAAAGTATTTACGGGCTCGATATGTCTCGCCATGCAATCTTCGATATACGCCAGACTTTCTTTGGTGCTACTCCCATCTAGCAAGTCTTGTTCTACCCTTAACTGGTCCTCTAAAATTCCGGTTTTCCGTTTGAGAACTACCTATTAAAGCATGAATACTTAAATAGAACAAAAAGCGCAATGCTGCAAATCTATTCGTACTTCACAGGCATTGATGTGGAGGGCAATGGAACGTTGTTGAGCTTGAATGTCGCGTAACTCATTGGCTACAAATTTCTTCATCTCCGTAACTGACGTAGTATGTCGCTTTTCGGACCGAGACTGGATTTCTTTGATTTTCATACTCAGAATACTGAGTACAGTGGCGAAGTGTCTCCCACGGATCTAAGAACAGAAAGTATATCATCAAAAATAGTAAATAATAATATTAACTATAATATTAATAGTAAATATTAATATTAAATCTAATAGATTGAAAATTTGGAGTCAAGTTACCTGAGCATAAACTTCATCTTTGGCGCTATGTAAGGTAATCTTCTGTCTTTCGCCTCTAGTTTCCGGAGTACTTTCTTCCTGGCTGATGTCCACACAACCAGCCCGGACGCTGAACACTTCATCAATCATTCCTTCGTACGTCAATTGGGAGAGCAATAGCGACATGAAGTCGATGTCGCGATCGAATACAAACAAGTGACCAAATTGGCAACGAGTCTGCAATGAGACTGAACTGCTGGAAGTGTTAATAGGTCTCTCGGGTGGGATTTCCCGGGAGAGTACTTCCATGAGGGATTTAACGGTGTTGGATAGTTTTCCTAAGGCAATCACATTTGGAATGGAACCAAAGATTTCTTGTAAGCCGTTCAGGGCTCTGCTTATTGAAACTAAGAAAGACTGGTCGCCATTGACGACACTGGAATGGAAAAAGTTAATAAATTCCAAAGACAAGAGGTCGTTATCCAATGGGATGAAATCGTGATGATACTCGTGCAGACGAACGTGGCCTAGCACTCCTTCTTCTTCAAAAATGGCTTGGATAAAGTGTAGCGCTTTAGGAACCAGAATGCAGTGGTATTGGTACGGCGTGGGTGTGGACGATCCAGATATGAGACTTTGAACGTGTTGGCAAACGAGACGAGCAGCACTGGTTACGGCAGGAATGACGTAAACTCGCGTTGGATGGACCCAAGGTGGTGGAGCATTTCCAAGCTTGAACATCTTATCAACACCATGTTCCCTAGTTGTCAAGGAATTAGAATTAACACGTCATTCGCTGGTTTTCAAGAAGGGGATTTTTTAAACATATTACCTCAGAACTCGCGCTCCAACTATTAGATCCAGCGTTTTTAACAAGCTTTCATGAATGACCAAATCCTTCGCAAAGTCTGTGGTGCCTTTGCCAGCTTCCAAGCATGACAGAAGAGCTATGAATCGTCCGCGTGACAGTTCCTTTAATGTCTCTAATTCTGGAAAAGAAGCACTCATTTCTTCATTCAAAAATACACGTCTCGTACGTAACTTGTCAACAAAAACAAGGTTCCTTTTCCAAACTGCCCTAAAGGACCCTCGCCCAAGATGGGCATGCCAGGAACGGACCACGCCCATCCGAGCCAGAAATCTGGCAACGCGACACAAGGACTAAACGACAAAAGGACTTCGGGTCCCCGACATTAGGACTACGGAACACGACACAAGGACTACGGTTCTTGTCAACAAAATTTATTTGCTGTTAGTCTTCCGTTAGTTACTGATGAATGGTTCAATTTGTGGGGGAAATGCACAAGTTAAATTATTGTGCTTAAAGCTTTAATACTTAAATCGTTGATTACATAATTTTGCACATATAGGTCTTTAATTAAGTGTCATGTAGGAGACACGTATTTATTGCAAGATTTTACATATTAATGGTAGCGTCAGCCACAACTTTAATAGCTTCCCAGGTTTCAGTAACAGTGGGCATGATTTCGCTAGGAGGCAATACAAATCCGTAAGCTCCGGTGTCACGCAACTCAACGGTGTAAGAATAGGAAATACCAGCTCCACCCTTGGCCCAGTCGTCAGAACCACCGCTAGCGATATCTACAAATTCTCAAATTAACCCCCGTGTCTCGGATTCGCTTTAAAAAACTTACATAGAGTGTTGGTAGATGTACCAACCGTATATGTAGTTCCATAAACACCAGCTAAAGCTTTAGTAGCGCTCAAAGCCAAAGTATTCTAGTAATACGATTAAGAGCCATTAAGAGATATTATAATTCAATCTTATTTACCAAAGCATCGTAGTCGTCGGGCAAATCGGAGGTATATCCCCAAGGGAAAAGCCAATACTAATTCAAGGATGTTAATTATGTAGCTATGTGCAAAATAAACTTGGGCTTTTACTTGTCCGTATGAGTGGAAAGTTAGGTACACTTTGGTTTGGCCAGCGATGCTTAAGATAGTATCACGCACTACTTGCGACTCGATCTCGGAAAACGCCTCTGGACCACGATAAGTATCGATGCATCCATTTGGGCTGCTTCCACCCTCTACAACAGAAATGAAAGTTAAAAACGGACAGCGTGCAACTTGAAAAACAAACCATTCCAGTGAAATCCGAAGTTTCTGTTGGAATAAAAAATATGACATTAGCGTTATATGTAGTTTATTTTGCGTTATTATTAACCTGTTCATGTCTGTTCCGATGCATTGAGCGTGATTGGTTGTACCACGGTTCTTGCGCCACAAACGATCCTGAGATATACTCGCATAAAATACACTTATCTTTTGCAAACAAAACTTACGTCAGAGAACGTGTATACATAACCATCGGGGTTGATTACGGGCATAACGTACCAATCCAAGTTATCCAAATATTCAGGATGGGCGGCGTAATTTTCGACCAATTCTTGTACCAACCATGTAACGGTAGCAGGAGAAATCCATTCACGTGCATGAATGCCTTTGATTTATGGAAAATTATTAAATCTGTAGGTATATATTCGGAGATATAGAAATATGGCGGTACCTCCGTCAATGAAAATGGCGTTCTTGCCTGAACCACCAGTACTGAGCTTAATCAAAGTGAGGTCGCGACCTTCGACACTCTTTCCGGCGGAAGACACGGTGACTTTATCAGGGTATGCAGCGGCCAAAGAATCAGCGAACGCTTGAATCTAACAACGAACTATATATATAGAGGGTACCGAGGCTTGACTATAAGCTGAGCTTACATCAGCCAAAGGATAGTAATCATCCCAGGTAAGCTTGTAGGAAGGAGAACGGGGTCCGGCTTGGACACGAGGAGTACGAGCAACATTTTCGATCAATCTAATTAATCTCTTATTGTTAGAGGAATTACTCGTGAAGTATTTGAACTTACGTTTGAACGTCGGGAACCATTAGAGTGTAATCGATGCTAGATTTTTTCAACCAGCTTTCCAAATACGCAAGGGTTTCGGTATTAGCCATGATATCAGTCTTGCCTACACGAGGCGGACTCCAGAAATCAAGTCTGCCATTATTCTCCAAGTACTGCAGTGACTGTACATCTTGTGCACTTTTGGGGTAAGTACGTAAGACTCGGAATCTGTTGGCAATGAAGGGATTAGTTAAAAATCGGTACAGCTGGGATGAATACTAATAATCAATCTTACCCGTCGTATCGTTTTGTTGCGGCCGCAAAGGCCAACAGGCCTAGAAATACGACCCACTTCATTTGTGTAAGGAATAACTTCTCGAACTGGAATGGGACAACCGCATAAAGTTAGTCGGTTTTTATAGCAATAAAATACTACGTCATAGTCATCTAATCGGAATTCCGTGCGAACTGTTCTATTTGTCATACATAAATCCAGAAGCAGTAGCATTTGTTGCGTTTCCCAGATGAGAAATAATTATCTTGTCTTATCAGTAGGGCTCAAGAAAGTAAGAACCAATAGTCATCAACAGTCAGCGAGTCAATAAATCTTCCTTTTCCTAACTTCGTGTTTCAGATCTTCTTTAAACTTACCGCAATTGCATCTTTTGATACAAAGTGATTACGCTATACTTCATCGTGCCACAACCATTATCCATTCTTAATGACTAAAAATGTAATAAAATTTAAAGCATACATGGGTTTAATAGAAACTTTGCACGTATAAAGCTTTTCCGGGCGAAGAAAACGTCTGTGGATGAGTTCGTTTTGTAGTCATTAATATATAATTGTAATACAATACTTGTCCGATTTCCCATACACGAAATTATTATATCTGTAATTACCGACCTTATCAGTGTGGGCTATAAAAAGAACAACATAATCTCCTGCGTCTTTATGTTTTTATCATCAAACATTCAAACATTTATCATCAAACATTCAAACATCAAACATTATCATCAAACATTCGTAACAAATGTTACGACAGTTTGTGAGTAAATTAACTTTTAACAGCAAGAGGGAGAGCGGAGGCCTCCCTCCCGGTCCCCTTCTCAAAGCCTTCTAATAGGTAACATGGGAAAGATAGGTTTACTGACCAAATCCAACACTATAGTTCCAAACTGTGAGTCACAAGATCTAACAAGATCGTAACTTAACTGCCCTGTTAACCTTGAACTTTCCAGATAGTTTGTTTAATACACGAGCCAAAGTACAATCAAATTATATCTTCTTCAAAGCAAAAAATAAATAAAAGAATGGTAAACAAAATTATACATTTTTTATACGATGTTACCTATACCCACCTTCTTTTAATGTAGAAGCAAATAACTTAAATCCCGGCTACGACCTTTTTGTAAATACATACCATTCCAATGGTATCCGAAGTTCCTATAGTTTAAGCATACAGTACAACATTAGCCCTTCTGACAGTCTGATTGATTTTTTACTATTTTTAACACTTTTTTTTTACTTACCTTTTCATGTCTACTCCCAAGCACATATTTCGATTCGTAGGACCACGGTTTTTGCGCAACAAAACGATCCTAAGAAGGTATTCGATTTCTTTAGAAAAGAATATCATTCCTTGCAATAGCGGGCTTACGTTTGAAAAGGAATATTCATATCCGTCCGGATTAATTACCGGCATAATGTACCAATCCAAACTATCCAAGTATTCTGGATGGGCAGCATAGTTTTCGACTAATTCGCGTGTTAACCACGTAACAGTAGCGGGCGAAATCCATTTCACGTGCGTGAATGCCTGTGAATTTACAGCATGCATAAATAACCCATTATATATCAACTTATTATTTAGTACCGGCGTCAATGAAAATGGCATTCTTTCCTGAACCACCAGTACTAAGCTTAATCAATGTGAGGTCGCGGCCGTATGCAGTATACTCTTTCCGGCGGAAGATACGGTTACTTTGTTGGGGTACGTAGCCGCTAAAGTGGCGGCGTACTGTTGAATCTGCCAAATAAGCATAAAGTCTAAATGCGTATACCCAATTGTATGCTTACATCAGCCAAGGGATAGTAAACATCCCAAGTAAGCCTGTAACCAGAAGAACTAGGTCGAGGAGGCCGAGAAACCTTCTCAATCAGTCTAGAATAATTGTATGACAAAAAGTATAAACCTAAGAGAAATAACTAAGTTTGGACATCAGGAATCAAAACGGTGTAATCGATTTGTAATTTCTTTAACGAGCTCTTTAGATCTGCAAGATTTCTGCTGCTAGACATTATATCCGTGTTGCCCAAGCGAGGTGTCCAAAAATCTAGCTTTTCACCCTTTCCAAGTTCTGCAAGCTATACGCACATCCTCAGCAGTTTTTGGAAAGGCACGCAAGACTCGAAAGCTAGTGTAATAAGATTAACAGAGAAAATTACCCAAGAGATAAAGGAAATACTTTTTACAGTAAATAAATAATAATGATTATTATTACCCTTCATAGCGCTTAGTTATTAGTTTCGGCAACTACAAAGCCCATAAAACCAAAAAAAACAACCAACTTCATTATTGTAAGATAGAACTTTTCGGAATGGAATGGAACAACTTCACGAAATTACGATTTTGCATGTCAAGTGTTTCAAGTTCGAGTTTGTATACAAGCGTATAACGACCATGTTTCCATATACTGCACGGAAAAGAAACAAATGTCGACGTGACAATTTTTGAGTTCAGTCATGTAATGGTGTAGGAATGCGAGTTTTAATGCTGAAGGATTGCAACTTTTTTTAAGAATGGCATCTTTTAACTTGTCAAGTTTCTTCCACAAAAGAAATACCCTTACTAATATGAAAGCCACGTCGATATCGGATACTTTTTACCGAGAACAATGAAATATTTATGAAATGCGACAATACCCACCCACATTCCACACCCACACGACATTCTATTTCTACGGATCCTTGCGAGACAAGAGATGAACATGCTGTTCAGCCATAACTATAAGTCATTAAAATACATAAGACAAACTTAAAATAGCGCGTGGACGATATTTTGTATTACATTCCAATATAGATTTCTCCATTTCAATGCTCTACAAGAAAGGCATAGAGAATTTACTGCCCCATAGCAAATTCTGCCAGCACTTTGATGCTTTCCCAAGTTTCAACAGCTGTGTCTACTATCTGCTCTGCGGGCAATAAAAATCCATATTCGCCTTGGTCTCTTAGCTCGATAACGTAAGTATAGTTGATCAAGACCGCACCTTTGGAATAATCGTCACTGCATCCAGAAGCTTTACCTGTAAGTAATTGACAAAAATTCTCTCAGGTTGGTTCAGTTGCAAAAAATAAGCTTTTACCTAACAGGTTAGTAGACGTGCCAATGGTATACTGCGTACCAAAAACTGCAGCTAACGCGTTCGTCGCGTTTAGGGCCAAGGCGTGCTAAATTATCACGTTAGTTTACAACAATTAAAAGGTAGTACGACTAACTTACCATTGCGTCATAATCTTCAGGGTAGTCGCTAGTAAAGCCCCAAGGTGTCAACCACCACTAAAAAGTATTTTTATCAACATTTGAACCATTCAAGATAATAACCATTTCGAGTATACCTGTCCATACGAATGCAACGAAATGTACATTTTCGCTCTATCTTTAAGACCGTTCATAATGTCCGCCATGGCACGAGACTCCGGTTCGGAAAAAGCTTTAGGACCACGATAAGTTTCATAGCATGCAACGGCACTAGAACCTCCTTCTACAATAGTACTTCCAATTACCGCTTATGTGTAAAATTTCTGGCATTAAACTTGCCATTCCAATGAAAGTCAAAATTTCGGTTCAAGTCAACTCCCTTGCAATTTAAAGTACTGGTAGCTACACGGTTTTTACGCCACATGCGATCCTACAAAACAACAAAACAAAAGCATTTGAATTCCGCGAAATTACTTCATAAAAGCTGTCTCCCTAACCTCTGTGAACGCAAAAGTGTAGCCGTCCGGGTTGGTGGCGGGCATAATAACCCATTCCAAGTTATCCAAGTACTGAGGATGCTGTTCGTAATTCTCGACGAGCTCTCGAATGAGCCAAGTCGCCACCGCTGGTGAGATGAACTCGCGAGCGTGAATGCCTTTAAATTATAATGGTATAACTTAGCATATAGCACAGACATGACCAATAAACTTACCTGCATCCATGTAAATTACATTCTTGCCAGTGCCTGTGCCCAACTTGACCACTGTAATGTTCCGTCCTTCAACACTTTGCCCAGCTATGCTCACGCTCACGCGCTCGGGGTACTGTTCTGCCAAAGCATACGCAAATTCGTCGATCTAAGGCAAACTAAACATTCTAAAACGCTACACGTTAAAAATAAAACAAACCTACATCATTAACGGAATGGTAACTGTCCCAAGTTAGCGAATAACGGGGCGACCAGGGTCCACTACCTTCAGCAGAAACGTTGCTTGTCTCGATCAATCTTTCAAGTGGAGCAAAATGGAATTTAACCTTGATGAATTTTTTAAGACCTATTTTTTAATAATACTTTTGGACATCTTCAATCATTACGACGAAGTCGAGGTTATGGGCGGCTAAAAAAGTTTCCAAACGCTTATACTTTTCCGGGGAAACCATGATGTCCGTCTTACGCAGTCGCGGCGAGATCCAAAAATCGAAATCACCCGTAAGCTCTAAAGAGCTCAATACTTGGACGCTTTCTAATGAATCTGGTTGTACGCGCAATACTTGGTACCTGAAAATTCAATATAATAATTTAAAACAAAAATATACGTAAAACTTGCCCATCGTAACGGCGGGCTCCAGTAAAACAGAGTACGGACAGCCAAATCGTGCCAAGGATGACGGTTCTCATTTTAACTTTCTAGAACGGTATTGCAGACACGATTTCCAATCGTGTTTTCCAGCGCTAAAATTTATATAGGCACTGAACATGGCAACAGCGGGTATCAGGTTCCCATTCCATTACGAAAGGCACACATGGTCAAGTTCCCATACTTAGGGTAAACACATCGTAGTAGTGGACGTGAGCAAAAGATTTGCTGTGAGGTATTGAAAGTAATAATGCTTGAACAACGCATGCCTCGAACACGTGCTGATAAGCCAAATGTAACTTTTGGCTTGACTCAATTCCTCTCTTCAAAGATATGCCGCTATCCTTCAGCCTATTGCGATGACGTCACAATTCTATTCAGCAATTCTATTGTCAGAAAACTCTTTTCTTCTCTTCCAAACAGAACTCAGCAACCAAAAGCCTACCGGCGTACAGGACAACCCGACAAGTTCAGCCAACAAAAGCATTCTACATCGTACCATGTAAGATGTAACACACTGTATGTGTTGGTATATGTAGTGGCATCGTAGTATATAGTTTTAACAAGGTGATTTCTTTTATACACAAACTTTTATTTCTTAAACATGGCATCGCCATCGATTTTACGCCTGAAGAGTCTCAACGCGGTCAAAAACCAGTCTTCCCCCTTGGCACGGAAAATTCAAGTGAATGGAAATGAGAACGCAACAAGAGCCAGTGCAGCCATTCTTAGTCCGCGATTTGCCTACCAGCAGCCTGTTAAGAAACAGGCTTTCCTTCCAACCTTGTCTATCGAAAAAATAGCCCCGGTGGCTCCAGAATGGGCTTCTGAAGACCAATATCCGGCTGTTGCCAAGAAGCTATTCACATTCAAGAGTGACGGTCTCAAAAGAAAGCTTCCTGAAAGCGAAAGCAAAAAATGCGACAGCCAGAGAAAAGTCCCAACTATTTCAATTTCGGAAGAGGCACATACCAGCCAAGCTAATCTTCCGTCACCACTGCCTAGCGCATTCATGGATGTCAACAGCCCTGCCAGGTTGGACGGGACAAATTATGTTAGTTATCCTTCTTCATTAGTGATTGGAAAAGGCAGTTTCGGCACGGTATGCACAGGCTGTTATAGAGGTAAACTCCTACCGCATTCCAACCATACCGTTTAATGAGTTTTGTAATGCGAACTAATTAGGGACAAAAGTAGCTGTAAAAATCATGGATAATTGCAAATTGCAGCCCAGTACTATAACGAGTGAAAAGCATGCCCTTCTCTTGAGTCACGCACACGTTATCCGGGTCTTATTAGTGGAAGAATTAGCCGAGCATGCGATAATCATAATGGAGCACTGGGGTACCGTCAATTTACAAAGTATTCTGGATTTGGCGCCATTGCAATTTATCCAAGCAACCAAGTAAAAAAACACAACTCACTGCAACGCAACGAATTTTAACATTTTTCTTTCCTTTCGCATAAAAAAAGTTATGCACGACAAGTAGCGTTAGCTTTAGAGTACATACACGGGAATGCAATTCTTCATTTGGATGTCAAGCCTAATAACATTCTCGTACGAAATCATATTTGCAAGATAAGCGACTTCGGTTGTTCAAAGAAGCTGTCTGAACCTATTGAAATTCTGCTCCAGGTAGGATAACTTAAACTACGTTTCGCTGCAAATTCTATAGACTCGCCGTGTGTATAGGCTCTGGGAACCGTTTGCTACTGCGCTCCAGAAATTTTATGCGGCCGTGTGCCTACAACGAAAGCTGATGTTTACTCATATGGAATTTTACTGTGGCGACTCGTTTCGGACAGAAACCCTTTTGGAGGAGAAAATCAATACGTAATCATCTACAAAGTCGTTTCTCAAAAAGCTCGCCCTAAAGCCCTTCTGAATGTCCATCCACACTATGCTGCTCTGTACAAACAATGCTGGGACCCTGACCCTAGCATCAGACCAGAAATGTCTCACATAGTGGAGAATCTCCTTTCTATTTATAAGAATATACCTAAAGATCTGTGATGAGCATGAATGATGTTGTATTGATGATCCGGCAGGGAAGAGGTGTAATAAAGAACTTCTACATTCACTCAGGCCCTTCACCACCGGGAACGAGCTATTAAGAAACGAAATGCACAAAATATAGAATTATAGCAGGTTATATAGTCATGCAAGGATTAACTTAATGTGCTTACCATGGTTATGTTATTTCCATTAAGCAAAATCTGATCTAGTTTGGTAACACGTCTGCCTTCGGGAGTAGACTCAAATTCTGTGACATCTTCTAAAACCATGTTTACGAAATCGTCAAATCCAAGGAGCGTTCCCACAATTTCCTTGTCGTTCTTCATAATGATGTGAATGCGTGAGCCAATGCACTTGTCAACCAACTCTACTCAATTGAACAGAACAGTGTTAAAGCAAATACAACGGAGAAAGTAATTTTACCTAGAGGCAATAGTGTGGGAGCAGGACCTATACCAGTAGCCATGGCTTTTTAATTAATTTCAACTGTCAGGAAGCAGCAAACAAAATACACGTGTGCTTTGCTTCTCCGATGAAAACTTACTCTAGCGGACAAACTGCGACACAAATGGCGGTTCCCTTCAAATTACAGTATAGTTTTTCCACGAATTCTTCAAAAGCATCTCCTGCTGACGTTACGAGCAAATAGTTCGTCAAATAATAGGAAATAACTAATTGTATGTTATGAATGTCTGTTATGTAATGATGAATGATCTGCAACGATCGTCCCAGGCAACGAGCCCAGCTCACGCCTTAATTTCAAAATAAACTAATTGTATGTACATTGTATGCATCTAAGAAATCAAGAACAAATAAAGATATACAATTTGAAATTAACGACTGCGAAAGAGCGCCATCGAAGCAAAAAAAATATTCGTCATTATTGTTGTTTCTTAACATATTGTTCAACTGCTAATTAGCAATTTCTGGGGAACGTTGGTATTAGCAACGTACAGGCACGAACGAAAAACGAATGACGTAAGCAGCAAATATATCAGTTACGGCAATCGATAACTACTCAGCGGTAACACCAATATATCCGCCGTCGTACCAACAGGGACAGCAAATCTCGCTGTCGGACTTTTTTTTTATCCACTATCTATGAATTCATCGTTCTCTCGTAACCCTTCGGGAATGCGCGAGGTACATTATTCTCACCTTTTTTAGATTAGCATTCGAAGGCCACTTTTGTTTGAGTTTCACTAACAGTGCTTTGTTTGTATGTTCGACGAAATGTGAAGGAGCACTAAGCCCAGCATCTGCTTAATCTAGGAACGTAGCTCTTTGTCACACCCAAGGGGTTATAACATATGCCATAGTTAGATATGCTCTGTAATGTATAAAAATGAACATGCTAATAACATCGTCATCCGTTTGGTAGTACGACGCGGCAACGCAGCTAAAGGACCGGAACCTTTATTGACAGGACTATAAAGGGGCAAAAAAATCCATTGGGTGTGCTAGATCTAGAAAGTAAACTGGAACGTGTTACGTTTTGATTGATAGACCAAAATCTCATTACGAAGGGCGCATAAAAGGACTCTCGATGTAAGTTTTGTCACCGAATCCTTTGAAAGAGGCCGGTTTTACTACGTAGCAGCCACGCCCTTACTGTACTTTTTTATTCAAAGTTCGATGATTTCGAAACTTTTAATGAAAAAAAGTCCCCGGAAAAACGAAAGAAAAAAAGTCCCTTAGACAGGTGTTCTAAGCAACTCGTCAGTGAACTCTACTCTGAAACGCACGCTAACTATTCATCTGCAATGGGACTATAAAGATACCATATAAGCGCAACTCAATCCAACTCTGCGTCCGTGGGCTTCGCGCTCCATTACGCTGCGTATATACTTAGCCCTAACAAGCCAAGAATGTCGCCTAGACTAAGCCAAAGGTTTTCATTAGGTCGAATATCTGTCTGAAGACAAGGGACTATAAGAAAAACTGACGGCATGGCGGGTATAAAGCGACAAAGAAAAGATTCACGACACGCCAAGCCGCGCGTTAGTTAATTTAGTAGAAAATTCCCGTCAGATGGATTCCGAACATGGTTTCCTTAACAAACAAAAAAATTAAAAACGGAAAACATCTTGCGCTGGCGTGGAGTACTTTTACTTTCGCAACAACTTAACTCGCTTACTAGGGAAAAAAATCCTACAGGGCAACAAAGGGGTTGCAAAACTGCAGAAATCATGAAGGTCATTACGGTCCTTTCTTAGCAAGAACCCCCAAAGCAAGCTTGGAAGTGGCATAAAAGGCGGGTAAATAAAGAGGGTTAGGGCTGGGTAAATTGAGACCATCTAGATAAAAAGCGAATCCTTGAAAAAGGAAGTTTTTTGCTGGGCTTTATCCCCTGCAAGAGGAAATGTGCAGCTTTGTGAGGTGAAGGTACACACATGTTTTACTCAACAGATTTTCGCCTCATTCCTTCTTCGCTAGTCGTTGAAGTACGTAGAGTAGAGTTTACTTGGGGTTCACAAGCAGACGAAATCCGTCGAAAACGGCGTCTGCGTGTCGTATACCGTCCGTCGTATCCAGCTTGGGGAATACGGAGACGTCGGAGATAAGGTATTGGGACGCCTTAAGCCTGGCCCCGTAGTCTCAGGCCTTCAGTCGAACCAGCTGGCCATCCCGGTCACGAAGTTGGGTTTTCAATTATGTGCTTTACCTCGATGTCGACTTTTTTTGACTCGGGAACTTGTTCGTAGCCGTGTTTTTTTAGGAAGATAACCTACACTACAGCGATTCCAAGTAGTAAATACGCAATACATCAAGATGAAAAACCCGGATGTGCAGTCAGCACAGGACAGGAACGGAAAAAAAGAACTCGAAGAACCCAAGATCATGCCTTTAATTGGATAGTGCTAAGCGTGATGTGAGCGCTGTCGTTGGACCAAAGTTTTAAAAGAGAAGCCCGACATTTGGGCACGACTGAGTAAGTTCGATTATCGATCCTATCATTGAAGACCGCCATGAGGTTGCGAAAGCACAGAATGACCGTTGGTGCCTTTTACTATATGCCTTTACATTGCAAACACTTTTGCTTTCTTGCATCTTTTATGGATAGCACTAAAACATACGCTGCCATGTCACTCACCAAATTTTAATTTCCACGGTAACGGACTAATACCAAGTTCCTTCCCTTGTGGATATATGTGTACGGCATTTCACATCCGCACCAAGTATGTTCTAAAAGCTCGTTGCTCTTGGACTGCGTAGGGCGTTAACGACATCTTATCGATTCTAACCTTTTATAATGTGACCTACATAAAACGTTCAGTGGTCCGTGACCAATGAAGCAACTGGCACTTTTTTTTGCCCCTTCATTGAAAGTCTCAGTATGGGGGATTGCCCCCTTGATGACCACTGACGCGATAGTCACGTTGCTCATGTGTGTTGATCTATATGTGCTCGACCTTAATAAAATCTACCCTCACAAAGCAACAATTGTGCTGCTTTCTATTAATTGAAAAGGCACTTCCCTTGGTCCTTCAGCTGTACACGCTCCTTTACGATAATGGGATTTCGTGAAAAAGTTCAGACGGCAAGCAGCAAGTTATGCGGTACAAAGGCCAGTTTAAATGATTCACGATTTAATGCAGCAGTTCAGTACTTAACCAAACTTGTTCCTAACCAAATAAGAAGCACAAGTTAGGAGGTTTTGCGACGGATAGTTTATATAATGCCATTCTTCTCCTGGAGTTGAGCTAAAAGCCAGGGGCATTGGAACGCAGTACTAAGAATACCAAGACAAGAACATAGCCTACGATCCTATTTTCCTTGGGAGCAGTCCAGCAACGCTCTAGCCTATTTGCCATTGCACTTCACTCATTAAAACGGATAACGAATGACGAAAACGCATGATATTGTCCGCGCCACCCTTTCAAACATCACGACGCCTTGTCCACCTCACTCGCCACCTTCGAAAAGTTGCTTCTCGATCTTTCCACCCCGAAAGCACGAGCTTGGGTATTGAAAAGATGTGTAAGCCTTGCTGACGCCATACGACTCCCTTATAGATACTTCCAATGTAAATCACCTTCCAGACACTTTTCGATAAGTTTCCTTCTGTGCAATTTACTCTTAATATTCTTTGCACGCCACATTTACCAGAGAAAAATAAGAAAAAAAGAAGGAAGAGAGGAAAGGCAGTTACCGTGTTTCAAAGAAGAGGGTATAGAGCTATTTTGAGATGTCACTTCTGATATCTACGCTTCTTTTTTTTTTTACTTTTTTTACCATGGGAACTCAACACAAATAATAACAACTTGGTTGACCTAGAGCTATTTCTGGAATTTGAAAAAAGAGACTCGGGTTAAGGAGAACTTAACGTTTAGGTCAAAAGCAACAGCAAACGGCAGGCAAGCCTCACATGATTATACTATACCACACACACACACTTCCTGACAAGGATCGATAGGAGCAACTGCATCCACGATAGCTTCCATTCCTTCGGTATGGTACATACACATTTCCCACACCCTCGTCGCTCTATATCATCCTGAACATGGGTGAAGTTGATGCTGTGTTACTGTCTCTCTCATTAATATGCTGCTCTCTAATGTGTCGCTCATACTTACGAAGCCCTGTCGCTGGGGATACTTTCACTTTCTGACAACTGCATGTGGTATAAGTACATTGATGACTTACAAAAACTGGCTACCTGTTGACGCGCTCTTCGGTAGGGAGCGATAAATCTCGCACCTTTTCTGGGGATCTCGTTACAACATCCAAATAGGTGCGAAACGTGCAGTCATCAATTGCTCACCCCAAAAATAAAAAATAAGGCTATAAATACCACACCCGACCAAAGATAGTGTGAGCTTTCACACCATACGTTACATCTTTATGGCTCCGAACAAGCTAGTAGCTACTTTAGATGTCCCCAAACGCGAAACTTGCTATACCTGTCGCAGGAGCGAGCGCTGCACTTACCAAGTTAAGATTGGCAAATTCTCCGTCAAATACGGGGTCTTGGAAGCCGATTAAGCACTTATGAAGTAGACATTGGTTGCGGCCTTCCTAGGAGAATAGTCTTGCTAAGTATTCACTCCGGCAATTAGCTAGTCAGTTCCTTCTCCGAGTCAAAATTTTAATAATTAAACAACGCACGAGTCCCACAGAAGGTCTTCATGGAAAGTTGGAAAACGAAGTTAAAATTCAATACCAATGAATATTTTTCCTTCGAAAGACGACTAGCAGTCACAGTCAGGATTGTATTTGATGGAGAAAAGTCCATGGAATGACAAAAGACATCCTCAATAGCATACCCCAATGGTATCCGTTTCTTTTTTCTTTTTTTTGGTGGATCGAAAGAGAAGAGACGGTGCAATCCTAACGATCAGTTCTTACAAAGGCCACATCCTAAGTTTCAAGGAGCACACAAAGGATCCCTAACAAATTTGCTAACCACTGCGGCATATAATAAACCCGGGCCTGTTTCATGTCGTTTTTTTTCTTTTACGTGTACGAGGAAAACGTGACGTGTCACAAGACTCCACCTTGACAATATCGATCTTATGACCTTTAATCTCTGAGAATTGGAAGTTGGGGAAACTTCAGCTGATCAGTCCTATTGCTTATCCGAGGAGGGCAGAGTGATATTCGCCATCAATGTAGTTTGGCTTTTCGCTTCAAGCTAGGGCAAGAAGAAGCGATGGCTAACTGCATCTTGGCAACTCGATTACCTCACTACCTCGCGAGAGATGTGTTGATACTCCAATGACGGTCCCCAGCTTGACAGTGGGAGAACGAGACTGTCGCCGAGCATATAGAAAGGGTTGCCATTATTCGTTGCATATGCTTTCTTACTATCGTTGCCGAGCTGTTTTTGATCCACTTGGCTACACAAATAAACAAGGCTCCACGTGTAAGCTCACGCCAAGTTTCTTACACTTTTCTTGAAAGGTAAGAGTACAGTATGAGGAAAATTAATCTCGAATATTAAAAGCCATTCAAAAAGCTTCCGACGTGTGCATAGCAATACCCTCGAAACCTGACAAATACAATTTTTCTCTCCCACCAAGTTAACAATCTTACACCTTTTCCGAGCTAAACTTGGCTTTTCCTTTTTCACTATATACACCAAATTACACGCGCTGCCTAGCATATAACAGACTCAAAAGTAGTACACAAGACCGTCAATTACTTTGACGACTTTTTCCGTAAGGGATTTTACCGGGTCGATATATTGTTTTTTTTTTCTTTTATGCGCTACGGCTATGGGATTATTCGTTATTCCCTTAGCTCCAGATATGGAGCCTGGTAGAGTGCAAGCCTAGATATTAGTAGCATGTAACGAATTTCTAATTCGCATTTTTTTAATGTGCGGTCTGCGTGGCCCGAAACGGAAAGTAATCCAAATTCCCACATTCGTAGTCCGCGAGATGGTTGTGCGGTCTGCAACGTGGGATCCCCGTAGAATTCCTCCATTGTTTTTTCACTTGATATTCTGCGGTGGCAGCTACAAAGCACACGTTGTTAAGCAACTACTTTCTTTGGCCGCACGGAACGACGCATGTTAAGCAATTTATTGGACCATTGGCCTTCTGTGGAGCTCCAACTTTTCAGCTGCAGAACCGCGCAGAACCGTAAAGAAAGCAGCCAGAGAGAAATTCGTATTTTATCTTCCGTGGAAGTAAAAACCTTTGGCACTAAGAATCACGTCTTACGCAAGCTTCGATAATAATGCATTTTCCTTTTACATCTAGTCTCCGTTATTAGGTTGCTTATTAGATTTAGCACGCAATAACCTAATATAAGGCTTTAAGCCCTGCACCTTTCATTGTTATGCCACGCATTCCCTGGATTTGAGCTGGACTGCTAAGCAACCCTTTATTGCTTTTAGTACGCTATGCTATACATGTCAACTTAAATTAATGGTGTTCGCTCGCCAACGTGCTTGCTTGCCGCGCCCTCCTTACTCCGGTTAATGGCCAGTCGGTACGACACTGAGACTTACGACTTTTCTTCGGACTATAGCCTGTAACATGGCCTGAATAATGAATGTGAAATAAGATCGGACTTTGTATGAGGTTACTTGTTGACCACTCACTTCTTTATAGCATCACCGAGAGTTTTTCGGACAAAAGGCGACTCGTAAAGTGACAACACATGACCCACTTTGCCTTACTAAAAATATAAAAAAAGGAAGAAAGCTATAATAAGCCCTTTTGCGTTTCAGACTTCGGTCATTGATTAATCAGCATGCTCGCTGGTCGTCGTGGATAGAGAATCAGGAAGGCCGTTTTCTAGGAAACCAAGTTCATGCAATTGCGATGTCCTTTGAGTTTCATCCTTTTTGAATAAGTGAATGATTAAGTTGCGTCTCGCGTGTGATTTAGTTCAAATAAGAGGTGGGATACGCAAAGGCACCCAAATTTCCTGAAGCGATGAATAACCTGCAAGGACCAATTTAGCTGCCTCGAAACGCGTTAGTGATGCCCGCCTCGTCTGACGCCAAGTTTCGTGCACATGCAAAAGTTCGAGAAACCTATAATTATTCAACAGTACTATGCATTCGAAGCTATTTCATAACCAGGACACCTGAGAAACAATTAATTACTTAGTATTCCATACATACTACAGACTTCGATTCCTACTTCCAAGATTTATAACACAGGCACCAATCTACAAGAAACTATTCCTTTGGCAACGCGACAAAAGGACGACTCAAAGACTCAACATAATGACGACTCTCCATAAGGACGACTCGACATAAGGACGACTCGACATAAGGACGACTCGACATAAGGATGATTCGACATAAGGACGACTCGACATAAGGAGTATGAACATGAACCCCGACTTAATGACTAGGTTAGGTTAGGGGGTTGTAGTCGTTAAGTCGTGGGCACCGTAGTCGTTTCGTCGAATCGTCTTCGTGTCTAGGTCCCATTCCTTTCCTTGATGTAAGGCTGCGCAATAATGAAATAAGTGAGCTACCGAAATCCGCCTTCACCTTCAGTTTAATGGATTTAAAAAAAACATCCAGGTGAGGAACCGAATGGCACTTTTGGGTTCTTCATGACATGGCTTGCATAGAAACATAACTCATTTTGTATAAATTACACACATAAACTTCTGTAGTGGTCACGGTTTTTGTTGTGCGTCATCTAGCGCTATTTTGGAACATAAACACTGCAACCTTTCCCATCGAGTAGGGTGCACTATATAGCTGTGTTTAGGGCAGCAACAAAAACTTGGAATCCCATGGACAGTGGAGACCGTTGCCTCTGCCTAGGTTCCATTATGCACGCATAATCGTGTGTGTTGTTGTATACTTCGCTTATATTACACTCTCCCACTTCCTGAACTTAAAACAGCACTCCCCGGGTCTAATGCTCAACTTCCTTTGTTACGGACAGTAGTTACCAGGTAACCTTTCACTGCGGGGAAAAAAAAGAGGATTCCACAAACTCTGCTCCGTACCAAGCATTATGTCTACTGGGACGCAAATCACTGTTTGGCACGGAAAGACTTGAGAGTAAGATGGAACTTTTAGCGATGGAAATTCTAGTGTACACAGTAGCGGACTTGTTTTAACAAACACAATGTACTCAATTAGTTCTACCGCACACCCCTCTGGTATCAAATAAACGCAATCAGCCTCCGCTTCGCTTCCTACATGGGTATTAATTAACTCAAGGGTTTCCTAAGGAACGGAGAGAACGTGCAATTTGACTAGGAATTTTTCTGTAGATCGCGCCATGCACAAACAACAAGCTTTGGGGTTACGGAACTGTGCTTACAGTTTACAGAATTTGTTGCTGGCAACTACACCAAAGATGTGACTTTGTCAAAGCTATGAGGAAAGATATGCTTGAGTTGCCATGTCAACAATGCGTCCACTGTTCCTTGCGTTCGCAGAACGTGCTTTTAGAACCTTCCTTTGCAGCACAAAAGAAGCCTGCTGTTTCCTTCAGCAGACGGATTTACGTATCAGGCCTCGTGAATAGAAATACAACGCCAAAAGATCGGTTAAGAGGGTGCTGTCTCCTCGTGTAGGTTATGTGTGCACTTAGCACGTCGACCGTACTCGGCGAAAGTTTTCTAGCACTTCACAGTAATTTAATTTCTTTGAGGGCAGAGGGCAACCTGCTAGGAGATACCTGAGCTTCTAACAATTGCCACTAGACACGAGGCGCGTTTTTTCCGTCCTAATTCAACCCCAATTAGCAAAAATACTTCTAGTGTAAGTACACAGCGCTTTTTCCGTTTTCCATTTTTCTCCCCGGAAAGGTTTTGAAAATCGAAAGGAGGTGAGGAAACGAGCAACAAAATATTGCTCGTAAAAACATCGTCAATTGCCATCACCGTACGTTATGGTATGAGTCACGCAAGGCGGCACGCCAGTACGTGGAACTATTGTTATGGCTACGGGGACAATAACGCAAAAGTGCCCGCAAAGGCTTTCAGGAGCAGTGTCATAACGTTTATAACAACCAGAATGATAAAGTACTTCGATCTATATTTTCCCAGAGAAGTCCGTTTTAGTTTGGCTCAGTCAAAAAATTAGTGTAATAGTTCAATTGCTTCCATGGTCTTCGGTGGAGTTGTTAGCTTTCTTGAAGTTAATTGCAAACTTCTAAAAAGTTATGTCCAACCACTCAGGTTTAAGGTTAAATGGAGAGCGAGTGTAGGTTGCACACGGAAACGGAGAAATAAACCAAGGGGCAAAGTACCAGTAGCCACATTACGCCCCACACGCAAGACCATTTCACGGTTTAGAACAAAAAATAGAACGGTTTCTATTAAGATGTGCGAATTCAGTTGCTATCGCTAAACCTTATTATTATGCAACGGCTCAAGATAAAGGGCTTGGAGTTTCAATTTCCTACCCCGTCTACTGAAGACAATAATGCGAGCCCTCTTTCGTCTTTCCCAAGGCTAAAAATGCCATTACAGTCCACAACATACTCGACGAATTTATTTTGCTCTGAAGGGCTTATGAAAAGAGCTAAGTGAGTCTTCATAAGCTGGATAAATGCTAGTTAATTTGGTTAAATCTAATAAATGGTGCCCTTTGGGTCCTACATTTGACGCGTTTCCTTGTTTTGCATAGCAAAGGTGGTAATGCAATTGACACGATTATTGATAATTAAACGTAAAGAATGTTTACATTATTTTCAACTCGTGCAGGGTGATGTTACTAAGGACCATTTTCGATGACTTAACATAGCAAAACAGCCCTTATCGATTTTATATGTCCGTAAGGTCTACTTTCTCTTAAGATAACATAGGAAAGTCGTCCTTAAAGTGATTTTTGCCTTATCGTTCGGTACTCTTTTACAGATTAATTTAGTTTATTTAATTGTACCATTTTGCTGATCTTTGAATATTTTGATCTGAGACTTCCTCTCACGATTTGAAACCTCCCTAAATAGTCTAGCAGATAGCGAGTCTCTCATGGAAGACAGTTTGAAATCTTTGCAAAAAAACAATTTCACTAAACACGGTTGATGTGTTTGAGCTAAGAGTGCGCTCAGGGATGCTGATTCAATGCATACACCATTTTCCGGCTGTTTGTCTTGATAAAACTTTAAAGGGCATGCGATAGCTCAATACAGCTCGGGGTCTAAAAAAGAGTGAAAAAGAGGTGCCGCTGCAGATACAATCCCCTTTGTAGCTATGGTTAGGTTACATAAACAGTGAATCCAATTAGGGACGAAAGTGTGAAAGGAGATAGTTTTGTTTTTGTTGTGGAAGACCTCAAGAAAATAACGGAACAAAACGAAAACCAGCCGGAGGCTGATTGGGCTGTAGTGCCGGGGAACCCGAGTTGACACTTGAATGGTCAAATGGACGAACGGTGGTGTAGCTGTAGAGCATCCAAAACTCGAGCCATCGTAACTCAATTGTTCTACTTTACTCAGCAATTCATCGGATTGATAAAGAGAGTTACTATAGCTCGCGAGTTTTCTAAAGGCATGTATGATGTATCCTATTATTTTTTCCCTATTTTCTAAGCTGACTGGCATTTCTTAAGAGGTCTTTGTACTTCACTGTGTTCTCCAATGTCCCAATCCTAAAAGACGAGCAAAATCTCAAGAAAAGCAGGGTTCTACAGGAGACATTCACTAATAGATGTTTCCATGGTTTCAAAACAGCCGCTTATAATTCATATCAGGCAAAAACTGGATTACGACCTGAGTTTGTTGAAATTCTATTATATCCTGCTCGAACCACGAAACGCGATATAGGGAATTAAAGTACAAGAGAAATACGCTGGGACAGGATTTCTTGTCTAATTGAACGATTATCAGGTTGCGGAATGAGAGCCAATAAGCGTGCTGCGTCTTTGATGAACCATACGATGCGTTGACTCCCCGGCACACTGGATGGGCTTCATTACTAGGAAAGAATTTACAGAAAGAAAAAGTCAAACAAAAAATGTAAGGTCGGATGAGTTTCTAGCATGCTATGGGAGGCCCATAAACTGTGTCTCATAAAAAAGGGGTTCCTGTATCAAATTACGGATACACTCATAATGACGATCTTCCTTTTCTGTCGCCGCCAATTATCAAGAGAGTAAACATGTCAGAGTTTGCTTGCGGCACAGTACTATACAAACATCCTGCTTATCGCACAGCTTCATTTAAAAGCCATAGCGCAATCAAGCCGACCCATGCAGTATTGCAGTAACATCCATTGGACTGCAACCTTGGCAACGCTGTGCTGTAAATACTGATAAAAAAAACACATTAGAGTTAAAACATGTATTACGGCGTTACTATAAGAAAAAAGTAGTGGATTGAGTCTAGACAGCTATAAAACAATACTTAACAAAGACATAGCAGGATACATTGCGTATTCAAGCGCATAGAAGCCATATGCCCACGTTGTCATAACGACGAAAAGCATCTTTTCTTATTATTAACAAAGATGAAACAAAAAAGAATAGCTTTTTTCTATGTTGTAACACATGTATGAGACTTCAGGAAAGCACACTAAAGGCCGGAGACGTTGAGAGCATTTCTATGGCAACGGGATGTCTTTCTACAACAACACGTAGACCAACAAACACACGCGAGCAGAGTATGTTATTCTTCCAATCCAAACGGGCGTGCCGAATTTATTAGGCAAAAAGGAACAGAACATGTTCTATACGATTGCATACTGGCCCCCATATCCAAGGTCTTTTAAGTATCCGAATCATCTTCCAATAGCAACGGTTTGAATTATTGACCTGCAGCAAATCCGTACATATATCTAACACTAGGCGACGAATCGGAAATTCATAGAATTTCAATTACGAGCCACCAAGAAATCCCTCCAGAGGGATTGCGTACATCACACAGACATGAACTGCTGACAGCGTTTCTTGACATTTGCTTTACGGTTCCTTAAGTAGTTAATCTTTTTTTGTCAAAAGATGGCATTGCTGTCATACTCTTATATATTGTGTTTGAAGTTGCGGCACTCTCATGATAAAGGGGTATGACATCAGTGCCATCTTTTAACAAAAAAGGATCAACTACTTGCTAAGGAATTACTGCTGCTTCCGGGCCTTGGACCAACGAGAAGATGCCCGTGAGAATATGCGAAATAGCTACACTTTTGAGCATAGGAAGAGGGAGGTAACAATCGGCGTGCAGATGTCTTGTTCCCTCAATCGCCTCGACTGTTATCCCTTGTTATTTGTTTTTTATATATCTGTCTGTATATACCAGACAGACACACTAAAACGCGTTTGGCAAAAAATAAGAGCTCTTCCATGTTTATTATATAAAGCAACATGATACCGAATGCATATCTTCCACCTTCCCTTTCCTCCCCTCTTGCATATGCTCCAATTTCCATAACTTTGCAATCGAAGTGTCCCACGCCCTTGAGACGCTTCAACGTTCTAAGAAGGGAGACTTAAATTCTATGACAACCGCTAATGAGTTTCCGTTTCCCGTAGGCTGAATTCCTTGAAGGAGGTTTAGCTGTGCCCATTGCGGAAAGATCTGGTCGTGTTCGTAAACCATCCGGAAAGACTTGAAGTGGCATTCTTCGCATTACGGCTCCAAGGCAACGTTATATAGAACGTCTGGGGCTGACGTGTTTAAGAACCCAGCCCAAATTCTATGATTCAAGCTTCCTGATTTCCCTTCATGTTTAGCTCTAGTGCGTGAACGGAACTGGCACGTCAGAAACTTGGAATATTCAGTGCAAAAAGTGTCACTATCTGACTCGTTGCGAAGAAAAAAACATGAGCATTCCCTTGGAGCGGGCCGGCGAACGTGGAATTCATCAGATTCATCAAATTCACCACTTGAACCAATTGCCCCATAGTGAGTCTTCCGAGAACCTTCTCATGGATGTATCTCCTTCGGAATCCGCTACGCCAGAGAATGCCACGAAAATGAATACGCCCACTTCTTTGGTCTCTTTGACAGCCACACCAACTGCTCCTTCGGCAGCCGTTCTCCTCTCGGCCAGCAGCATTTCGCCGAGTAATAACCTTATTCGGAATCGCCCGGCACTTCTCACAGCGCCGTCCTTCGAACAAAAACCCCCTGAATGGCGGGACAGTCCATGGAGTTCAACCGAAACTTCGCGGAGTCGCAAGAATTCTCAATGTGGATCAACCACTAATAGTGTCGCCATCTCGCTGAAGCCCGTCGAAGATTATGGCCTCAGTCAGCACAGCAGTGTCGGCGGCGTCAGTCACTCGGCGTCCCAAGATGCGAGCGACTCGGCCCGGAATCGATCCGTACCGGATATTGAATTGCACTACCGACGAGGAAATTCGGATGATCGAGTTTGTGGGGCCGGTACCATGGGCATCTCTGGTGACGCTCTTTGCCACCACAGATGCCGACATACTTCGCCACACAGCCGCACTCGATGCCGGTAAATGTTTCATGCAGTCTACTTCCCAAATTTCTTCATGCTATTTCTTCACGCTTTCTCTCTTTCGGACTATGTTATTCAATAGCTTTTTTTCTTTTTTTATGTCCTCACTAAGTGTGTAAACTGGAATATTACCCAATTAAGTTTATTAGCTAGGCACCATCATTCTAAACGCCGTTTTATGGTCCTTTTTATCGTCTTCAACGCCCATCGTTTTTTCCCCAAGTGCAGCTTTTTTTCTTTCTTATTTTTAAAGGCATAAAGGCCACGGTGTACTGCTAGTAGTTCATATTTTTTGTCAGAAGATGGCACTGACGTCGTACCTCTATATCACGAGAATATAGCAACTTTAAACGAACTTAAACTAAATAAAAAAATGTAAACGAAATTTAACGATTTAATGGATTTTTAAATAAAATACCTTGACAAAACATCTCGGTAGACTGCATCAAAAGATTTATATATACGATTTATTTGAAATTTTCAAAACTTTAAGTTAAGAATAAGATTTTTCTATTCTATCGTTACATTTCTTTTACATGTTTGTTAAAGTCTCATGCTCGAGGGGTATGACATCAGTGCCATCTTTTTACAAAAAATTATCAACTATTTGCAGTACACCGTGACATTAATATTGGTGATTAATTCAGGGTAGTAACTATAAACGCAAGGAAAAGTATCCGACTGCAGCGTGTTAATAGATTGGTTGACCAGGGTAAACATGGTTGCCTAGTTGATTTTATCAATACTGTGTGGTCGTCGCTAATTCAATTTTCTGGCCCTGGATTTCATCAATAAACAGGAGATGTGACCACCACCAACACTTCTCGCTCTCGCTGTCTCGAGCAACGTCTCGGGAAAGTGTTCATTCAGTGCAACCTGTAGACGTGGATTGCTTACAACTACCCGTTGTGAGCGCCACATTGCACCGGGAAAAAATCCTACGTCAGCATTCTCAGCCTGAAACCTGTTACCACTGTCACATCACTAATCCCAGCGCTTCACTTCGGCAATTGCGAGAACCCGCTACTCCCGCACCCTCTACTGGCGATGCTATAGCCGGCATTGCTGCAGATACTTTACGAATCAATGGAGCAATACGCCAGTTCCGGCAGGCAGGTTCCATTTAATTAGTTTATTACTTGTCTTGTTCTATTTTTCTTATTTTCCTTCTATCTTTGCATAATCTCACATGTTTACGGGGTTATCGATCTAATTCCTGCTTACTCCCATACTTGTTAATGTTGGTACGGAATTTTTCTTCGCTGCCTGATTTTCCTCTACGCTCTACACCATTGTATCAAAACATGTTACGCAATGTGCAATTCTCATTCTCTGAATGGGGTTATTTCTTCCTGGTCTTGGAAGTCTTGAAAAACAGTGTCGCGTGAGAAACTTTCTCACGGCGTCTGCTGCTGTAGACACAAAGTACTCGAGGTCAAGTCAAGATGGCAGGCCAATACGTCCTCATTTCTTTTTACTACACAGCCTCGTACGCAGTAATGTACATACAGCCGGATGGTATCCCAGGGTTGAAAATGTTGCTGCTGCGCGGGAGGAAACATACATACATAGTATGTGTTGGAATCAGTCGATGCCCATGCACAGGCCATGTTTGAAGACCAGGGTGTTGCTATCAACAATGGTGTTGACCTTGCTTGTGAAGCTTGTGACTAAGATCCTCCTTCTCAAGTCTTTATTTACGGGTCAAACTTTCTAAAAACGGTCAGTATAGGTGCACCGCCACATATAGCGTTTGTGTGCCTTTTTGGGGAACAAAAAGCCTTTCAATCTGAGAAGTGTACTGTCGCAGGCCAAGCTCCGTCTTGGCTTTAAGAGCTCTGGTGTGCTGCAGCATCAGCACAGCCCACAACACAACTTGAGAGGGATAGCAAAGGGCCATGTTTAGGAATTGGTGCGATTGCTGCGATCCGTGCATGCTGGTAAGTAACGATCACTTAACCATCCTCCTTCGCTCAGGCTGTAAGTTGTAACTTTTCGTATTTGGTAGGAACTATCCGACCAAGAAAACGGCGGGTAAAATCGAACCCTCTTGTTACTTTTTGTTACTTTTTTCATAGCTCTGTGCGCTGCAGCCTCTTTTCTTATGCCAGTCCGTCTCTTTATCGACTTTCTGTTTTAGCTATAAAAGAACGCTACCACAATGGGAGAGGCGGCAAGAGCTCATAAAGACAATGGCGATACAGTTTGGGGACGGGGGAAAACTATCATCCTCAATGGGTGCAGTAAAATAGGTTTAGCATGGGATCCATTAAAATTTCTTCACCCTAAAGGCCAGAAATTTGGGAAAAGAATACAGAATTTCGTGACGAAAAAAAGGATCGATAACCAGCAGGAACAAAGCATTTCAGGCGACGAACCTTATTACTGTGATGTCGTATAGTCCGTTACAAATATAACTGCCATAAAAGCAAGTCCTCGGTCTCCAGTTTTGGACTGCTGCGACGACTGGACCCCGCCAAGAGTTTAGATCCCATTAGAAAACCCCGGAGCACGCATGCGTCACGAAGTCCCGATGCTTTTAATTGGCATGCGGTCAAAGCTCTTTCCTGGGGTGCTTAATGAATTGCAGGACCTAGAATCCTTGTACTTCCTATAATGGGGACCCGAGCTCTTCACTGTAATGCGTTTCTCTGCGTTTAGCTCATGACACTCGGGAAAGACACATGGAAGGACGGAATCTTTTTAACAAAAAAAATACCTTTTCTTGCTACTCTTCATTCAAGCAATGTAAAGCTTCCTGAAGTAAGGCAGCAAAGGGTGGGTTTTTGCACACAGTCCACGGACTTGATCAATTACATGTCAGGCCTACACTTGGTATTGTCCTCCACACACAATCCATAGCTCTTACGTACCCAGAGGATGATACGCAATCCGTCATCTTTCCGTAGTCGGAACGTCCAATTTGGCTGGGTACAGTTTTGCCCGGAAAAAGAGTCAGGAGGAATAAAATAACATTAAATGCGCAGTTATAAAAATCCCCTATACATCATTAGAGACAGCTCCCGCAATTGCAGAGCCCGAGAGCCCTTTTCACTGCAAAACCAGGAAAACTTTTCTTATCTTCCCGAAGATTATTTCTGCGATAGCAAAAAATAAATTAAAAAAAATACGAAACCACTAGAAAGCTTATAAAGCAAAAGAATATTGATGGCTACCAAGTCTCATTTGCATAAGCTATAGAGTGGAGCGAGAGTAATTTTTTTCAATGCAGTACCGAAATGAGGCATTTGAGAATACATCACCCGGAGGGATTAGAACGAAATATTGCTGCAAAAATATTATTCGAGCTCATTTCCATACAATAAAAAAAGTTCCCCAGCTTGGGGTAAGATATAAATAAAGCAACGGGTTCCAAGTCATACCATATCGCCGGGAGAATAATAGAAACTATTCAAAGGCAGGGCTCAGCAAAGCTCTGATAACCTTGAGATAACCTTCCCCGCGGCTCTCCCGGAAAGTGTGCCTGTCGCGATTTTGTCCAGTATAGCATTCAGTTGGGCAACAGCGAAGACGGTTTCGAAGTTGGCTGGTAATGATCAAGAGCTTAAACTCAAGAGGACCTTGAGAGTCCAACATCACAAGCATCCGACCAAAAAGAGGATACAAATGTAAAGAAAAGAGGTCGAAAATCGCGAGTAGGACAAAGTGATGGTCAGCACTTTCCTCCCCATCCAATTTAGTTCTTGGTCGTTTACCGAACGACGCTGCTATTTGCCACTCCAGTCGGTCTGTGTTAAAACTGAGCCCCCAAAGATGTCTTCGCAATTCAACCCTTCCTAGAAGCCTATACAACTACGCCGTCTACAAGGACGAGACCAATGGAAATTAAAAGCATTTTTCTCCCCCTAGCTAAAGTAAAAGCTTCCTGAATCCCCAGTCGGACTGTAAATGGGGAATTAAATGCAAACTCGGGACCATGACTTGACTCCATAGGGCGCAAAAGTTTATTTCTGGAGAAGACAGCATTTGACATTTGGCGTGCATGTGCACACATGCAATAGGCAATAGTCATCAGCGTGATGAAGGCTTGCTTTACATCTAATTTGTCTGACAAGCCCCTCGTGGTGATGAAGTCGACAACTTTTAGCCTTGCTTTTAACTTTGCGAACATACAACAATGATTATCTGGGGAGTCTAATTGTATCCCGCCCGCATGGAGCCACATTTCTCGTCACTCTTCGGGTCCTAATCTACTCTATTGCTCGACATTTCTTATTAGCAACATTTCATTTCTTGTTGTGGTCCACAAATCTTGTTAGTTGCTCAATTCTTGCAATTCGATTAACTAAACAAGTGCTTTTCATTGCCCGTAACCACAATTCGCAGTTCTGTTGCAGTAGAACGCAGTGTCAGCAATTGATTTTGCCCGAACTTAAAACTCTTATACCTCTTTACAATATTTTTCTATCGTCCCTTAAAAACCGTTTTTGCTTAATAAAAAGCTCGACTCGCTTGACTCGTAAAAGAAAAGAGGTTAGTTTCCCTCCTGTGCTGAGCAAAAACTGTAGGGGAAGAACTCCCAAAGCATCTCGGCCAACTCGGGTTTGATTACTATGCAAAACATGGGGAAGCGTGCATAGACTGACATGTCATTGTGTCACCCTGGCAGACTTGTTTAGCTTGGAAGTGCTGGGTTTATCATTTCTTTAGCCTCGGTTTAATTTTCAGCCTGCTGGTTCGACACGAGGACTTTTCCGTTCTCTTTATGTCCTGGCTATTCAACAGTCCCACAAACATCCAGCAAAGTGGATGGAAAACTGGGCGCAGGCACCCCCCTTTGCAACCAAAAGTTTCCCAGGCGAAATTCGGTAGCGATTTTCGTCAGTCTTCGTTCTTTTGCCAACGAGCTCACGACGTAATGCGAGCTCCAGCGAGAACTGGTGTGTTGCTCCAGCTGCTTTAGTCCAGAATGGCTGTTAACCTTTTAACTCACCCATTTCTGGAATGACGAGTTGGTGAAAAAAAGTGATTCAACTTTAAGGCACTTTAAGGTCTCGACGGGTAAATATAGTTCGTTGAAAGTGGCCCATGTGATCCCTTTTCGGAAGAAATTTCTTCATCTGATTAACACTATGTAGATCCAGCCTTGAAAGGCTTGATAATAGGTGCAATCTGCAACTTAGCAGGTCTTCCATGAACGTGTATTTATTACGACGTTTTCCCGGGTAACGCCTTTAAACTTATTGATTTCGAAAGACATGTTGTTTTAATGTGAAAAATTCACTCCATGTGTAATCAAGAAACCAATTGACTCCAATTATTAAGAAGCATTAATTAAGCCATTTGAGGTTCATTTTCTCGGTTTTGGTGCTTTACTTTCTATACAAGAAGAACCATTTTTACGTTTCATTTTCTTTACGGCTAACTATATGAAGAATAGTCCGCCAGATATGATTACGGTTCGTATGTATGTTCTCAGTTACAATCCACCAAAGTCCGGCGTTCGCGATTTCGTCGAGCCTACACGGATGCCACCTCGGAAACTCTTACACCTATTCCTATTCCCCCAGTCCTTGTCACGGTGGGTTAGTAGGGACTTTTTTTTACATTCTCACAATTAAGGCCACGGTGTACTGCAAGTATTTGATCATTTTCTGTCAAAAGATGGCACTGATGTCATACCATTTCTCATTGTAATTTCATAAACTTTAAACAAGAAATTAAAAGAAACAGAGATTATTGATTTTTTTAAAAATATCTTTATAACAAAATCTACTTTAACTGCTGCTTAAGATTGTGATAAATGATTTATTTAAAATTTTCATAACTTGAACTCTATGGAAAAAATTAGTGAAAACGGCACATCCCATGCATTACTGTCACAATGCAATTTCATGATTTTGCACAGAGAATGAGAATTTTCGAATTTAAATTTGCCATGCTGTAGCGCCATAAGGGGTTCCAGTAGGCTACACCGTGGCCTTAACACAGCCCTTGAACATAGTATAAAACAGCTAAAATCCCCCGTGTCCTGCTGTATAAAATAGCTTCCCGCAGCTCGCACAATCACTGCCGTATGACAAGCCAAAATATTCCCCATGGCACAAACCATTTGCGTTGACTGTGAAGATTGCTTTAAAAAAAATTAAATGCTATCCAAAAGACGTTACGCACCATGCCCCATTGAAGTAGTTGTGTCTTAGCCATAAAATAAACGTAAACGGTAAGAATTCCTCACTGGTGTCTAAGTAGTTCTCTGTCACTTGATTGTTCTTGTGCCTTGTCATCTCGCATGCTTGCACTTATCGGAAATTCGTTTGGGAAACTTTCATGCTTTCTACAAGAAGATTAATGGCTTCGATTGAACGATTCTGTTAATCGATGCCAAGTATTGAATAAACGTAAAAATTGACCTTAGGAAGGCAGTACAATGCTGTTTTGGGGATGAGCAAGCTTATTAGAAATTAAGTAGACCATTATAGTGCGTTTTGAGTGCTCCATGCGGGCCATACATAAAATAGTAACGTAAACAAGATTGTATTGCGGCACGCCTAAAAATAAAAAAAAACACTTACCTTGCTGGAATGATGCGCGTAGCGATAGCGAGAATAGCCAGCTTTGCTTGATCCCGATAGTGAATATAAAAGTTGGAGGCCATGTGGCTTTTCCGGGGGAGGGAGGAATCAGAATCACTTGTGCAAAGACCACGAATACTAAAATGAAAGGAGAGGCAGTCGTAAGTTGGACTTGTAGCTTAGCGGACTAACATAGCGTTTATCTGTGCAAATATGGACTTAATGTTTAATTCCGACACAGTGGCAATCATGAACGGAGATTTGCAACCGAAAGTAATAAGCACCATTTTAACACAGGGACATTAAGCTTTCACCATGCGGCCCTTTTTTGTGAACATTGAGCATCCATCAAACGTAATGTTATAGCCAAAGCAAGCCAAAGGCTTTTAGCCCCAGTTGGAACCAGAAATGAACAAACATCTTTTGATTTCTAATGGGGTTTCTCACGTATCTTTTTGCCAGGCTTCCAGAAATGCTTGTATTGTAATGCATACATCTGCAGATTTGGCATTAAAAAACAAAAGTAAGCATGTTCTGTAATTCTGCCTCCGTATGTATTCTGCCGCGCCCAGATACGATAACGTGTCACGAGTTCTAATATTTGCACCGCATTTTGTGTGTTTTACTGTCGACGAAAGCCCACAAATCAATCAACATCAAACGTACGAAATTGTAATGCTCCCCTTCACACCGTATCTTCGCAAGCTAAATCACTGCTTTTCTGCCAAGCAAACCCATGCCTACAATAATTCGCCCATAAAAAGTGAAAAACGCTGTAAATCCTATAAATAAGCTTTGTTTGTCAATCAGCTACGACATTATCTCGCTTTAACTTACAAAGTTGCACTCAGAACTCGAACAAGAAGAATTTCGCTTCACAAATAAGGAGACTTTGACCGCCAAAGAGAAGAAAAAGCTTTATTTTTTTACTAAACAATCAAATGCAATTGTGAACCGCCAAAGAGAAGAAAAAGCTTTATTTTATTTTACTAAACAATCATTTGCAAGCGTGAACCGCCTGACAATAGTACCAACGTTCATAAAAAGACAAATAAACACTGGTCGAGACACTTGGCTCAGCTGCTTGGGTACTAACTTTGTAAGTTTAAGCGAAACACTGTTCTTAAGCCACGTAATTCTTTTTATTCTATTTTTTATTACGTGACGAGATTTCTTTAACTCTTGGGCTACATCAGTCATGTCGGCTGCGACTCACTCATGTCGGCTTTGACCTTTGATTAACCCAGTTTATTACTTTCGTCTATCTAGCTAAGGAAGCCCGTCTCCACGCTGTCAATTCCCTCGTCAATGAAAGTGCAAAGCAGCAAAGACGCTGGTCATGAAGAAGCTTCCACAGCGCTGGTCGGAGTGCACGCAGAATACCCTTGCTACACGGAGGAGAAGAAAAATTCACAGGGACACATGGGGAAAAGTAAACCCAACGTCGGCTATCGCCTCGGTCGTCGGAAAGCCCTTTTCGAAAAGCGGAAGCGTATTAGTGACTATGCACTTGTCATAGGAATGTTCGGCATCGTCATTATGGTGCTAGAGAACGAACTCGCAAGTGCCGGAGTGTATACTAAAGTAAGTGGCATTTTCAAAATGTTTTTATCATAGAGCCCTATAACTCTTCCTCTTGTTATCATTACCAAATTCCCTTGCAGGCATCTTTCTACTCGACTGCCTTGAAAACCTTGATTTCTGTATCGACTGTCATCCTACTCGGATTAATTGTAGCCTACCATGCGTTGGAAGTCCAGGTAGAGAAGTCTTATATATATTTATATGATTCTATGATAACAATCAATACAGGTTTGTTACCTAACCCTCCCCCCACATGTCCTCCTTTTCGCTAGTTATTTTTAATTGACAACAGCGCCGATGACTGGCGGATAGCTATGACATTGCAGCGGATGTCGCACATCGCGTTCGAATTAGTGATATGCGCCGTCCACCCCGTTCCAGGCGAATATTATTTCTTGTGGACTACCAAATTAGCCAACCATGGCGGAGTTATCGGTTCCAAATGGGTGCCCGTGGATGTGGCTCTAAGTTTACCCATGTTCCTGCGCCTCTACCTCATCTGTCGGGTCATGTTGCTCCACAGCAAGCTTTTTACAGATGCGTCGTCTCGAAGCATTGGAGCTCTTAACCGAATCAACTTCAACACACGTTTTGTACTCAAAACCCTAATGACGATATGTCCCGGTACTATTCTTCTAGTCGTCATGGTTTCCTTATGGATTATTGCCAGCTGGACCCTTCGCCAATGTGAACGGTATATTTTGGTTTCGCTTGCAGTTCGAGCGAAATCGGCATCCTTATTGTGCCGTGCAAGCCATAACAATTAGTCCATATTTTCTTAAATTTTTTGTCTGTAGGTACCATGACGAAGAACACGCCAATTTACTCAATACCATGTGGTTGATTGCCATTACATTTCTCAGCGTTGGGTACGGAGATATTGTTCCCAACACTTATTGTGGCAGGGGCATTGCAGTGACTACAGGAATTATGGTAAACAAGAGCAGTTGAACCGAGATACCGTTTTTTTACGACTCAATAACACGGGTTATGCTTGCAGGGCGCAGGCTGTACAGCTTTGTTGGTGGCAGTCGTTTCGCGCAAACTGGAGCTGACTCGTGCAGAAAAGCACGTCCATAACTTCATGATGGATACACAACTTACCAAAAGGGTAACACCAAACCCTTCTAGCATGCATACAATACTACGGCGCCTATAATGTCCCTAATCCTGTGATGTAGCTAAAAAATGCTGCAGCCAACGTTTTACGGGAGACTTGGTTAATTTACAAGCACACGAAACTCGTTAAACGAGTATCTGCCGGCCGCGTTCGCACCCATCAACGCAAATTCCTCCTGGCCATCTATGCGTACGTATATGCAACGTTGGTCTTTCGGGACCTTTTAAGGCCATGATGTACAGTACTGTAAGTTGTTGATATTTGTCCACATATGCCACTGATGTCATATCCTTATATCAAGAGAAAGCAGCAACTTTAAGCAAAAATTTAAAAGAAATTTAACGATATAATTGAAATTTTCTTTAAATACCTTGATGAAAATATCTTAGTCTATTGACGCAACCTAACAAGATACTATTACAAAAGAATGTTTCCACTACATCGTTAAATTTCTTTTACATTTTTGTTTAAAGTTGCTGCTTTCTCTTGATATAAGGATATGACATCAGTGTCATCTTTTGACAAAAATATCAACTAATTGCAGTACACCGTGGCTTAACTAGCCGTATAATTAAATTACCTGCTTTTCAGGTTGCGGAAAGTCAAAATGGATCAACGTAAACTCATGGATAACGCCAACACAATTACCGACATGGCTAAAGTAAGACTCATGTCTATAGAAGTAAAATAATAATATTTTAACCCGTTTTACTTTGGTGAAAATAAGACCCAGAACACTGTTTATGAGATCGTCTCTGACATGAGTACACGTCAAGATACTTTGGACGAGCGGTTGGTAGCCCTGGAGGATAAGTTGGCACTCATGCAAGACACTTTGGACTCCTTGCCTGATGTGTTGACCCGGTGTTTGCAACATCATTCGGAAACTATTGAACAACGAAGACAGTATTTGCACCCAGAAACTGCCGCGGCCATTTCAACCAACGTCGGAGGCTTTGGTGCGAGTGCGTCAGCTATATCTCATTCGAGAAGCGTACCTTCAACCACGTGGGGGAACGCTAGTAATAATTCAGTGGCTGCACTTCAGCCGCACACGTCTCATTCTGTGACACCTACTATTAGTCCTCTGCCTCCTAGTCGATCTAAACCTAGTTAAGTTCCAATACTTTTAAGCTTCAAAACGTCACCATAATTCCTGACCAAAGCAAAGTTTTCTCATTCAACTCAATTTTCTACTCAAGCAAAAAACAAGTAATGAAGTGAAACCCAACTTCTTACACGCAGTCACTTTTACGATCTGCATTCATCTTTTTTATACACCAATGCTTCAGCAAAACTTCACGCTAACTCGTACGATTCCGAAGTACAACGCATTTCACGTCGGCAGAAAGAGGGGGAGCTTTAGTCTGAATTTCATTATGTGATGATACTGTAGATAGATGACTGTGGAAACCTTGTTATGAAGTAGCTTTGACGAGACGCCTTTGTATACCCGGGTGGGAGCGAGAGTGTATGGCCAGGAGGAATCAAAAAAGATAATGACGAATAAACACGCCGGTGAGGTACTTTTAGCTAAATAGGCTCATTTCGCCCCTTCAAGCATTTTTTTATTATTCGCCATTTATTGGCGAATTGTTATTCATGAGGCTATTACAATTTCTATTACTCTTGATGAGGGTTAATTCTCCTGACCATCTGTTTTTCCATGGCTATTGCCCTCTAAGATAACTCAACTTTTCACAACTGTTACTTCACACAAGCCTTAATCCATCGCAAAAAAGGACACCGAATGACATGCTGTTATAATGGAGTATACCCGGAGAGAGGGAAACAGAGGGACGAAGAGTGTATTATACAGTGCAAAAGTCTATATCCACCGTTAATAAAATGCTCTCCATAATAAATGAAAAAGATAATAAACAGACATTTTATTTGAAAAATACAAACAGTCCATCCTCATTTCCGAATACTTCAGCCCTACTAGGAACTTAAAAACAGCGTCGAATTTTTCCTATTTTGAAGTAAGCCTATTCTTGGCAACAAGGCTTATTTTTAACTTAACTATACACATTTTATTTGAAAAATATAAGAAGTTCATTCTCGTTTCCGACCACTAGTCCTACTGAAAAGTAAAAAAGCATGGAATTTTTTTCCGATTTTGAAGTAAGCTTATTCTTGGAAACCAGCTTATTCTTAACTTAACTTGCTGGAAAAGGTTGACATTTTGGTCAGAAGAAGAAATCCTCACCTGACGGGAAACATTCCACTTTTGGATCCATACCTCGACTTCTTGCTTGCTTTTTGCCACCAAGCACTGCATATACTGCCAGCTGCCAATTATGATTGACACGTCTGATAAAGGCCAGAAATAACCTTAATTGGCTAAGTCTGACATCCATCAGACAGCTACTTTGTCTACCTGAAGACCTTAGCATGCATTAACTCGAGTTCCAACTCCATTTTTGTTGTCGTCGAATTAAAAGCCAAAGCAGCCTTTTCTGGTATCTTGCAACGTCTGACTTGTGGTGGCAATAGCTGGTCTGGCTAAAGTCTGAAGCACACATCACACATTCAGCCAAGCTTTTCGTCACGCCATTTGCATATGACGTGTTTTGACGCTGACAAGGTGTCACGCCTTTATATACATGTTTATCGTTAATCGGACTTAAATTAATGACGATATGAAAAAAGAACCAGCACGAGCGCCCATCAAAGTTATCAATGATTACTTTCGCAGATAAACCGCACCCGAACGCTCAGACCTGATTTGCATAGCAAAAGTCATTAGCATTTCTTGAATCCTTTCTGACAGGCACCGTTAGTCAAACAAACCACTTAATGTGATGACTGCTACTTGCTATTGCTCGTGAAACCAAGTCTGGTGCTTAATTGACGTAGACGTAACGAGCAAAGCTTTCGGGAGCCTACAATCCTGATCAAAAGCCGTACAAGTAGAACTTTCTACACCGCTTTGCTGTTGTCAAACTGACATTGGGGCGGTGATGACCTCGATAGCCATGTTGGACTTAATTGAGTCCCGTCATCTTCCATCTTTTCCTGGAACCCAAAATACCAAATGTGAAAAAGACTGTATGAAAATGAAAACGCAACTCGCGATCATCGAGCTGATACAGCAAAGAACACTGCATAAAAGCATTCCTACCATACTTTCGAGTTCAACTCCATTTCCAAGTGGCTCCTATGTGTGCAAGCTTTCGCATGGATTACACCAGAACTACATTGTCCAGCTACATACACCGCGAATCAAAGGCAGCTGTTGCCACGCAATCGCCCAGGAATTGTTAATGCTACAAAAGGACTTGTTACCATTCCAAGTGGGGACTTGAACAATCAGGAGCTTAACCCTACTCGAGTTTTCAAGAGCGTGTTATAGGCATGCAATGCAATACTTTGGACCAACTCCATTCGAATATCGCTGTATTGTAATATATACGTCAACGACACGACACCCAGGACAGGATTCACTTTCAGCTGTTGCACTAACGCAACGAACATTCCACTCAATTGATTGTGTTTGGTTAGAAATGGACCTTTTTATGAACGGACGGAACTGAAAAGAACTTACGGACTTGTTAGATTGCCCGCAAGCGAAATCGTGTTTAAGCTACTTTGAGGAACGGAATATTGGTATCAGCATCTCGTAAAGGTAAAAGGGACGAAGTTAACTTGCGACTGACAAAATGATTGGCCCGTAGGCTTGATAAGACAGATGACGAGTGTTATCATTAATGGGAATCGAGGTGGAAGGCGTGAAAGTCTTGAACTGGGCTCTTGTAAGCCTGTCAAGTTGGGTACAGCGTCTTATTTTCCTCCTCCAACTCCACCAGAACTAACAGGAAACGAGATTGTCCGAACAGATCTCTAAGAGGCTTAAGTTGCCCCTAAGTCGCCGCTAATTGGGCCCATATACTACCTCAAGACCTTCTTAACTGTGCTATGCTACGAAGCAAACCCCGTGTAAAACTTGGACGATTTCACGTGCACAAGCAAGACATTCTTCTTCGTTTTTCCCCCCAACAGGTAAACACATTAAGTCCATGTAACGCCTTCACTAATGCTCTTCCAAAAGGTGCCAAATTCGCTTTTGGCTAAGACCCTCGAAGAATGCCTGTATACACATCAGTCTTAGGTCTCAGGTTTCATCATGCAATCCTTGGGAGGCCTAACGTTTTCCTGGAGGTTCCTCCTGTTTATTTGCCTCCTTCATCCGAATGGTCTGTATCCCTCTCAACCAATAAAACTCCCAAACAATTTAAAACAAGGGAAAAAGAAAGTGCAAGCCCTTTCCAATCTTCTTTCAACCCCTCACAGTCCTTCTGTACAAATGTTGATCAAACTATCGACTCAATCAAAAGCCAATCTAGACCTTGTCAATCCGAGGCTCCCCTTTTTTTCGTTTTTGCTCCACAAAGCATTGCATATATAGCGTGGTGCTGGGCGTCCCTTATTTCCAAGCGATTGCCTTTGGGTCAACGGCCATTAGCATGATATGAGGCTAGCATCAAAGATTTTCTTTGGCAATCCGATCATGATCAAGAGAAACGAGATACCCCACTCCCTCCCGTTCCTATTTTTCCTTCTTTCGCTGTGTCGCTATAGAGTGGGTCCCTTTTTACCCCTCACTTCACTTTACCTCCACGTCTATTGAAACGTAACTCAATAGACCTGGGTGGAGACATCAAAAGCGTGCGAAACCAAACAGTTTACAGACGAGAGGATAATGAATCCTTCTATAAAAGCTTTACTTGTCCTCTATTATGGCGGGCTAAAAGCTATCAGAGCCATGGGCACACACGGGTACTGTAACAGGGGCTTGTGTAGCCCAATAGTGGAAGAGAAACGCAGACAGCGGCAGCGACTAAAGAGCTCCATGCTCCGCTTGTGTGCAAATTGGAGAAAGCAAATAACAAACGATGATGGAAGCGATTTTGTCATCTAAGCCTGTAATACAAATGGAAATTATGTATGTTTATCATCACAAACGGCACAATGATTAAATTTTAACAATGCGGATTAAATACAGTTCTCTCTTCCCCGAAACAAAAGAATACATACAAAAGTTATTCAAGTAGATTTAGCCAAACTGTCAACATGTTCCTTGGCTTTGGCCCGTAACGAAGCGATGCTGTAACCCCGCGAACCTTCGTCCAATTCCCGGGACTCATTATCGGAAGTAACGGGTGACTGTCGATGAGACGTACTCGCTTGTTGTTGACTATTCGCGTTATTACTGGATGACAGAAAGGACTGTGAGGAGAGGGTCGACGGTTTGCTGAGATGGGACAAGAAAGAACTAGTCATGAAGTGTGTGCCCAAATTGGGGATCATCATAGCCGGGTAATTGTAGTTCCCTGGATGCGCTAGGAGCAACGGATTGAGATGAATCAAGTTTCCACCCGCGTTGCCCCCTGCCGAAGTCACCATCGGAGGTGTCAACCACGGATCCAAGGGCAGCGGCATTCCAGTACTGCCTCGGTGTAAAACTGACGGAGGAGCGGAAAACGAGTAATCGTTTTGCAGTTTTCGGAGTTGATGTGATGCTTCCATCTTCTCCTGACGTCGCCATTTAGCTCGCCGGTTCTGGAACCATACCTACGTAAGATCGAACAATGAAACTTTAAACAAGGTCTGAAACCATGTGCATGATTGTATACATAGAGACGGCTGTTACACAAAAGATCCCTTCCATGCAGTGTTATACATTTCGGTAAGATGCGTATCTAAATAAGCTTTTATGCTTATCAACTAGTACATCGGTAAGAGGGGGCCCTTGGGGGAACTTACTATTGGTTTTGAATAATCTCAATTAAGAAAAAAGGGACAAAATCAGTTCCTTAATCTCATTCTGATCTATAATACAATCTAAATAGTGAAGTAAAAAGTCAATCTGATCACGACCGACCTAAAGACCTATACACAAATAAAAATGAGAGACCTTTCCATCTGCTGTTTTTGCCTATGGATTTTCTACGATGAGTTTAGGTTTGGGCTTGGCAAGTTTTTCGCTTAAACAGCTGTGACTGTCAAAAATTAACTTCGTTTTCTGGCCGGAATTGCTATTACCATCCCATTCTCGTCCCTCCTCCTACATCGGGGCAAGCATCGGGGACCCCTTGTTACACACTTACTTATTACAACCTATCAACCCCTCCCCTCTATCCCTTGGCCGAAGAGCTATTACCGTTTTTAAACAAGCTATCAAGCTAACGTTATCAAAAATTACAGTTTAAAAAACAGAAATTTCCAATCTTTCTCTTCTTTTTTAGATTCAACGTCCCATACAGATCTAGGGAGGTACCGTACACTGCTATTGAAAGGGGGATGTTTTGTCCACCGTTCGATGCAGGCTGACACCCCGGATATATACAAGCGAACCTATAATAACTTGGCACCAAGGGTGACGCGAAGCTAATATCTTAACAAGAATAGGCAGGGGTCGAGATATTTTGTTGTCAGATTCTCATTCCCTATCTTCAAAAGCTTTACACGGCTACTCGAACCCTTATTGGCCCTTCTTTATCAAATGGACCACGTTTACAATATAAAAACCCTTTTGGCCATACCGGCATCCAGCCCTAACCTGCAAATTGGGCTTTAATACATCTAACTTGCTTTCACTGACTATTTATCGGCCTATTTACTATTTATAAGTTTTTTAAATTAACTACTGGTCGAAAAAGTAATCAACGTAACGTATACATAACAACATATACAACAATAACAAAATATACGTAACGTATGCATGACACGACATAATTTTTTTAAAAATTGACGTTAACCCTAAATGAAACAACGCTGAACAAACTTGGGAAGCATCAAAAACAAATATGTTTACGTATAATTCCTTTTTAATTGCCTGACAGACTGGGATATGTGTACACTAGTAAGTGAACCGAAAAAGTTTTCCAGGAATGGGCCAATCGAGTAAGTTTCTGTGATCTAAAATTGCCCTGAGAATATGCTCACATGTTTGGATCTATCATTTACGCCAAATTATCCCCTTTACCCCTCCCTTTTGCTTCATAACGCAGATATTTTTGCTCCACTACCTTATCACCCTATTACAAGCCCTCTTGGTCCCTATTACTGTTCCACATGAACGCGTCAATTAGGACAATTGACAGATCTCACTATATATAACACGAACCCAATATAAATAGCTTTCCCTTACACTCAACTACCCTGCTTTCTTAACAGCTAAACGATTACTGCTATTTTACTGGGAATTTCCTACAATTTTCGCGCTCGTGTTAAAAGCTGTCCAAATCTACGTAAATACCACAGGTACCAAGATATTCAACTTGAACCATATATAAATAAATCGAACTAAGGCTAATTTCTGTCCTTACCTGGACTCGTACTTCCGGCAAATTGACTTTCATGGCTAATTCTTCTCTGGAATACACATCAGGGTAGTGAGATTTTTCAAAAGCTCGTTCCAACTCGTGCAACTGGTAAGTGGTGAAAGTGGTCCGGTTCCTTCGGTGTTTTTTGTTTTTGGCGTCGTCCGTGCTGTCATCCGAAGCTAGGAGACAGTCCGGCGAAAATTTGTCACGTTCAACGTGCCCCCGCTTTAACAGTGGTTCATCGGCAGTGTCAATGTCGCTTTCCGACGGACTGGAACTCAAGTCTTCCCTTCCTAACAAACCCAAAGTCAGATGTTTTGTAGCTTCAACAAGTCCCGACGCGTTGGCCTCCCCAGAAACAGCCATGCACCAGTCGCGAAAAAGGCTTTTTGTTTTTATAAAAGAAGACTTACCATTCAATGAAGGCTGCAGTCCTTGTTTCGTGACACTTACAGACGTTGACCGACACTTGTTATCAGTACTGGTTTTGTTGCCCAGACCCAGGATGGCATCGATAGTGTACTGATGGTGACCCGAACTTTCAACTTTGACAGCAGTAGCAGTGCTTTTCTTCGAACTTACGATAACACTCTCTTTAGGACTTCCCGTGGTACAAGTTAACCTCACTGGGAACAGGATACTGTCGAACACGGATGCCTGAGTAGTCATTACCGACTCGTGTACAGGCTGATGGTGATTGTTTACAGAGGTAGGTACCATCATGAGATTAACGGCCGCAGAAGCAGAACTGGCGGTAGCTAAACTGCTAAGATCCATGTCGTCTTGCCAAGTGCCAATGACAGGTTGGGCAACACACGCTTTTAGCTTTACCCCACCGCCACATCAACAATGAAAAGACTTTATGCGTTATGACGTCTTTAACTTACTCGCGATCTCTGTCTGTGCTACCTTGGCACACACACACACAGGCACAGATACACATAAACATACACCTTAGCCCTATGTACGTATGTGGCGTAGGACGTGCAAGTTTCACGCTCGCGCTGCAAGTTCGACAATTACAGGCGGGGCTTCGTCGCTTATAGTCCGGAAAGATGGGACGGACCAATGTTCAGCCAAGGTGCGTGAACGACGCAGACCTAAGCTCTTTTGCAGTAATAAATAGCACTCTATCTCCTGGATTGGCTGTGATCAAAGCCTTCGCTGAGCTTCCATATCGAACATGGAACCACCCGAAACGCCATCAGCAACACTCTACAGTGAGGCGTCGTTCGCTCAATCATCAACCCTCACACACACCACACACCAAATATAAAAAGAAAAGAAAAAAGGAGCACTCCAAGCCAAACATTTGGTGATAAACGAATTTCTTATTAGTTCTTCCACATTGCTCAACGGACCGGTAAGCCATTGACTCACTTGACGAAACCATTCGGACCAAGCAATCCGAGAAATATGAATTAGAGTTTTTTGGGGTCTACAAGAAGCTTCTTGGCCACAAGAAATAGACAAAGTAATAAGTCTGAACGGCAGCAGGATGAAAAGATCTCGACACTAGAGATTTTGCTAGGAAATGTTTGGTGCATTCCCCTTCATCAAAAGATTGAGTGATTGACTGATTGAGTTTTCAAGACAACTTTGTTAGACAGCTAAGTGAGCTTAATCAATTTCTGCACTGAAACTCTGTACACATTCTGCGAGTCTTATATGATATCCCAAGCTGAGTCTGCTTGACAGCTGCCGCTGGAGCTTTGTTTTTAGCGTTCGATAACAGTAATTAGCCCTTGATTGTACTTTTCCTTTGTCCATTTTTCCCCAATTCAAAGCATATAGCAAAAAGACACAGTGTCTCGTATTTCGTTCCGGTACAAGCAAAATGATGCGAGATTTGATCAGTTATGCAGTCTAGATTTTTTTTTGCAAGCTGAACTTTACCTGAATCTTATTCTGTTGATGTCTTTCTACTTCTTTGGGGGATAAAACCTTCAAACAATATCAAATACAGTTTAAAAAAAAACTTCAAGGAGCAGCATTTAGAAAACACTCCGAAAACACCGGTTGGGTAGCGAATCGTTTTGTTCTCCAGCACCGTAATCTTCATTTAGGCTCTGGTTGACCGAAAACAAAAAGAAGTGTTATAAATCAGGTTAGAGCACAATTCAGGCACCAAATTATTAGGAGATAAAAGGATGCTTTCAATGGATATTTGTGGGGGTTAGTGACGCAGGGTGAACTGAAAATTGAATTGGGTCCCTATTCTCTTTTGCTATCCGTCACGTCGTTTCTTTTTTTCCTTTTTTTGTGGAGGGGGTTCTTAACTGCAGCAAATATAAGCAAACCAAAAATGGCGGTAAGGTTGGTCAAAAGCCCTTCAAATGATGATGGCTTCGACAAGTTAACCTCGTTTGGGGCGCTTGAGGTACGGCCCATCGCTGAGCTCTGAATGTTGGGCAAATGATGCTATCAAAAGCCGGAAATTTGTTTCGTTTGCGAGCAAAAGGCTGGCTCAGATAGGAAATCCGAAAAATAGGCAGACAGCCTTGGCAGTTTCGAGCTGCATTCGACGACCGTGGCTCTCGGGAGACCGAGAACCTGGCGGAGATTCAATTGCCCGAGTCTACCTGGCACTCTTGAACCCATTTTCGCTCATGTGTGTATAAAATCAGTGCACAACGAACGAATCAACAAACCCAGCTTGGGCTTACCAAATTAAGCCATTCCCCAGGATTTTTACCGTCTTTTTAGTTAAGCTCTATCGACAATTTGACATTTGCATTTGGTGACAAGCTCGAATAAGCTGCACAGATTTGACATTTAAAACGTATAATAGTTTATGCATTACACAAAGACTAGAAATAGTCTGACTTACATTTAAAAATAAACTTCCATGGCCAAATCTTGGCAACGATAAGAACACTAATGAAGTCTATTAGGAACAATGAAAAACAACAAGAAAAACAACTGTTTGTGAACGGCCGCATGGTGGAGCTACGGGTCGCAGGGGTAAATGCCTGACTCTGGGTGACGCAAAGCAGCTTTGCGCTGAACGGAGAGTTCCAACCAAGTTTCTCTAAATTGACCCATTATAATTGGCCTACTATCCAAGACTGACAGATTCTGACATATCAGCGCACCCATCTCCTTTAAATACGTAACATGAAACCCAAAGTTTCGTCATTAATCCAATTTTAATTAGTTGGATAACAGACACACGGTCCTACTTGTTTATAAGCCGGTCTTTCTTTTTTTATTTCGCTAGATACTAACTAATCCTCGGAGACTTTTTTCCGGTATTAAGTGAATTAGCAATTAAAGAATTTTGGAACTGCCAAAGCGTGAAAGAGTACGATGAGGGCGGTGATCCGGCCATGTCACTCGGACAAAGCTACCATCATTAGAGATGACATGAACACATGTGTTTTTCCCAAGACCTCAGCAGTATTTCTTTCTACTGTTATCCAGGCGCTAGTATATCTATTTTATTCTCTAATACTCTTATAATACGCTGTACCCTACGCACATAACAAGGATGTGAGGCTCTGCTTATTGGTTTCCAATAACGCGATCAGCCTAATGAAGGCAAGTGCGGATGACACATGCCACGTTTTGACACTCATTATAAGTTGGCGCTACAATGAACTGGACACCGAACATATCCAGACGCAAACCCTGAATACGTGCCATAACATTAATTCCGCACAATGAGACATGTAACATGTCCAATTAGAGACCGATTAAGAGTCCTAGCCAAGCTGGAAGAATTCAAACCAGAAATACGGCAGTCAACTCGACGCAAAAGCAAAAGCTAACGCCCAAGCCTTGGCAAAATTAAAAAGATAACCTTAATTCTCTGCTTCAAATACCCAAATTAATTACACTTAAAAATGCTAATTCAAACTAGGATCTTCGTTACAACCTACCCTATTTTCCTAACATTTGAAAGAATACCATTTCTTTGCTTGCAATTCTTAAATCTGATGGCTCTTCATCTATAATTTAATTCCTTTCAACTCCTCTGCAGAACTAAACCTTTACGAAACGTTCGTCAGCCCTCGAGACTCTTCAACGCATCTCCAACTACCAATACGGAGTCAATTCCTTCAGGCCAATTGATAACGGAAGAGAAAGGTCAAGGGAAGTATATATTCAAAAGGGGTGCGCATTTACTTAAAAGACCTTGAATAAAACTATTCCGTATTTTTGGGATGTCTTTACAGCTTTTACATCCCAAGTGCCTAGACGTAGAAGCATTTGTTAAATTGTTTATTAGATTATTAATAGATTTGCTAAATTATTTGACAGACTCTCAAGCTCCGAAAAGTTTTTTCGTCCAAGCCGAAGGAAGTTTTTCGACACAGACAAATAGACCGTGAATAAAAACTTTCCGTAGTTTTTAGCACGTCGTTACAGCTTTTACATCCCATATTTATTTACTAAAGTGCCTAGAAGTAGACATATTTATTAAAAGTAGATTCCCAAGCTCCAAAACATGATTGCCTGTCATGTTGCTTTTCCTTTGCCACCATCAATTTGTCAAGGCACGCTAATCACGCTGCATCGAAGGCCCACAACCCGACTGTTCGACAATGAGCGATAAGTGAACAATGGATGATGCACGTGTTGGTACAAATAAAACAGAAATAATCTTCATGTAGTATGCACTAACAACGTTCGAAGAAATTCCTTCCAGCTTGAGAACTAAAATATTCGCCCTATAAACGAATTTTCAAACTCAAAAGCTCTCACTTTTCTAGCTAGTAAAACCCAAATTATGTGCTTAGATTCCTCTTCAAGTTCAGTTCTGTATCTAACTGCAGGAGCTTGAAAACCAGCAATTTTGAGTTTAGACACAAACTCCCTTGCTTGGAGACAACGTCTCATTATCCCTATGGGATATCTCACTCCGCGTGTGAAACCTATCGCGTTTTTTTCCCTTTTCTAGCCCGTCGAGCACAACAAAAGGGATCAACTCATCCATACTTGAATGAATACAACAATGCAGGTCGGACGCCCGGAATTAAAATCTCTGATAACTTAACGAAACAAGCATCGCTTCCTGTGCAAAACCCGTGAGACGAAGAGGAGCCTATCAGAATCCGTGGAATGTGCTAAGAGCTTTATCCATTTCATAATGGATCACAAGCTGGGATAATTTACTCCCCATAACGCGCCCAATATCCAGCTTAACAAAAGAAGGCCCCGGGGAAAAAAAAACAGACCAAGAACACCGATTATCATTGCTACGAGTTATATTCAGGAAATACTGAAACGAACCAATACGAGTGGTCCCATATATAACACTGAAATAGTGGTTGCGGAAAATCATCTTCCTTCTCACACCTATATCTATAAACGTGCTAACAATACCCGAAAACCACAGCCGCTGTTATTGTTGCCTGCTGGCTAATCCGGATATCGGATGGGCCGACACCCCAAGTCTTCTTTTTGCTGCGCCATTGTCCAAAGACAGATCCGTGTCAATTTTCAGCCGTTTCCAACAATGCTTGTCGTACTCTTACAAAATACAATGCAGACAGTTGGGTACAAAGAGAGGCAAGCTACTGGCTGATAGACTGGACCAAAGAGAACCTTGTTTGCAGATGTTTTGCCGAAATTCAACAGCTCAGCAGGTTAACAGGCGACTGTGAAAACGTGGATTGTTTGATTCTTACTTTCAATGTTCAATCTCAATGGTCTGTATCGGCAAACCCAATTTTTCGCGAAGTAAAATTGTGTCTCAAAGCTGAAAACCCAAACACATTGGAAAACGGTTTAGAAATTAGCTTTGTTTCGCTACTAGAGCCCCCTATCGACAAGGAAATCAAACGGCTTGCGCCCTCCCCCAGTAAGGCGGAGCTTAGCGTCCCAATCTGCCATACAAATTCTACGTACTTTTGAAAAGCGGGTCGGTATGTCGAGTTGAAATTGAAAATGTAATGAAGCGTTAAACGCGGCCACTACCTTTTAATCCCACGTTATAACGTATATGACGCTGGCTGGATGGCTGGGCTCCCTGTTTAGGCGTCGCTATATGCAATAGGCAAAGGACCCGAATGAGGAACTTCATTATCCGAGCCACTTCAAAGGGTACTAGACCCCTCTCAATCTCAATCGACAAAACTCAATGCCTTTGCACTCTCTAAAGCTACAGCAATCTGCTTTCCTTAGGCTACAAGGGACAAGTTTCAAATTGAACTTTGAACGCTTTGCATATTACAAGTTTCATATCCACACTACCCCGAGACCAATGTGTATACCAACGCTTATGCCATATTTCTCATATAGGCGGCCACTGACTTTTATGGGACCGCAAACACGCTCCTCTTTTGAAGTGTTCTACCTTATTAATAGGGTGGAGACCTCTACTATACCGCCATACTGCTTCATATCCATTGGAGGAGGATGTGGGTCTTATACGAAAGCACAGCCGAAAAATAATAAAAAAGACATTGAGAAATATTAGAGACAAAAGAGCGATTAAGTCTCTACTTGAAATTCAATCAGAGATCTCCACAAACAGCTCTTTACTCCTCCCAAACGGAGATATTTAAGTTTGAATGGGCAAAAAGCTTTTATGATGAGCAACTCTTTTGGGGCAAAGCACACTTCAAACGTTTTGCTGCTGCTGGAGTGTCCTTTCTTTCGACCAAATATCCCGCTTTTCTGCTTTGCAATCAAAGATGAATTATAGCGCTCGCTGTTGGGCGACGAAACAGAAAGAACTCGACAACTCGAGTGTGCTTGGAAAGAAAGGGGTTCCTGGACCTGTGGACACCATGCTTCGCAGCATATTACAGCATGGATAACTGCAAGGAGTGTCATAGATAGAGGATTGGGATTGGTGGCAAATGGACTCATCCAGGCGTTATTATTCGCATACTAGACCGCGGTACTAGACTTTTTTGCTGGGTATATACCCAGCAAAAAAGTCTAGTACCGCGGTCCTCAATGCAGTAGCACAAGTTCTACAAGTTAGCAAGAGGCAATATAAAGCTGGACTTCATACCCGTTTATAGCCTTACTTGCATACAGCCTTATTAAGTCGTACATAGTATATACGATGTAAGGCTTGGTTACCGGGCAAGTTTGCGTCGCAGGGATGCTATCATTTGATGGGTCTAATATCGACTTATTTACTTCTCCACCCAAGTCTTGGGATGCCAGATTTCAGTAATCCTTCTCTCGGAAGCCCACTACATCAGCTTACATGGCTGTCCCCTCGATATAGCGGTCGGAGAAACGTCACCCTGCTCAGGCAAACTCCACATTCACATTGCAAATAATTCCATTAGCAATATAACTCCACTACATTTTCCTAAGAAGGTTGTTATTAAAGCCACAGCCTAAGCCTTTAGAGACGATCATATCAATTAGTGCTATCTTCATTATTGACTACGAACCATATCTGCAATCCAAGTGACGTGTGCAATAAGCGGTTTACCTCAATGTCATTAAGACATACGATAATATTTATTCTATCGCTCAAATCGACTACAGAAAAAGAAGAGAATTAAGATATTATGGACATCCGGCTCTCTTTCGCACTTACATACTTTGGCTGAACGGCTTGAATATGGCGCTTTAGCACGTGCCAGCGTATAAATACAAATCAGATGGAATTAAACGCTCCGGTCCGGGATTGTATGGCTTCTTATTTACGAACACGTCAATCTAGATACGAAAAGAAAAAAATAGTTGAGAAACTGTGCACTACATTCAACGCATGAAAATTCACCCCGCCCCTGGGCCTCAAACAGCAAGGGTAATCCGTCTACACCGGTCATCCGCTAATTAGCGCTACAAGGCTTAAATGCATGCCTCCCACTTTCCTCACTCCCGTGGAGAAGCTTAATCTGGATGTAAAGCATTGGGGCCTCTAGGCAATAATTTGTACTAAATTCCAATAGCCTCCTTCCTTGGAAAAAAAAAATACTTTCCTTTCATCAACGCGAAACCTTGAACTACCTATTTGTAATAATTTTCTTCTAATCCTTTCCAATGATGCTAAAAAGGACCAATTGAGTCTATTTCCACTGGCAAAGGACGGTTCTAATGGACTAATTTCCAATTAACTCTGGCGTGGAGCATGTTTTTAAAGAAAATTGGGACAAATTCACTCGAGACTTGCCCGGGGAGTATTTTTTAATGAAATTAAGTGCCTTTATAGGCTGCAAGTGTATATTGTACGTTCTACTAATTGAGAATTTGGGTAGAATGAATCAGTCAAAACCCGCCCACTTAATGAGCCCTTTCCCGGCAGCTCATTCTCACTCATGACGAGCACCCATTCCCCCCTCCCATTCTGATTGTCCCGTGGGGTAAGCTAAAGCTAAGGTGATCTTCAACCTTCAGCATAGTCCAGAGTGACAGAAAGCAGCACATCCCATCTCGCTGAACCTGAAGCCTAAGTCTGGGTTGTGTGGACCAGTTGCTTGGAAGTCGACAACTCGTACGGACGTTGTAGACCGAATCGTTCCCTGTCACAGCATTACCCCAACCTCTCAACCCAGCGCAATCTTTGGTGGATTTTCTCTCGTTTAGTGACAGTGAAAATTGAACATTCGCCAGCGTGACTGTAGCACGACATGCACATCATGCAAACTTTACAAGACACCAACGTGGCACACCAACGCACTCGAAATGCTTACTCTATTGAAGACATTCTGGGTCACAAAAAAACGTTTGCGGATCAGCCCTTGCCAAAGGAAAACACAGGCCATGCCTCGCTTACCAGCCCAAGTAATTCGATAAAACCGGTTTTTCCTACGCGCACTCACTTTACACGAATACAAAGCTCATTGTTATTGAAGCGTCCCCTAATGAATATTTTTTTATATTAATCTATTACTTCCTGTCTTTGCCATCAGTTCGCAATGTGAGTCTGAGTGTACCTGAAGACGATCAGGAATCTTCCAACAGTTCCTCAGAATCGGACCTCTGTCCTTCCAAGAAACCGGTCAACAAATCGCAAACTTCTCACCAAGAAGGAAACTCTACGATCTCTCAAGTAAGCTGGTAGTGGTTTCTTCCCCGTTTTTCAAGAAACTCGACGTCGTAATTCCTCGAAACCAATCCAATATATGCTTAAAAAAGGGCGTATTTTTAATAGGACTTGGCTCATTTTGAGCCTGACAGTGGCAGACCGAGCCGGAAGAATCGCCGAAGTCGTACCTCGTTTTCGACTTTACAGCTACACGAACTCGAACGAGCGTTCGAAAAAACGCAATACCCGGATGTATTCACCAGGGAGGAGCTAGCCATGCGTTTGGATTTAAGCGAAGCACGCGTACAGGTAAGCGTTCGCACTTTTTGGCCTTAATGAGCACCTTTAAACATAAGAGACCCTCAAAAGCCGTACCGTATGCTCGAGAACACTAAAAGAACGTTTTACACTATCCGAGGCGACTCAGAGTAAAAGATTTTGTGGAGGAAACTTGGATAACTATCTGAGTAAAGCTCCTCTGTCCTTTGTGTGACGAACGCGAAAGCCCTCGAATTAGATCTCATTGCTATGGTTTTCTAGGGAGTCGAAGTTTAATAAGTGAGAAGGAGACGATTCAATTAGTCTCACAATAGAAAGGATTATCGAGCAAAGCGTTGCTAATCATCAGCAATTGATCTCCCCTTTTCCTGCATCCGTTCAGTTCACTTTTGCTGGGCGACAAGGCCAATTTGGCGGAAGTTCATCAGTCCTTTGACAGGTCTAGTGCATTGGGGAACACGCGAACGACACGTCGATTGCCCGCGTTGCCTTTTGTTCCCTTCGTTAGCTCCAACGAGAGGATAATTACTCTTCATTATACCAGTTCAACTCCCATAAAATCCCCCGCCGAAAAATGGCTATTATTAGCACATTACACGCACTCCACAGCAAATTCTCCTCTCGGTTAAACGATTCTTCCTCGTTCGACAGATAACCAAGGCAAATGAAAAGAAAAGACCCACCTGAAAAAGCTCGTGCCGCAACGATATACGCTTGCCTTGGAAATTGTGTATAAACAGGCCGCCAATGCTAAAAACAGTTTTTTTTTCTTGATCTCCGGCTCCGATACGGAGTACTTCCATTATGATCCGCTGAATGGGCAGGAATACAAGAAACCCATTGATAGGGGCAATTGTGCCCTCACACATCGAGACATCATCATGATGTGGTTATATTCCCTGGTATTTGTACCGCGATAAAAGGTTTCAAGTAACACGCGGTGAACCGCAAAAGCTTGAGAAGTGTATTGCTTTTGTTCGCACCACAAAGCCAAAACCCTCGCCATTGTTGCGCGCCCATCGTGTTTCGCGTCTTTAATCCCTACTTGCTCGTCACCCAAACCATTCTCCCCGTCTTTTATGCTCCTTCATAACTCCATTTTCTTTTCTTTTTTTCAAGGTATGGTTCCAGAATCGACGAGCTAAGTGGCGTAAACGCGAAAAATGTTTCGGTCGAACTGATTCGCCTCCTTACCCCTCCCTCTCGCCCATTCACGGTAAGCGATTCCGCTCAGTTTCCTTAACTTTAGTCAGGTTCTAAACGTAATTCCTCTATCTATAGCCAAGTCATCGCCCACATTAGCTACGTCGCCGTATTTATCCGTTACGGACAACTTCTGGACTTCATCGGCTGCCGCTGCCTCGCTACAAAGCCTAACAAATCCGTTCTTCTCAATGCCTCAGCATCTACGCTTCCCAAACTTAAACTTCCCAGGCTTTACACCCTATCCACACCTTCCTTCAGCGTACCCCAACACGGCCTGGCCGCCCAGTAAATCACACTTCAATCTCCTCTCCCCCTACGTCGGCCGCGCCCCAGCAGCGCTTTTTGTCCCGCCGGCTTATCTGCCAACTTATTCTGCTAATTGCACTCCACTTAACCTGGAAGTGTGCAAGAAAAGTTTCGAGTCTGACAGCGAATCTTCCCAGCCTGATATCTCACCGAAAACTTGCACGGAAGACAGCACCAGAACAGCCAAACCCGCCAAAAGTGCAGTTGCACAGTCCACCTCCACTGAAAGCGTTCGGCTTCCGGCAAGTGGCCCAAATTCACCGTGTAGCTCGGATTAAACTGTCATAAGTTTTCCGGGGAATTCAGATAGTGAATATCAAATAGCTTCTTGGCGTGCTGCATGTAAATTTCAATAAATAAACTGATTAAACCTCGAACCCCTGCCGCTATTAATAACAATAAAGTAAAGGAAAGAGGGCGGGGAAAGAAACAGTTGAAACTTAAGCTCCCTTTGCCTAGTCCAGTCGTCACAAGGAGTAAACTTAAACTCAGGTCACGTGACCGCTCTTCATAAACGTTAGTCTCTTCATGTGCTGGCGTCCTGAAAGCTTTAAGCTGTCAAGCCAACTCATTAAAAGTTCAATCCCTATATGCAAAGACATATATACCTTTTGACTACGAGGAGGCAAGCCGAAGAAAACACTCACCAACGTATACAGATCCTAATATTGGAGCCCTGTACATACAAAGTATAGGGCCCTGGGTATAAAAGATTAATGCTTGACGATGGTCTCTACTCTTTCTATTAATGCCAGCCAAGCGCCTAATCCTCATGTTTGGCAACGTTATAAATCTGCTACCAGGCGAGCCTTTCAGTTCCACGTCGACGAAAAGGTAAAAGCGGGATAATTGTATGCAAAGAAACCGACTTAGCTATGATCGATTGATTCTGTAAAGCCCTCACGGTCTCGCTCAGCGTGTGGGCATTGCTTATTCCCCGTTAATGTAGCCCCTGTTAGCAGTACACAACGAGATAACTAAATGAGAGCGAGAGCGGTATACAGTTGGAATCCCCCGGTGTGACACAGAGAGATAACCAGACCACCTGAAGAGACGAAAGGGATACCGGCAAGTTGTTGCTGAGCAGCAAACCAATCAAACGTGATTAATTGACTTACACCTTTAACATGGGCCCAAGCGATGCCTTTTCAAAAGAACTACACGCTTCGTCTCCCAAGCACTGACAATACCAACCACTTGCAAAGGAAGGGAAAAAATGGTTGAAAAACTGCAATAATGCAATAAAGGAAAATTGATTCTCATTTGGACATCAAAGGAGTATACCCACTGCAAACTTTCTAAATAACGTCACCAAGCGAACAAAAGGGGATTGATATTGGTCAAAGGAGACCCGATTTCGCCTGGTTAATAAAAAGAGGGGGAAGGAAATGATGCGACATAAGGGGGTGGAAACGGACGTTTCCGTGTCCAAACAATCGCACCGAAATGAAATGTGCACTGCACGGGCCCTTGGTCTCGCGCTCTTGAGTTTGTCACCCACATTAGGGAGCCAGATTCCGGATATTGGCCACCTTGTTCTTGTTACTTCAATAGAGTCGCCCAAATCTAACAAACTAACATTCTCGTCCATCAAGATTGCTTATGCCTCTGTCTTTTGCCGTTCCAATGTCCCCTCAAATGCCATGAATGGGCCAGCAAATTATTGGACATGAGCTCGAGGAAATTGTATTCCATCTCCCTATCCGTTGTTTACATTCACGGTCCTTTGCCGGAGCTGTCAACAGACGCAAATACAGAGTCCAATTAAACTCTCCTTTAGGGTCTCAGCCTAAGGACCGAGCGTCCTCCAACGTTTCGGGCAAAGGTTTGTTCATTGTTTCGGGCAAGAAGAACGACGTGACTCCCCCCAACAGAGCCAGAGCGCCGAATATAAGATACGGTAATGAAGCGTGGAGTCTCCCCTAACAAGGCGGTTAAGTCAATACGCTAAATTTCAAGGAAAATGGGGACAAATGACTTCAAAGTTACCAAGCTAGCCACGTAGGGTGACGCTGTACCGCCAATTTTGCCAACCGCAATACAAAAACCCATTGTTGCACTTCGAGTGGCAGTTGGAAACAGCTCAGCAGTGTAGTTATAGACAGTACCGAAGGCCAGTGTGATGAAGAACTTGCCCACGAGTCCAAATGTGAGTGTAACCACGGGGAAATCTTTGATTTATAAAGAGTATTCATTCACACTAAAAATAAGAGAAAATGAGCTCAAAGTTTGATTTGTTACTATGGACTAAGCCTGCCGTTCCACAACCAAGCCCGGCCAGCAGCAAAGACCCGGACAAGGTAAACCGTCGCCCGATTTTATCCAGTACCATCATTGCGACGAGGTACGACGGAATTTCTACCAGAACAGACAATTCGTAATTGACATAGAAGTTACCGCTCAGGTTGGCGGATGCAAAAGAAAGACCGTAGTATGCCATACAACAAGCTAACCTAAAGTAAACACTATAGTTAGCAGGTATAGACTAACACTATCCTGTCCAATGAACGTTTTCATACGTTCAACAAGGGTTCGTAACTCATTCCCTAGGTGTAAGAAGCTCCGCAGTTAAGTTGTTCAGTTATAAAGTTATACGTAAGATATACGCATACATTTTTAACCGAAGTTTAACGGTCAGGGTGTACGAAGTTACAAGCGAGTTGCGAACCCTTGATATTCAAGCTAGGACGCGTGACGTGCCGCTACCACAGTATAGAGGTTTACACAGTATGGTAACAAGGGTATCCTTCCAATGTTAAGACTTTCTGACAACTCTCTCGGTCTCAAGAGGATATGTGGGTACTAAAGAACATAGGAGGAATGGATTCACAGACTTACCCATGTACCCACCATGTAGGCATTCCTAATCTTCTAGAAAAAGGGTTCGAGAATGGCGCTTTGTAAACCGTCGTGACCTTTTCCGAACTGCACTGGGAGGTTTGCGAATGTACCCTTTCATTTTCTGGCCTTTTACCTGAATATTACTCTGGGGACCGAGAAGGTCGTCAGAAAACCGTAACATTGGAAGATAGCCCTGTTACCATACTGTGTAAACCTTTATACTGTGGCGCTACTGCGGCCGGTCTTGCCAACAGCACAACAACTTCAACAATGAATAATAACAGTAGTAAAAATAATAAGAAAATATACCAAGCAAAGACTATTAGGAACATTCGACGTCTCAGAATTGGCAGCCGCATAATCTCCATAAAAGTAATGGACTTTGAGTGGAGTTCTAGGTCCGTTTTTTCCCTCATCGCATCAGAGATCGTATGGGTCTTGTGATATAAGGGATTATTGGGAAGAGCAAATTCGTAAGCTTATTAGTTAATATACTGCTAGCGTTTCCGGCATTAACAAATCAGCTGGGATAGTTTTGTGGTTGACCTTGGCAGCATGCAAAATTACTTTCTGTGCTTCACCTAATCTTCTTTGGCTAATGAGCCATCTTACAGATTCTGGCATAATCCTATACATGTGTAATACCTAATTATGCAAAATACTTCATAACGAAAATCTTGAATGGACATACCACCAGTACCCCAAGAAAAAGAGGTACGGCACTGAAACAACGACTTGACACACGCGCCAATCGCGAATAAAATAGGCCACCAAACCCACTACGCAAAGTCCAAACGAAAAAACACATTGGATCAGCAAACCGGCCATTGTGCGATATTTCGGACCTACTAACTCCACACCTTATATAGAAGAAACCAATTCCTCACTCATTAAAAGAAATATATCACAGTGTTATTTGGGACAAACTTAGAATGAATCCTGCTTGATAAAAGGCAATGCCTCCAAAGCCAGAAATGAAGCGTAAGATTCCGAATACGACATAATTGGGGGAAAAAGCGCTGCCGATGGTAAATACCGCCATCCAGGCAGTAAAAAATTGGAAGCTCAACTTCCTACCAATCCTGTCCAATTATCCACATGACTTTTCTAGCAATAAAGTCAAAGTGAAATAATACGCAAAACTCACTTATCTGTCAAAGTCCCAAAGCTGAAGCTTCCAAATAAACATCCAGCCATGTACAGCGAATTAACCAACGTTTGCTTCCATTCGTCATCACAAATAAGGTTAAACTGCAATAGATATGTGATAACTCACAGTTAAAGCAATGTTATGAGAAAATACCTCTGTGGCTAGCGTGCTTTCAAATAAACTATCATCAAACACCCATGAATGGCAATGCGTAGTATTCCAACTTGGTGGTACTTCAGTTCGACAACTGGTTTCAGACTCATTGTCGCGACTGTATACCAAGCAAGAACTAGGTCGACCATTACCGTCCCATGGGATGCTACTGTTCAGCCATACATCTCCGTAAGTTGAAGTTTCATTATCACAATTCGGTATAAAACATCTAAAGTTGAAGCATTCAATGAGGGTGCTGTGACGACGGTCAACAATGAATCTGAGTGTTACCTATGATCTGGAATAGCGCCAGTAAAATTGTATGACATAACCGTTCCCGCGGACACAATCACCGCTAGGCATATTAGTGCGTAAATAAAGCGCTGGTAACGACCAAATTCACCAATACTTGCCAAAATCCGATCGTAATCTATAACTTGTTTGTCACTAGCCGAACTCATGTTTATCCTCTGTAAAGAACCTTACTTGTGTAATAACTATGTCAAGAGACTGCTTACTACACAGTATTACAATCTCCAACACAAAAAGTGTCAAAGTAAAAGGATCACGAGGAAAGATAACTAACGAATAGTTTTTGTAGAAGATAGCAGACCTTGCATAAGATATTTTGATAGGATTTCCCGAGTATAAAAATACATATCTATCTCATTTGTTGCGTCCCGTTCACGGAAAGTAACCCACAGGTGTGACAGTAGACTGTTTATTTTTTCAAGAGCAAACCTTCATAATCAGTTTTGAGATTAGTCCAGGAAAACCGACTCATGTCAAAGTTGAGTGTAAGTCGTTGCCGTCTAGCCTCACTAGGATGACGGCAGAAATGTCTCAACTTCTTGGTAAGTTGGCAAGTTGTGTTGTACAAACACTCGGGAGGCAACGTCTCCGGATAAGCCAACCGGTTAGGACACAGTGGAAAACATCCTCTCCATACAGCCTCCAAACTACACATAGCCCAGCAACGGAAATTGTTTTGATTAGGCACTACTGTACGTAAATCTGTTCCATGGAATGTTTTAGCAGCTTACGTGGAGACGCCAAAAAATTCGTGAATGGCTGTAGAAACTGTCACATCTGAGCAACTTAGGACCCTTTCATAATCCAGCTTGCTTGGTAAGTACCCCCAGTGTGTAATCCGGGATGCCAACTTACTATTAGCTTCTTCGAAGATGGGAGGAATTTCAGAGAAACACTGTCCAAGCACCGCCACTTGAAATTCCAACCCTTCTTCGAGAAGGTGGAACAAAACCTGAAAAAGCACCTCTGGGCCTTTGTCGTGTTCCCTACATGCAATATGATATGTAGACGAAAGCCAATTTTTTTCTTATGATTAGTATTTTTACCAGCGATGCGGCCAAACAATGCGTAAAGGGCCTTCTGTACGCAGCGAAGCTATAGAACAAGATTGCAATTCTAAGGGGAAATACAAAACACGGCACTTGGGCTCTACGAGTTCTCTCAACCCCTTTGGACGATGGTCAGGTTGCAAGTTAAAGAATGTCTTGATAGAAGACAGAAAGGATTCTCTGTTATATTGCGAGTTGAAGACAACTACGTCAGCTGCAAGACTAAAAATACCAGCAGACAGAACAAAACAAGTAATAGGACTTGGAGTCTTTCACAATTTTCAAATAACCTACGTACCAAGATAGTATTTGGTTATATCCATACTGAAAATCTCTGGCTTTATTCTCTTGCACGGGGTATGCCAACTGGTTTTCATGGAAATATACGATCTTGGTCAGATTGTTCAAATCAGGTCTAAGACCAACGAGCTCAGCCAGATTAAGGACCGAACTTGCAAACAAAACCCTAATAGGTATTTATGTCAAACTCACAGTTAATTCTGAATCTTAGACACGTGCCTGTAATTATGTTGAGCGGGAATCACTTGGGAGAAATAAAGCGCACTAGTACGCGCGCGCCAATGCCACTTTTTGGCGGGCAAAGTATACAAAGCACATTGCTCTTCACAGTTCAGCCCTAATGATAATAACGTCCTAAATTCTAAGTGATTAACAGCATTCGGACTAACCTTTTAGCAGGGTACCAAGCAACTGCTGATGAGAACCTCCATAGAAGGGTTCGACTACCAACAAAGATGCATTTATAGCTGCGTTTGAGTTACCCGCCATTTTTTACTCGCCGGGGGATTAACCCACAGATCCAAATATTCGACAGATATTTACACTTAAAAAGACTGTTAGCAGACTGAAAATGTCAAGCCGGAAAACAGAGTTCACAGTGGGGTTTTCGGACTTCCTAAAAGGGAAAACTAGTGTCTATTTGTAACTAATTAGGGGTACACTTGTACATCAAAACAAATCCGCGTGCTTTCTTCCAAACACTACAGAAAATTAGTATTTTTAGGCTTCGCTCAAAAGGTGGCGTGAGTAACCATACTTAGTTTCATAGCTTTGTTTTAAAATAAAATATAACGTATATTTTCTGTACCAGGATATTGCCTGTAATAAAAAGTACCCTTTTATTAGTAATAAATGAATAAAAAAAGACTTGGGTGACATGATCCGGCGTTCGGTGAACTGTGTATTTCCGTGTCATGTAAGTAAATGTAAAAGACAAAATTAAACAGAAAATTTCCCTTTACATGAATGCAAAATAATGTGGGAAAAACGAACTTATTCAAGGCCTCCCTTGTCCTAAATCTGGCATGAGACCCTTTTCACGTTCAGCCGCATTCTGAAGTAGTTCATCCTACACATTTCCAGACGTACGCCGCATTCACGCATAACAGAGAAAAAACTAAAGATGCTGCCTACCAGGCAACATTGTGCTACATTATCATTACAATCAACGCTTTTGAAGTAGTTACAATAAAAAAATCAATTCAATTGAAAACTATATCAACAATCTTATTAGCCATCCTCTTTGGGAGGCGTAAACCAGCCTGAAAAAATAATAATTAGTAATGGCATAATAAGATTAAGTATGAATTACCGTTCTTTTCATGAATTTGGACCAACGACTTGAAGGACTGCTGAGCTCTTGCTAAACTGTACTGACCCTACGTAGACAAAATAGTATTATACATTAAATCGCTGCGAAAAGGTAAAAAAAGTTACTTTTGTAGCCCCAAATTGAATCCGCGCTTTTCCTTTTACTAAAGTGGCCGCAATTTGCATAATGAGTGCTTCTACGGTGTAAGCCGAACTCCAACCTTGCTTAGTAAGCAGCTCCATGCATATGGCCCCTCCGACCAAAACATATCCACCTTGTATCATGGGGTAAACCACTCGCACAAATGGCGGTTCAAAAGGGTATTGCTCCTATAAATAAATAAAAGCTTAAAGCAAACAGGACCATCACTAGCTTTACCTTAAAGAGGATGTTTAGTAATATGTAATCCTTTCCCTCTTTTTCTTTCAACAAGATGAGGTCACTATGTAGAGGCGAGTCGGGGTCAACGGTCATTAGCCGGACGTTCCATTCGTATAGACTGTCATTCATAAGCTCGACGCTGTAAATACCTAAAAAATAAATGTTTACAAAATATGTAAATTCTCTATGGTGAACCGCCCAGGAAGACATACCTTTCTTGAAGCTATCAGAGCGGTAAATATCACGTAATTCTTTCATTAATCGATCAGTGGCTTGGACAGAACCGGACACGGAGCCTTTCAAGTAATCTTGGCGTTGGTTTTGTCTAAGTCTTTCCAGAGTAGCAAAGTGCTCTGTTCCTATGTCCTCCTCCTGGAAAGTAGAAAGTTAATTTCAAATCAAGTGACATAAAACAAATCCTGTTACTTTCTCTTTGCTACTCGGGGTAGCATCTTCCATTTCAATGTGCAACTCTTCATCAACGTCTTCTAATTCGTCGTCGTCACTGTCTTCTACTTCCATACCAGCATCCTCTTCTCCGTTCAAATCTGGCGACCGAGAAATGGCCCCACGATCACTCCATGACCCAGCCGAGCCTGATGAACCTTCGCCTTGTTCAGATCCATGTCCTACGAAAGATTTGTGATTAGCAAGACGGAAGAATCCATTGCTAATATTGTCGCGGATACCTGAACTTGACGCATAACCCTGAGAAGTTTCTCCTTCACCAGATCTGGAGGAGGAAGTTGGCCACGGCAAGGTGACCGGATTTACAGCTAAACTATCCAAATCAGGTGGTTCAGGGACACCATTGATGTGGCAAAGCTCTCGAACGAGGATTTTCACTTGTTGTAAAATCTTTGAACATAACACGTTTTGATATAGTAAACCCATTAACATGTACTAGTATAAAATGTGGTGTTGTACATACTGCACGTACTATATCTCTGGGGGAAAGTTCTACTTACGTGATTCTGACGCCCTGTAGTGTTACTAAGGATTTGAACAGCGTTTGTTATGGAAGGGTCCTCTACATCGGCAAACCATACGGGCGGCGTCGATGGATAAGTTTCCTAGAAAAACCCAACCGTAATATAATCTCGAACAAAGTACTTCATTCCATGGCCACCAACATGGGTCAAACAAAGCAAATATATCGAAAACGAGTACATGGGGGAAATATTATTATTATGCCTTATGGTACCATAAAGGAGGAAACTTACTGTAATGTTTGCATGAATATCGTATCTTTTGTCGGTTTTTCCAATAAAGCTACAAGTTAACTCATCAACACTGGCTGACACAATCTGAAAGCGTTCGTGGGACTTGTGGAAAAAGGCTTCCAGAGCTTTAATCTCTACTTTTAAATTGTTCAAGCACGCCATTTATGATTTTTCGTATCACAATCTTGAATAAAGTTGAAATCAATCCATCGCAATTCGCCAAAAAAAAGGATGCTTCACTGTCCCAATAATTTTAGGCTGCTTCGACACAGAAAATGGCTGGCCCGATTAGCACCCAAAAGCCAAACCGCTTCCAGACCTGTAACACGGCCGAACCGCCGCGACATGAGCGGGTTATTCGAAAGTTTTTGTTTGAAAACCTGCTCAAGTGTCGCAAGCGAAACTTCGCCAATGCCGGTCACTTATCACAAAATTAATACAGCTACTTTCACAGCATTACAGTAATCGAAAATTAATATGATTTCTATTTATAGTTCCAATCGTCATAACGATATATACAAAAGAAATGGTAATTTAATCATTTAGATTGGGTGAGGTCCTGGTAACACAGCGTTGCTATGTTGTCCGTAAGTTTCTTTCATCTTTAAATCCGTGAACTTAATCTTCCACCTGTTTTCAGCAGTTGGATCTTTAGCTAAACCAAAAGCCTGTTCAAATAATCCTGTAAGAGTCGAACCTTGATGAACTGTACCGCAAACTAAAATGACAACTAAACCATGCGGATCTTGCCGCCCAGTTACTCCTTGGGGAACATTTGGGTTCAGTAAAATATTCGGCACTTTAAGAATGTTAATTAGAGTGCTGACTACTTCTGAAGCGTTATTTTCGATAGACGTGCACTGGGTATTATGGGGATCAGCTGCACTTACTAAAGTTACATTTAATCGTGCGTCTGGCCAAAAATGATGTGTTCCAAACACTTCCCCTCCGCTACCTCCATACGGAGTTTGGTTTAACATTGTATAAAACCAATTCGCAAACTGGATTGCGAGAAGATACACACAGTCCCTTTCCTCAGGGCGCTCTGTACTGTAGCTTGTGGTTTCAGTAAAATCTTCTTCCTGGGGTTTAATAACAAAAATGTGAGCGTATGGACCTTATATTAGTAACTGATGTATACAGTACCTCTATACATTCCGTTGTTTGTGGGCTACCCCAATGCTGCGCGACGAGATTGACTAGCGTATCCTTGTCGGCATTACTCGCTACACAGATTTTGTGAGATATGCAATATGCCATCAGCACATCCCTTTTAATCTTCTTTCGGTGGAGTAGCTCCTTCGCTTGTGAAGTCTGCGATATAATTATGTCAATCGCATCTAACACAAAAAGAACTTGTATGGTATAATATACGTGACACTATACTGTATAAATCACAAATACTTTTAACGCAAATCGGACTTTCTTACGACATACATACATACGAGAACATAATTATAAAGTAAAGATAAATAAACTAAAACGTACCCAAAAGGGATTCTGGAACAACAGTTCGTTTTGTGATTGTTGCAGCTATGGCATGAAGATCAGAAGGATCTAATCTTTTGAGAATCTGAGTAATTCCCGATTTTTCCTTTTCTGTCAACATTGCCGCGTGTCTGACTGAAATGTTGTCAGTATAAATATTGCATGTTCAATTCCGAATTCAGCACTGGTGCAGTAAAATGCGAAAGGCAAGGAGCGAAATCCGAAACGGTAGAGTGCGAATGGCACCATTTCTTCTTTCTTTTCTTTTCGTGAGCCGAAATAAAATAAGTGCAGTGAGAAAGATTGCTTAATTACATTATTTTTATCCGTATGGGACCATGATTAGTGCTTTATTTTATTTGCACCTTCAAGAGCCGACAAAATATAATTCCTGCTTCGTGTCGTTAACGAAACGAAAGTTGTGACCAATCACAGTACAGTAAACAAAAACAAACCCACCGGTTTATTTCTTGTATTATTCTTGTTTGTGCTTATTTCGGAAACTCTTATCAAATCAGTGTAAACTATCAGTGAAGGTCGTTTTTACGATTAAAGATGACACTTCATCCAAGTTTTGCTAAGCAAATGCGCATAGCAACCAGAGAAGTTCACGATTTAAGCGATGCCTTGGTGAATGTTAAGCTGGGAATTGGTAAGAAAAACGATTTCTTATTGACTTATTTCACGACATACATGTGTTCATGCTGCATCCTGTATACTATCAAAGTTTGGTTTAGGCAGGCTGATTTTTTTCTGTCTTTCTCTATTGTACCAGCCATGACGGATGATGCTGTCTGGGCCGAAGGAATTCTCTTGTTTTACGAGCTCTTCAAATACTTGGAGGAAGCATTGGATAGGCTCGGACATACTTTGGTTGGGGATCTGGATATACCGGGAATGCGTCGCTCAAAGGCCTTTGAAAAAGACTTGCTTTTCTACTTTGGCCAGGACTGGCAAGAGCATTATGAAAGGAACCCCGAAGTCGTAACATATATTAACTACTTGAAAAATCTCGAAGAAACTGCCCCTCATATGTTGCTAGCTTACATTTATCATTTGTACATGGGACTCTTTTCGGGAGGTCAAATTTTGCGCAAGAAAAGAGAACTTGAGCAGCGCTTCAAGTTCAAAAAGCACTCGAGCGGGGAGTTTGTTGAAGGGGAAGCGGTTACGGATTTTGGCAATATTAAAGTAGCAACGCTTAAAAAACACATGACGGAAGCTATCGAGAATATTGCACAGCTGATAGGACCCGAAGAACGTGCCAAGTTGCTTGAAGAAAGCAAAAATGTATTTCGCTTCAATAACGCGATGATCCGAACCATACGTGGAACCAATCGAGTGGTACTGAATAAGGTTGCTAAGATAGCCATGGTTGTTGTTCCTTGTATTGCCGCGTACTGCTTAGTCAAACGTTGGTTCTGAAATAGTTATATATAAAATAAGCTCTTGGTTCGTTAAAATTTACTGTGAATATACAAGCAAAGCTGGTGCATAAGTATTTATTTTGTAATAGTTTTGGAAAAGTTATATACGCTTTAATCATTATACCAATCTAGGAAGAGCAAGGAAAAGGACATAACGATGATAAAGAACAAGATAGCGACCCGGAGGCCTGCGTTGTTTTGCATGGCTTGTCGAAGTTGCTCGTTGCCTTCTTTAATATTTTCCGTAGCTCCCACGGTCGTAGTAGCAATCCGGTCAATGTCTTTTTCTTGCTCCAAAACTTTTTCGGTAAAAGTCTGTTGTAGTTCTGCAATTTTGATAACACGGCCTTGCAACTGCCGAACTTCTTCGTTCAGACTGTTAAGCTCGTTAAAGAGCTGGGCGTTTTCGAGTTCCAACATCTGCTGTTCTTCTGCTGATAAAGGCTCGTCTTGCAAACCATAATTCCAACTGGTCGTAGCCCGACTCTCTTCCTCTTCAAGATCCTGGAAACTTTGGCTTCGCGGTTTGACCGTATCCGTTTGATTATTTCCAATCTCGTTTCCCGAGGCTTTCTCAGTCGCAGCTTTTCGTGCCGGTACCGTGTTGGGCTCCAAGTTGGTCATCCGCTGCAACTCCATACGTCGTTTCACGTGGATGGCCCGTTGCTCCGAATAGAGCTTGCACACAGCCTTCAGGTAATTGTCCAACAAGTCTGTAACAACCTGGCGATGTGCTTGAGTTTGGCTGTTCCCCTTGACCTTGCTGTGTTCTTTCTTGAACTCTTGGATGAGTTGGGCACACGTTTTCACAATATGCTGTGCCGCCCGATCAATTTCTTCCCGTTCCGTGTCTGTGAGAGCAGCTTCGTCTCGTAGAAACTGACTACTCGTACTCAAATACGCTTTTCTGTTTTCCAACAGAAAATCCTTCAATTTGGTGACATTGGAGAGGACTTCTTTAGACAAGGAATGGAATTTCATCTCTGTGGATCCGCGAATGGCGGGTAGAATACGAGATTTTTCATTTTCCTGTGATGTAATTCCCAAAGCCTTGTTCCGTGTGCTTATGGTCTTCACACATGCCTTGAATAACGGTGTGATATCCATTTTAAATGATCTAGCAATGGACTTTTGTCTACTGCACTATTTCCAAGCCTAATAAAGTTACATTACTATACTGGAATAAATATTCTACTTATAAGTAAATACCTGAACCAGTACGTAGTGAACATTTACAGCACAATAACTGTTCGGTGCTGCAGAAGCTACTAAATGACGCCTTTTCGGAGGATCCGATTTACCAAAAGCTTACCGATCTGACCGCTAACCGTTATGTGGCGTGTTCTTGGTATGTCGAGTGCAGTTTCTGTTTGGGAAAGTGGACTAATGAATGTTGAATTTAACTGACATTAATATTCACCAAATTAACGTCATGTTGACGTTTCTTCTATTTAGTGTAGTTTCCAGTTACAGCATGTCATTTTTTTCTTTACCAAGGGATTAGGTTTGGTTAGGCTAAGGTTAAGGTTGGTTTGGCTAGTAGGTTATGGGTTAGGTTATAGGTTAGGTAAAGCTAGGTTAGGTTAGGAGAACCGCTCCGAAAATGCATAAAAGGAGCGCCTAAATGCCCGAAGCAGACAGTTGGTGGATGTCATCCGAAAAGGCGTCAAGAAACGTACCCTAATCCTAATGCTCCTGCAAATTCTAAGCTTCATATTCGCTTTCTTAACCAGGAGGTGGCACCACATGCTGGGGAATAATGGGGGTAAATTTCATCCGAATAGGCGTCTTTTAGCCTCTTGTCAATAACTGTGCGGTGCTGCTTTTCTTCGTGTTTTTTCGCCTGTCGTTATAAACGACATGCGAAATGTCGTTGCATCGTCGTCTGCAGCATTCCCAATATGTGTCGCTATCTTATTCTCTTCTGTTGCTAGTTTCCTAGGTCCAATCACGAATTTACATTATCTTATTGGATTGGGCAAGGTGCTGCTTTTGTTTTGAATTTAGCACGATGACGCGTAACATATTGCAATGTTGTGCTGTATACTGCTGCCATCTATTTTTAACGTTGCTATACACGTGATTGTGAAAAAGCACGCCTAGTTTCAATTGAATTTTATCAAACAAATATATTTTAATATTCGGGGAGAAAACTTAACAGAATAGATAAAAATGTATATGGAATCCTGACGAATCGAAAGGTACACCTGTGATACTACTTACGTTACAAGTTCAGTAGAACCTACGACTGCCTCGAACACAATAACAATATGACACACCACAGCCCACAAGGTAACGGTTTTTTTTATAAAACATTTGATTTTTGAAACAACTTATGTTTCCTATGCATATAGGAAAACACCGTAATTGTAGCAATAATTCTATTGAAGACTAGGTAATGGAGCATCATATATTTTTCTAATCGTAGCAAACTGTGGAGAGTGTATCCACGAGCACAAGAGGTTTAAGAGTAAAATGGAGATGGGCGATTATTGCGAAAGCGCGCAGACGAGCAATTGTCTGGCGGACACAAAAGCATCCTGTTCCAAAAGAATAACAAAATGTGAGCTATATAACACATCCAATGCAATGTAGCGGCGACAGCTGGGAGCTGGATATCGACACAGCTCCTATCGTTAAATGTCATTGCCCGAGCTATAGGAATCGAGCTGCGGGACGAAGAGGATATAGGCGAGATTGACGCTGTCACACCATTCTTGTAACCCAAGCAAACAGTATGCCCCGTAGCAGCTCATTTTTGTTAAGCATCTGGCTTAAAGTTTGAAAAGCGCAAAGCTTGACTTCTTCCCATTCCATGCGACACCGGGCACATCGCTTTGCGCACCACGGAGCAACGTATTCATCCTGAAACCTCAATCAAGTTAACAATTTGACGCTTGACAGATGACATTCCGTACATTGTGGCCTAACTGATGGACGGGCATAAGAGGTGTCAGGTTAGGGCTTCTACCCCGACAACAATAGTAACTTGATGGTCCGTTTAACGAAAGGGGGTCAGCAGATGCTCCGCGTGTGATGCCTTCAATTGTCCTCAATTTTCACGTTGTGCCCGGCCCTGCATGCCATACAAACACGATACAAAGCCACATTGTGATTCTTCCTAACCCGGAAAATTACGATCAACCCTCGCCTTCATCGAATGTATGTATGCCTATAGCTGCGCTGACTTAACGGAAAAACTTGGCAGCCACGTGGGTTGTGTATCATGTTTGCCTTTCACAAAGATAGAAGAGAGTCCGCGAGCATCGACTTAGGTTCAGTTTGTTCGTAGTACACTGCGCTAGCGCACGGAGCTTACGATTCGGTTTGTGAAACATAGAGCGGACGACCAGTTCCGCATGAAGAAGACGCTGTGTCGATCACATTCGTTTTGTTTCAGACCGCGTGCTTCGTCCAGATAAACGTTATGGAGTAATTCGGTATTTAGAACTATACACTAGTTTTACAAGTTCCTAACCCAGCACTGCCCAACAGATGACATTCTCAATTCCGCGAATTGAGACTTTGATACTTTTTTTCCCCCTTTTTTAAGTGCCTGTGGTGAACTTTTACAGGAGTTGGTTTAGACCGACAATTCAGTCTATTCCTATGCAAAGTTGATGGGGGCTTCTCAAAACATCGTGACGTGCTAGGACATCAAAGCGCTGCAGGAAATTGCATCTTTGTGAGAAAAACCCACTCAGTGATACTGCGGACTCGAAAAAAAGGGGGGGAAAAGAGAGAAAACATCTCAAAACAGCTAATGATAAAGCCACCACTTGGTTACCACCGCCGCCTCGAAGGAAACCCAGATTAACCCGTTCTGATCCCTGTCAGGAGTAAAACTCTGGTTTAATATTAAAGACGTATTCCCCGTCCCCACAAAAGTTGCTAAGCATGTTGCTGGGTTTGCCGTAGTGTCAGTGGGAACATCAGCCGACGCCAAACACAATTAATTGAATTATAAAATATGTAATAAGGCCAGTTTGTGTTGCAGCAGCAGCCCAAAATCCACGGTAGTAGCTATATAGGGTTATATTCGGGTTTGGTCCGGAAAAGCTTCGTGAGTTATTCAGAAACTCGAGTCTGAATGGTGTGAAACGTGTAATTCGTAGGTGGGAAATTGTGCGCAGAGAATCTCGTTTGGTTTTTGTAGCTCCAAAACCCGAGTCCGTGTGCTTTTTACGACCGGCGAGATTGATTTAGCCTGAAAAAATATTGTGTTAGCGTGAAAAGCTTTTCCCGTCTGGCTTGTTCATCATCAGAGGATAGTGACTAAGGGGAAAGAAAATGTATTGCTGTCAATCACATCACGTTCGCCGCTGTTGAAGAGGCCTATATGGCCCGCCAAAGTGAATTAGGCTAGTGTGGCGAAAACAACTTGAGCGAAAGACGACAAAGACCTTTTTGTGTGACACCTTTGCTAAGCTCTGCGACATAAAGTAGCGAACTGGCGAAGTGAAATTGCTCCGGTAAAAGGCAGTCGTTCAAGCGGACGGTATGGACCTGAACTTGAATGATAGATTTGCATACGTATTTCGCATTCCCTGGCAAAATTCTGACCTGGAGCTGACAAGCCATAGATCTGCTTGTCAGACTGAAAGAACGACATGTCTGCCAAGCTGATAAGCAGGAATGCGAACACAGGGTTAAGCTGTTGCAATTGACATATCCGTCTAGTTTGCATACCATCGGATTGCTTGCTGCACTATGGAAGTGAGAGTAGAACGTCAAACGATGTGTAGCGGATGAAAATGTGTTGTTCTGCATAGTCTGTTAAGTTTCTCGGCAAAGGATTTATTGCAGTTTTACATAGTGCCGTGCGATTGGCCAAGTCTCTTTCGTGCGTGAATGCGTCCCGTACACAAGCTGCAGACAAGAAGAATTCACTTGGGAGGAGAACAGGGGAAATGTTGCGTCTTTCGGGATCTTTGGCCCGGAAGGCTTCTATTACCTACAGATTAGGTTCTGTTCCCTGTACCTTGGGAAAATATTGGTCTTTGTGAAGCTTCGCTTTTCTAAGACGTTGGTTGTGGTGCAGAGATCCTTTCTCAGCATCGCCGGAGGAGTTTGGACGGCACTGCAAAGCTGTGAGTGGTACACAAGCGAGGGAGGGAAAGAAAATCACGGCTTCGCAGTACCAATTAGAAAGAAGACATTTGTTGACGGTGGTGTCTGTTGTTTGTTCACTAATTTTGTGCGTTAAGAATGGAAGAAAATGTCGCTCTTCCCAAGTGCTAATGATTTTGCTCAAGTGTGAGTTCCGTTTGCTTTGAAGCCACACAGAACAACCTTAGAAGCCAGCATGCTAAGGGCGACTAGCAGCAGCTATCGTCTCGGAATCCTGGTTATATTGGGATTTGTGGCTGCAGGTTTGTGGAGAGAAATTCTATTTCCTTTATTTTCTTAACCTGATATGGGATTATACAACACTCTTAAAGAGAAAAAAGAAGAAGCGAAACATTAGTAGAAATGCGAGTAAAACGGGAATGTTTGGCAAAACTAAAAAATACAACAACACAGAAAGTGGTTCAAAGCACAGAGAGCCTAAGCAACAAATGGATGTGCATCAAAAACCGAAGGTTAGCAGTGGCACTGAACAGGCTGAGATGCGGTCATGGTAAAATAGGCACATGGCTGCACAGATTTAAGCTAAAAGATAACCACAACTGCAGAAATTGGGAACACGCGGAAGAGAGTATCCAGCATCTAGCCATGGAATGTCTAAGCTATGATAATCAAAGAAAAATCTTATTCGATAAATTACGACACAAAAACATTCCGGTGACCTTGGATGAAGTACTGGGGTTTAAAAAAAGAGACAAACAGGAACGGTACCATATACATAAAGCTTTAAGCAGATATATAGAAGATACACAAATAATCGAGTACATATAGACAAAACAAGAAAGGAGAAGAAATAAATACAAAGTCAGGGACATGAAAGATGAAAGCCGAAGACGGTAATGCGTCAAGATTGTGACGCGATTCGTCTGAAAAACCGAAAAAATAACAGAAGAAGCGAATGTTGGTGTGATACGAATTTGCATTGTCACTCTGATGGTTTGATCAAATATTTGAGAAGAGCTGAGGTGAGACAAAGGTGGTGCACTTTAAATAAACCCCAAACAGCTTCAATGCCTTCTGAGCTAAAGTTTGATTTCCTGGGCCAAATAAGATTGACCTTTGACTTGCCTTTGACGGTCTCTTGCCTGCACTCACTGAAAGTGTTTCGAATTATAAAGGGAAAGAAAAAACATACTAGAACAGAATAGAAACCACGAGACTTTGCACAGATACCCTCTTTTGCATGGAAATGAGAATCATGTTGACTCTTGGTTTAACGAAGCGTCGTTGGCATGTTTTGCGTTCTGAGACAAAATCGTCTCAACTCGATTATAGCGATTTCCCTCTTGCCCTCCAAGTTAGTACGGACAACTTGAGTTTACACGACTACAAAGGAACAACTATATGCCCCGTTTCCCCTTAAAGCTTAAGGATTAGATAGGTGAAGCAGGACACATCTATGCCAAAATCGTGCTAAAAGCAGACAAACAGAACAGGGAATGCTGAATGCGTCATTACGAATGCGTTATGTCGGAATCTCTGTCCTAGCTTTTCCTCTCCACCCCACTTGGTGTAGCAAGATCCCGCGAAGGATTCACTGTGCTTAAATTCGGAACTTGAGGGAAGTAAGATAAGAGCTTTCAAGTCGGAATGCATGTTATGCTGTTAGCGTTGCTTGACTATAAGGACTTCCATGTCACGGACAGGGCAGAAAGGGAGCGGACATGGACATGACAGAAGACAAAGCTTTGGTTTTCCACGTATGTTGACACGGACGACGTGTTGATGCAACAACGCGAGTAATGATATTTGCGGTAATTGTCCAGCAAGTCACGGGAAAGAGGGGTGCTTCCGCTTGGAAGGGGGTTATAGCTTAGGATGAGCCAATTAGGTAATTAAGACGGGATTGGCTTAATGAGAGCTTTCGAGGTTGTCGCTTTCTTGCGTGTTATATATACGCGGTTTAGGGTGTCAAGTAAGGCCGGGGCATGCGAACGTGTACTTGGCTGTTGGTGTTGTCTTGTCCTGTCCTTAACTCCTCTGATTTTACGAGCTTGAATAATAAGATTGTGCTTGAAGGTATAGAGGGTCCCACATGCTCTGCACCGGCGTCTAAGCAATGGGATTAACTAACTTCATTAAAACAAGCTTTTGGCCACGATGGAGGTAACATGGTTTTCTTCGTGGAGAATCCGAAATTTCAACATGCCCTGCACTTGCTCTTGGAGCCTGTATCGTATTACCGGTTAATTAGGACCGTGGGGAAACTTCTGAAGAAAGCGGTTCTTACTTAAATGTGTGCTTAAATTCCCAATTCTGCGTATTATTTGAAACCCTATGTAAATCGTTGGGTTTTCCTCTAAGGAGAATTGAATTTTTTAAATCTTTTCTTTAATATCTTTTCGGAAGCTATTGGAACTTGTTTGAAATACCCCACGACCCGAATATACCCGTCAAAGAAAGTAAAGCGGATAGTTTTTTCTGTTTTTGGTAAATGCTACAAAGGATTTAGCGTGGCAAGCGTCTTGATTTTTCTCTTTAAAAGTTTACTTTCAAGTTGCTTTACAAGTTTTCTTAGCCACCAGACCGTATAAATGTTACTCATTTCCGAGAGGAAATCAACCAACTATTGGTTATCGGAATATCTTAAAGACACTTGACAGTGCTAGATTGATAGAGTCTCTAGCACAAGCGAAACTCATTATTGCGGGTAGGCGGTAACCTTTCAAGCATTGATAATAAGGGGGTTTGCATATACTCCATTGGAGTATACTGTATAGCTTTGGCTTGTCCTTACCACCCCATAGTTGACAGGTTTCCAAACTGTCAACGAGACTTGCAAGGACTGGCTATTGTCAGGAAACAGTAATCTTTTTGGAGTATCCCTCAATTCCTGATGCAGGATTTTCCTCCGTTCCGTTAGTCGCGAACAATTTCATGTTTCTGCAGAATGCTATGATCGTAAAGTAGGTCTAGCGAGTACCATTTTTCACTGGTAATTTGCTTTTTAAGAATCGTTACATCAATTTTGTACATGTGTGTGAATTGGCTTTTCGAAACGATTGCCGAAAGGAAAGTTAAGCATTACAATCATTATTCATGGAAAAGGTTTCATAGTACTTCATTTCATTTGCCGTTCGCGACTAATTGAAATATTAAGTAATTGTATTGAGAAACCCCATCGAAAGTCGCGACATATTGTGGGAAAAGTTGCGTCAATTAGTTGAAGGAAACGGTAGCCATCTTGTTTATCCTATTCTTATAAATACGTAAGTTTGCAAGTCTTCCGAGGGAAGCGTGTGCCCCTTCCATTGCGTGTATCTAATATAGGACTCTAAAACACGTACAATCAATGGTAAGCTCGTTTTACGGTTAATCATATTACCTCTGTGTGTATAATTGTGCGGTGCCAGTCCAAATTGCACAAAGCATAAATTCAAAGGTTTTTGCTGGTCGGGAGCCAATTGTGGCTCTTTGCTTTAGTGGACTAATCCGGCAGTGTCATACACTTCGCTAAAAGACCACTCATTTCGGGTTCCGCATGCTTATGTTGAATTGCAGAAACATTCTCTGGTGGGCCTTGTATGCATTTATGCATGAACCCGTCTTCTGTGGCTATTGTGTCGGACCAAAGCAAAGGGTCACGTGACCACATGAAATTGTCGTATAATGTCACGCTGTAGCGAACTAGCCGGAACTTAGCCCGGATTCTACGCGGTCTTTGAGACTCGTTTGGGTACACTTTCTCAAGCAGAGCATCGGAGAGCTTACTGACCAGCAAACCCGATGCCGGAACGTCAGGAAGCACGGAACAGTGAGACAGTTTAGACTGACAAAAATGAGAACTAGGTTAGGGCTACGTGACGTGAACGACGACGTAGCGGCTGTCCTTCCTTTCTTTCTTAATTTCTGCAGAACTGTCAGCAACGGCAAAGATAAAAAGACATGAGCAAATCATACGCTTATCTGATGCCTATTATGTTACTGCGTTTTACTGATTGATCAAAGGGTTTTCATGATTCCTGTCATTTCTGTGCTGAATAAGATAATATTGAGTGCGCTCATATTCATGGACTTTCCTGCGCCCAGCCAGGAATTTATGGTTTATGCAAATGCATGTAATGGGCTATGGATTTGTAAGGAAAAAAGAGAAAATATAGCTTTCGTAAGTTATATGAATGATGACTGAAAAAAATTTGAGGTTAAGTGAGATAGCAGATGCTTTCGCTGGGGGTCAAGTGTACCCCTTTTGCAGGCTGACCACGTTTCCGTGTATTGGATAGGCAAAAGAAGAGAGCTAATTGAACTTGCAAAAGGCCAACAAGAAAAAACACTCCCTGAACAGTCGTTCACCTCGGAGAGAAAATTGATTCTTCTAGCTGCCAAGTTTCGGGCTTCGCCAAACTATATGGCCAGTGATGACGTTCAGTCTGTGACAATTGTGAGGCTTTGCCCGCTATACCGCCAGCAATATAACCACCCCTCTGGTACCGGTCTCAGTATTCCACACAGCCGGGAAAGGCTATTATACTTCCACACATGATTTTCATGCGTAGATATTGCCAAATTTGTATGCGGATTTCCTGAGCTAAAAGTGACGTGTTAAAAGTCGTTTTTCTATTAGAAATTCCGCTTAAAATCCCGGAAAAAAACTTGCTAGAAACATGAATATAGAAATCCGGATCCCTTGTCGCAGGTTCCCGGGACCTTAACAAGACAAATTGCTATCACGCACCATGGCTTCCTCCCCCATTACTCCGCTGTTGTGCACTGCTGCCCATAGCATATCCGCCGGCCTGAACTTGGCTTTTTATGTCCTTATTTCCCTATTTCCGTGTCATATTCACGTCCTAAAACAATGGAGTGCCATGTGTAATCCATGTCGGAATGCAGTGTCTTCTTTTCTGTCTTCCTGATGGGTTTTTCTGATTCCAGTACTGCAAAGTTCTTCCGTTGCCCCCAGTTTCACTTGCATCGGTATTGTCTCTGAACTTGCGCTGGAAACTCGTGTCATTCTGTGGATGTAGAAAGCCGTAGAAAGCGACGCCGACTAACTCAAGATGTAAATAATGCATCTTATCTGGTCTGTGTGTAACCCAGACATGCTTGACGGTGAAGTGTGTGGGAAATGAGTCTTTCTGCTGTCTCCCTCTCCGTTTCTATGGTTGATGAAAAGTCGTGCAACACTACTTGTGAAGGAAAGTAGATCGTCCAGAACCTCCTTTATTTCGCTTCATTAATCTTACCATTTTCCTCCGACAAGTTCATCCGTATTGTCAGGCTTTGCCAGGGTCCTCTTTCGCGTGGCTTGCATCAAAAGATCTATTTTATTTTATTACAAAAAGTTAAGATGGTGTTGGTCCAAGTTTGCAGAGGCTAAAGAATGCTACTGAGATGAGAGGCTAAAGAAAAAACTGTTGGTACAAGTCCTACAAGAAGTCACGCAGCACAACAGCATCACACTTTGAGCCCCCCAAAGCACTCTTGTAGCTGTCATGAAGCTGAGAAGAGACATGCATTTGCTGCGGTGAGGCCAGATCAGTACAATTTCTTACTGTTTCGCATGCTGCACAATACATAAGCACTGGTGTAAGTTTTTTGTTCTTTTACTTATGCGAGCGTCGAGTTGCGAGAGTGGCTGCCAAGCTAGCGATTATGTCTTGTCGAGCGTAAATCCTTGTGAGCTACCAAAGCAGGGGCATTATCTTTAGCACGTGGCAAATCTGAAACGCGAAACACGGCAAAAGCACAACAGACCAGAGTATTAAGTCAGTCCAGATAAAGCGCGCAACTTGGTTACTGGAAGTTATTACAGAGACAAGCCGGAAGATCGCCCACACGAGCCAAAAAGGATGAAAGAGACTGTCAATAAAGCTTTTGAGGGTAGAGTTAAGGTAGAAGCTGCATAAAATTGATATAGATGTGAAACTCTCTTGAGAAAAAGCAATAGAAATTCTTTCTCGTGGTATGCGAAGGGTGTTGTCTGCAGTAATTGCGTCGCGGGGAAAGCTGGTTTTGACTGTTATGGCATTAGGCAGCTCCGTGCTCCTATATTGCCTAGCTCCGGCGAATGAAGTCGTCAAGGCGCGATTTTTTTTCGGTTTCCTTAGCTACAAACTAATTGCCTTCCCGTTTTTGTAAGTTTCAACAAGGCCGTTGCCGTCAATCCCTAATAAGGTTTTCCTGTATTCACTCTTGGGAGTGGCGAGTCGAAACTACTTTTCTTCTCGAGACATGCGAGTTGGTATTTCATGTTACGGGCCGATGGAACTAAATATTCTATGTGTGTGCAGCCCGCCCATTTCTTGGTACGCAGAATATCCATCCATCCATTTCTCTTCGCAGTAATGACGATCTTCATCGTGGCTGTATTTTTATAAGATTACTGGCTTCTTTTCGTGCTGGCTTGGAATACCAACTCTCGTGTCTACTTTTCCATTCTTGAACATAGGGCTACTCGTATGCTTAAGGCTCCCGTATAACTTAGCTTATTGATGCGACACAGTCACAGATGGCATTGATGTCTGTTATTGTTTTGCGAAAGCCGTGCACAAGAAAGTAAAAGTAAGAAACATTAATTACCGGCTTATTTTGCTTTTGCAAAGTTCAGATTGTCATCACAGTCTGCTGTAGCAGCACAATGTCCCAAATCAAGTCGCCGAACTTTCAGAACGCGCTGATCGTCACGAGATTCTAAAGCAATATAAAAAAAATCCTCTTTTAGCAGCTAGAACACAACCAAAGGACACATTTTTAGATAGCGTATTTCACATAGTTGCAAACTTCATTCACATGTTACTAGTTTATTATCCATTGAAAAAAGTGTAGATTGGTTGGGCACTAATTTTTAGTATGCCAAAGCTTACTATCCGAGAATTTGTTCACGAAATGTGTTGACTTTAACGAAAAGTTGTTCCGAAACATGTGAATTATCCATGCTAACCGACTATACCGAGCTAAGCTTTTAGCAAAACAATAACAAACATTAGTGCCATCTATGAGTGTTTCGCATCACTAAGCTAAGGTATATACGGGAGCCTTAATAGTCTGGACCATGTCTGGAGTATCCGATTTCTGTGTATCGTTGTGTCTTATCGCGGAAGTTTGACTCGATCACGTGGTGATCATGGTAAAATAAATGGTTCACACAGTTTTTTTTTCTTTATGCCTTAGTGCTGTGATACCGGGTTGCAAAGCTGCCAGAAAAGTCCTCGCCGAGTTAAAGTGCCTGTTGAGATTTCTTCAAGCGGCAGTAAACATAGCGTTTGTCGTTTGGAAAGTTTCAGCTCGCTGCTAGAGCAAGGCGAACGAATGCGGCAGTGGGATTAGCTGTCTGACGAACAAAAACTTTGGACAATGCAAATTAGTTGTAAATCAGATCCCGCTTCTTTCTAACTCGATATAAAAAAGGAATCAAGCGAGCAGAACGGCACAGAAGCAGCCACCAGAACCAGAACTTGGCTTCCAACAATACTTTTATTTTCTTGTTTTTGTTTTTGTTACAGTTACAGCCTCCTAATGTCATTATAGCTCGAGCTTGGTAGCAACCTTAAGTATAAAAGGAAACGTGCGACAAAGAATCTTTTCTTTTTTCTTTTCTTTTAGACGATCCATCCCTCTGTTTGCAAATAAACTTATTGATTTTTCCCCGTTTTCTGTTATGATTTCAAAGACATTCGACTCTCCAACACTAGACAGAGTTAGCAGGTCGCCTGGAAACTGGGAACTAATTTAACACTTTGTATCATTGCGTGCATGCGTGCACGAGATTGACTAGAACTTAATGTTAAGAGGGATTGGGGAGCTTGACAGAAGATTAGTGCTCACGTGGAATTTAAACGTCGTGTAGTAAGCCCTGATATTACACTGCTACTAATGGCCATTTGTCCGGTATAGGGACGGACGAGGTAATATAAAACTGTGTACGGAAGTAACGGCACGCTAACAATTGCAGCAATCATACTGCATAAAAGGAGACGGATACGTGCAGTTCTCGCACAGATCGTTCCGCGTCCTAAAGATCGGTCTAAGTACAACGCACCCCTCCGCAGAACTCGTTTCAATCCCGAAACATAAAAGTTGATAGGTAGTTACGACCGGGGAGATCATCAACACCTCGTCATTCCCGCCAAAGGCTAGTTTTCAAGCAAGAAAAAAAAGAAAGTCCGCTTTTCCGTGCATTGAATTCTGTACATTTTCTTCTCTTTTATCTACCACTGCGGGTATATAGACTAGACGTGATTCCCTAGGTCAGGCGTGGAGTGAAAAGAAATTCCGGGAAGCTTTGGTTATGCTGTAGTGTCGGTGTCTCACTAGGGAGGACTCGAAAGTGGCCTGGTGTGTTTTTCCGCAAATTTTCCATTGGATGACTTACAGTTACACGCTTCGACAGTAAAAGCGAAAGTCTGTCTGGTGACTATTATACCCTCAATCGCTTCAATCACTTAACCGTGAGAGGGCAGTACATGACTTCCGTTTATGCCTCGATCATCCGTATGGGTAAGGGACAGTGCTGTGGGGAAAGTATACAAACAAGAAAAGTTACTCTCGTTACGTTCGGCCGAGTCATTAGAGATTGCGTTAGGGGATACAAGTGATGGAGACGCTGTGGTAAGGTTATTACTGCACTCGGGCAGCACTTTCTGACCATATTGGTACAACAAAGGCGACTAACAGGACACTGGACAGTGAGTTCTTTACCGAGTCATATTACATTACGACGTATCAATGAAAAGGATCAAAGGCAAAAGGGACAGTGTGTGATGGCTCAATTTCCTGCCTCAGTTTCCACCCACGCATCGATATAAAATCTCTGTTCTTCGGAAGATTTTTTTGTATATTTTTGCCCCCTTTAAAGCTTGGGAGAAAAAGGTTCGTGGGAGGAAAGAAAGGCACACGCAACTAGAAATGGACGCTGAAATGGCATTGATGTGCAGCTCATACCACTCGTACCAGCAGTTACGCTAGTAACGTAATCCAATTTCCGAAATATGATGGTTGTCTATTCTTTTGCTGTGGCTAGTTGGCTACGCAGTTTTTTTTCTCTCTGACGAACATACAAAGAATCCGAAGGTCCCAGTAGTCCAAATGTTGTGGGTCGGTTGTAGAGCATAGAGTAATTTGAAAGATCCGTGAGATACCAGTGAAACCAAAAGTAGGCTTAGTGGTATTGTTGTAGTCTACTGGATCCAGATCCAACTGTTCAGCCCAAATCCTCTCTATCCCAGAGTTGTGTCGATGCGGCGCTCGAGAGCTATTAAAGGGTGTTTGGAAATTTTCTTTCGTTTAGTACTTGACAAAAGCATCGGAGGAAAGATTCTCTTCCGTTAGCTGTATTTTCCTATCTTTTTCCTCTCTTAATATAAGGAGCTTATGTTGACCTAGATCGGATCTAGCCTTTTTCCAATAACTTTTTTATTTTTTTTTGCTTTTGTCTTACGCGAGGGGAAGTGGTCTAAACTACACTGTTTTATTCGGGAGGAAAATCCTAAAAAGAAAATTACGAAAACAGCCGACAAGACGTGAATCAATCTTCTTTCCTGGAAATCGTCGTTCTTAACTCGGGAAGACAAGCGGAAAACGCGAACGTGCGCGTGGTCTCTGCATTGCATTAGCAGGACATGTTTGACCCGTTTCGAGGGATAGACTATCGTGATAAATGACGGTGTTAATTACAAGGCACATTGCTGTATAGTTTTTTTTAAAGAAAAAGAATTTTCGGGTACATTTTTGTCCGCAAGCTGCTCTTCCACTCTGTGCTGTGCTATTATAGCAAACAACATCGAAAGAAAAAAAAAGTTACATCAAACAGTATGTTGTGACCGCAGCTGTTGTTGGTCTCTTTCTTGGCTGTGGCTCAGGAAGCATCCTCTCGGCACCGTTTAATTAGTTTTTGCTTGATTCTCTCTTCCCTGATGGAGGAAAAGCTTTTTCTTTCCTTGGCGTAGTTCTCCTTCACATTGGCGTGGCTACCACACCAATATGGACTATGCGTTGCAAATGTAGATTAAGGCCACGGTATACTGGAACCCCTTATGGCGCTACAGCATGGCAAATTTTGAATTCTCTGTGCAATATAAGGAAATTGTATTGTGACAATAATGCAGGGGATGTACAAATCTACTTTACCTGCTGATTTTCATTTTCAATGTCGCTTTCACATTTTTTGTCCCTAGTGTTCAAGTTATTGAAATTATAACTAAATTATTTTTTTAATGATTTATCAAAATCTTAAGCAGCAGGTAAAGTAGATTTTGATAATAAGGCATTCGTATGAAAAGTATTTTTCAATGATCTTTTTCTGTTTCTTTTAATTTCGTGTTTAAAGTTTATGAAATTACGATGAGTAATGGTGTGACATTAGTGCCATCTTTTGACAAACAATGATCAACTACTTGCAGTATACCGTGGCCTTATACCGTGTATGTTTATTTTTGTCTTTAAAGCTCCGTGGTAATATTAAATAAAAAATATTTGTATATTAATATCCTTTATTCCTTTGATCAATGGAATTCTGCGTGAGTTTTAGAACCCACTTTATTGGTTTGTGTGGCGAGAAACAGCAGTCTTCCTGCTGATCACCAAAAGATCCAGCAATATGTTATCCGAGCTGGATTTTTTCATAGTTATTCCCGTATAAAACTTAATACACCCTCTAAAGAGAGAGATACATAGCTTGTTGATAAGAAAACTTCTCGAGTCGAGAATTTCTGTGTTACTAGCATTTTTGCAAAAACATCAGGCATTGGTTTACATTACCCGGCGTCACTAAGCATCAGTACGTAGCAACATTAAGCAAGCATTAAGTCCCGCCCCTTGGGAATAAATATACACAAGATCTACAACTTCCTCATAGAAAATTTTTTTTTGGTCCGAAAGAACTAGATGCTGTTTGTGAACCCTCCGTTTTACATAATACCATAAAACATTGAATAAACTGTGCAGCATATATTTCCGTTTAGATCTTTCCCAGCGCCGTGCGTTAGGGAGCTTGTTAGTATGGCTAGGGTGAACTATTGCGGCCATAATTTTTCTTTTTACAACCTCCGAACGCGCTGACCTTTAACGCGCTCTACCCACAACACCCAGAACTTTTACTACCCAATGCATATCAACCAACGCATTTTTTTTACTGCTGTAAACTTTGAAGAAGGTAATGAAACTTTCATACGCTATCGTCGTAAGTCTCCTCCGGTGATAGTCTTCTTCATATGTTCACTTCTAATTTTAAATCTTCCATGTATTGACCAGCATGCTGTATCCTTGAATGGAGACAGATGGGGAACATGCTCACTCTACTTGGCGGCTTTGGACACGAGGAAAGCATAGAAAGCGAGTAGTAGACCCCCAGTAACTCTTTCTAGTAACCTTATTGGGCTATATAACTTTGCGAAAGTCCTCGAGAAAATTGAGCCATCCATCATATACCCCGTCGGAGCTTCTTTGTAGCCTCGAACATGGCCACCCATCCTTGGGAGCAAGCTTGGGGGTTCGGGTCGCCTTAGGGGACGATGGTGGCGGCTGCGGTCCGTGTGCCTGCTGCTAAAATCTAGTGGTAGTACTTCGTTTATCGAGCAAAGATGCCAACGTTATGTACTGCCTCTCCTCCATACATAATTACAATGCGCCATGTATATATAGCGCGAACGTTGCTGTGATTTGTTGCGAAAAGAAGCAAGGTGTGATGCAAAGCACGGAAACTTTCAGACGCCTTTTATAGGTTTCCCACAATACGGTAGTATATCACCTGGTACCGCGATCGGCAATTTGTAATGTATACTTTAGGGGCCCTGCGGGGATGGCTGGGCGGTACCGGCTATAGTTTGGACTATAACTTGGGCAATGAAAGCATAAGGGAGGTATCTATTTTTCAAGGAAATAATTAGTTCTTTGGTTATGTAACCTGTCTGCTCCCCACGCTGCGTCGTTAAAAAGAGTTTAAATGGAGTTTCTGTTAGTTGTCATGACCACTAACTGAGCTTAAAATCTCACCATGGAAGCCAAAGGCACACGGTTGCCTATTGCTCTCGATTATTTTTACAAACTTAGACGTCAAGAAGCTTTCACGCGACCGAATCTGGGGTTGAAGAAAGGAATAGAAACGAAACTATCCAAGTCCGTTTGCCAAGAGTTTTTCTTTTTTCGTATTGATCGTTTCACAACTTGCATCCTTGGTTTGCTGCTGCTGGTAACGAAAAACAGAAAAGTTGCCAGTATATTTTGCAATTCCATATGCGGGGGTACATTAAGGCTCTCTCCTATCGCTACGTTCTCTTTTTCTTCTAGAGACGATATCGTGCACCCTCTCGAAAACTTGAACTCCTCCATTGATTCCTCCATGGCATAAGCAGAAGGCACATGTTTATATGGAATTGCAATAGATAACCACCGGAGCTTGTTTGTTGCTCTCTTTTCTTACATCGGGATCACTTTCGCTATTTTACCCCATATCTCTGCTGTGAAGCCGTCCCAATGCTTACAATATACTGTTACATTTCTAAGGTTCCGTATCCCCATGGCAAACTATTGCTTCGTAATAGTGTAGTACTGTACCTCCGCAACGTCAACGGCAATCCGCCACTTTTATCTTGCAGTAATTAGAGGAGGCATCCTTCGAGAATTGATCGTGTTCAAATGGGCTTAGTACTTCACAGTACTCTCGAAAGTTCTGAGTGGTTTAGTGTACAAAAGAGAAAGTTCCCAAATTGCTTCTTGGTTGTCGTAATGAAATGCAACGATTATATCTTTTTCAGGAGATTTCACTACAAAAGATAGAAGAAATTGCTACTTACTTGCTAAAGAAATTGCTACTTCTAAAACCCCAAAATATTCCTTGGTAATTTAACGGTTCGCTTCATACGTATCTAGACTAACTAACAGAGAGCAACACTGGGACGTAGACACGATCATTACCCGACACAAGGACTACGGACCCCGACAATAGTCCTTGTGTCGAGGTCCGTTGTCCTTATGTCGTGGTCTATCATCCTTGTGTCCAGTACACCTTAGTCCTTTTGTCGAGTAGTCCTTGTGTCGCGACATAATAACTAGGTACTGCATCGATGACAGCTCTGGGGAGTTTTATTCGTACCCTAATGTGTAAAGTAAACAGGACAGATAACATAACGTACTGTATTTTTGCTAGAAAAATAGAACGGCCCGGCTGAATGCTGTCTGGCAGGATTTAAACAAAAGAGCACTTATCTCAGTAAGAAAGGAAGTACCGTACTGCAGTTTCCCTTGCAGTACCAATAGTTTACCACAACCTTTGAACCAGAACAGTTTATCCCTTTACTTTAGTTTCTTATACAGTTATAAACCCCGTCTACATGCAGCTGCTGTGTGGGCCGCAATCATTCACGGCTGGCCAGGGATGTTTTTTACGTGTCTTGTACAATCTGAGAACTCCTCCGTCAAGGTTATCGAAGCGAAATAATAGAGATTAGATTTGCTGGGGCCTTACATATCGCGCCCTTATACTCCGATTTCCCTCTATTCTTATAACCTTCCCCATAGTAGTTTATCATGTTTGCTTTTGGAATAGAGGGGAAATTGTTCGTATAAAGGCTCTACGATAGACGTAAACAACATAATTTTTCCTCTATTATTTTTAATACGGTTACCATTGTGTTTTCTTTCATTGTAGGACCAGGGTGGAGTGAAGCCAAGAGTCGTCACGCGGGACCGGGACCGAAGAGCAAAGGTCTTACCAGTAGTGGGACTCCTTCACCCACCTTTGACCCAGACACGCCCCAAGAAGTCATCACGACCGTGGGACAGGCAGCTTTTCTGCATTGTAGAGTTAAAAATCAAGGAGATCGAGCAGTAAGTTTTCCTGCTTGTTCCCCATTACTTTTTCTCCAATAATGTATCGATATCGATCTACCTCCTCTGCAGTGCATCGTTCCGAAGTCTTACTACAGTAATAGCTCACCCTGGAGAACAAAAAGCTTTGGAATATTGATGCAAACCACGCGGTTCGCCCGAACGTCACATTTTTGGGGTTTCTTTCTTTTTTCGTAGATAGATCTGCCGTTACAAGCTATAAGCTCATTAATGGGTGAAGTCTTGTGCATATATGCTCCGCAATTCAGGCTTAACGATGTGACTTCATGCTTAACGAGCAGCCGAGAACAAGACAACCGCAGCAAGCAAAGCCTAAAGTTATACCGCATTGTAACTTATCGAAAACTTTGCCTGCAGACGCTTGGCAAGCTGTAGTCCATGAAGCTTAACGCCAAGTCACTTGTTCCAATTCGTGGAGATGAAATTGTTAACTTTTTTCGATACTAAACAACGACTCTACGAACCCCCCGCTATAGTAAATTTTTTTTTTAGCCTCCTTTTGTTTCTTTTTCTCCAAACTAGAAAAAGTCGTATTTTATGGAAACTTGGTTTATAAGCGTTTGGCAGAGAAAAAACGGAAGGGAGAAAAACAAACCTGGATCATAATTTCCCAGCGAATGTTTGGCGTTGTGGTGGTCCAGCTCAATATAACCGGCGTTGCCGGCTGCCAGGATTTGTATTGCCAAGGCATCAAGTTACAAGTTTCCTAAACTTGGATGTAGGTTACGTTGTTTTACGATTAGCTTGAAAATTGAGCCCGGATAGTTTGAATGCTCATTTAACGGCGGGACTTGGCCCACCAAGTGGCGGCCTCAGTGCAAGGGCAGGTGGTCTTTATAAGGACGCCAAATGTCCATCTGCCCCCAGAATGCTTTTTCACCCCCCCCCCCCCCCCAACCTACGATTTTCTCGCCAGCAACCCCACTGCTTGATTTACGCCGTAAAACATTCATTTGGAGCCCATTAAAAGCCCGTGATGACTTTTTGCCACGGATCTAGTACCTTTATTCCCGCGGTTCGTTACTTCCTGCCTTATAGTTGCACTTATTGCAAGCTATTGTCAGTTTTAATTTGCAGCCTATACAGTTTTGAGCTCTTTTCGTTTTATATTTTATTTACTTTTTGTGGAGCATTGTGTAAAGAAAAATTGTCAATTTTAATTTGCAGTCCATACAGTTTGGGGCTCTTTTTGTTGTATTTTTTTATGTATTTTGTGTGGAGTATTCTGTAAAGAAAAATGGACCATTTCAATTTGGAATCCATCAAATTTTGAGCTTTTCTTGTTATATTTTTTGTTTATTTTTGTGGAGTATTGCGTAAGGAAAAATTGTCAGTTTTAATTTGGAACCTATAAAGTTTGGAGCTTTTTAGGTTATATTTTTTATTTATTTTATGAGGAGTATTGTGTAAAGAAAATGAATGAGAAACGTAAACAACTTCTCTTTTTACGCGTGTCGAATGGATTGAGATATCGTATCCGTGAATTGCGAGTGGGGTTATGGTAATAATAAGCACTGGCCATCTCATCAGCTGTAGTTTCGTTGCAGACCCTATTCTCACAAATCTGAGTCGAGTCCCTTGTTTGTTTTTCTCTTTCTTTGTGGAGAAAAGTAGACATTTTCTTTTAAGAGAGGGGACTATATAGAAACTTGTTATATTTTTTTTTCGCCCCTTCTTTCTAAGGTCCTCTGGATGCGGCAGCGAGATTTACATATATTGACCGTCGGTTTGCATACGTATACCAACGACATGCGAGTTTCAGCCGTTCACACTGCCTTTAAATCCACCACAGCAGTAGCCGTGCAGCAGGACGATCTTCTCTGGATGATGACTCATTCCACTACTCCAACCCAACCTGATACAGGTTGGAGTGTGAGCCGCTCAGAGCTTAATAAGAAAAAATGGGAAGAGGATATGGACTCTTCGCCCGAAGAGACGTGGAATGAGTGGACGTTACGGATTCGGTCAGCTCAAGTTCGTGATAGTGGGTTAGTATTGAACTTTGGCGTTTTCATTTAAGGCCACGGTATACTGGAACTCCTTATGGTGCAACAGCATGGCAAATTTAGAATCCAGAACTCTCATTCTCTGTGCAATATAATGAAATTGTACTGTGACAGTAATGCACGGGACGTATAAATCTACTTTACCTGCTGATTTGTGTTCTTAGTATCGTTTTCACTAACTTTTTCCATAGTGTTCAAGTTATGAAAATGTTAAAGAAATCATTTATCAACATCTTAAGCTGCGGGTAAAGTAGATCCTGTTATTAAGATATGCTTAGAAAAATAATTTGTCAATTATCTCTTTCCGTTTCGTTTAATTTCTTGTTTAAAGTTTATGAAATTACAATGAGAATGACACCAGTGCCATCTTTTGACAGTGACATCATGACATCAGTGCCATCTTTTGACAAAACTGATCATCTACTTGCAGTACACCATCACCTTATTTCTTTATGTATTTTATTTCTTTATTACAGTCTATATGAGTGCCAAGTTAGTACCGAGCCCAAGATAAGCAGAGCAATTCGCCTGAATGTCGTAGGTAAGTCTTTTTTTGTAATTGAAAATTTGGGGAACTTGGTTACCGATTTCTGAGAGGCCTGCGAAATCGAAAGACCAAGTTTATTCCTCTGTAGTTTTTGTCTCATTTCGTTCTTCTTTTCCCACAACTTAATTTATCGCTATGTAAACTGATTGGACTCATGGCAGCGGAGATGTAGTCGTAATTTATGCATGAAAGGAAAGCACGTCAGCTGTATTACTACATGAAATCTATCATCTCCAAATGGTCCGTCTTTCTTTTTGCGGCGAAGCTTTACAGTATAACCAGCGCTAAATAAGATATAAGAGTGTGGGGCCGTAGGGAAGTGAGGAATCGACTGGAGGACTTTCTAAGTGAGACCCGAAGGACCAGAAGTGAGAGATTTTTTTTTAAAGGGGTGCCGCTAAATTTCTATGGGACGCATAATTTATTACCCTTACGCCAGTTTTAGTCATGTTAGCAGTGTTTTCCTTTTATTATTAGTGTCTCTTGAAACTATGCTCTTACGGACTCAGTCCCCAGTAGTAATTTGGGCCTCGGAAAACCTTTCAAAGCAGTTGAGCGTAGTGGCCCGCTATACTAGCTTGTAGGTCTGTTGGATGGTTAATTAAAACCAGACGGCACCCTTCTTGCCTACATGTACTGTACGGCGGCCGCCATGAATACACTTTAACACAGCTATCCTCCGGAAAAGCCCTGAACATGATGTACTCGCTCGTATATTTCTCCATAAAATCTAAGTAACAACCCTGGTGCCTGTGCTCGTCCGCAGGGCCCTGTCATAAGGCAATATTGATTATCCCCGTACGTACAGTACGTAGGGCTTCTTATTTTTATGTGTGCGTACGGGGCCGGTCTTGTATAAACCCGTTTAGGCTTAAATAAGTTTTGAAACGATCGGTAAAACTTGCTGTCCCAACTCGTTCCGAGAATTTTTGTTCCCCCTTGTCAAAAACGCAACTTTGGACATCATTTGAGCAACATCTTAGCATTTTTTAAATTATTATTTTGGTTTCCTATTAGGGCTATAACAAGGAGAAAAGAGGTCACGTCGTCTGGGGTTGACCGGGATAAAATTGCGAGAAAAAGTTCTTGCTATAACAACTTTGGGTTCAAGCAGCTGTATAGGAGCAATTGCTGCGAGGGATGGCCGAGTTCCGTTGCTTCGTGATTACCCCGTGTAGAAGAATCGAGAAAAAGAAGTTATATACAGCGTCAAGGCTAGCGGCATTAGTATATACAGTGGAGAGGGATAAGATAAGAGTAAAATCCCGTGTCTTTTCCAAGCGCAGAACGTAGAACATGGAACCGACCTTGTTAAATAGAGCCGCAACAAGCTCGTGTGCCTTGTTAAGAGCGTAATCCCATTAATAAAACTGTATTTTCACGAGCAGCTCCGGGTTTTCTTTTTCTTTTCACGGGGATAGATTAGTGAACAGGTTAGGTGAAGTTGTCGTAAAATCAAGCTTATGACTGTGGGAGTTTTAACAGCAACTTAAACGCGTTGTAACTCAACTACTTTATGCCGTACACGCTCAGGAGCGACGGATCAGAAAATACAATACGTGGCGCAATACATAGCGCAGTAAACTCTATGCATTATAGCCGGCTTTGAACCGTAGTGCACATTAGCGAGCTTCATTTGTTTTTTCAAGCGATACACTGTTATGTTTTTTATGGATCCTCGCCTGAACGTTGTGCAAAGTTCAGTTTACAAAAATGGCTGTAGCTTACGGATTTTTATTTCTCTGCAGTGTACATTTAGTCTTTGATTTTTTGGTGGGGCTTAAATGTAAAAGATGGAGGTTTTCGTGCTTTAACTTATTTTCTTTTTGTTGACTTTACCATTTTATTTTATTTTTTTACTTGGGATACCCTTGATATTAGAACGCATTGTTAGCACCAGTGCTATGCTGGGCTCGCATCAAGCATGAAAAAAAATGGTTGTACTTAGCTGATGCCAACGAAGAGTTTTGTTTTCAGTTAGTTTTTTTCTGCGCTTGGGATAGCCATGTCTTGTCGAGTAGCAAAGTTAATTTGGGTAAGGGGCGAAAAAAAAAAAAGAGATGTAGCTGGGCGTGTTGCAAGATTATGTTTATACTGTCTAATTTGAACGTACCATTCATTTTTTGGAATATTAATTCCAGTCTGTAAAGTCCCTTGTCGTGCATTAAGCGCTTTTTTGTAATTAGGAGCGTTTATTTTGACTTGTCTACTTTTCATTGTTAGTATCCAAGGCTAGCATCGTAGGGAGTGGGGAGTTGTTCGTCCGTACTGGAAGCGACATTAATATCACGTGCCTGGCCCTAGATTCACCTCAGCCACCACCTTATTTTTATTGGTACCACGGCGGTCAGGTAAGAAATTGGCCTGTACGCGCTTTTAGAAGAGTCTTTTTTACGATCTTGCTTATTACAGGTTCTCAATTACTCGGCTCGTGGTGGCCTGAGCGTCACAACGGATCGAACGACCAAATCCAGTACTTTGTTGCTAGCCCGTGCGCGACAGGAAGATTCCGGAAATTACAGTTGTATTCCAGTCGGCGCTGAGCTAGCTTCGGTCCACGTGCATGTGCTCAATGGTTAGCATTTTCGGTCCTGTCTCATTACATTATCTCGAATTGAAGCGAATGATGAGTATAAGCAAGATAATGAACCCTCTTTTATGCGCTTCAATAGGAGAAAAACCGGCAGCCATGCAACACGGGAATGGAGGATTTGCCGCCCAACCTTTGCCGAGTACATTGTGGTTATTAACGCTCATCATCTGGCGGAATGTGAGATGATTCGGAACAGACTACGACTCTTGTGAGAGCATTCATTGCTGGGGAACGCCTGTCAGCAGGATTTACTGCGTTCTTTTAGCCATAGGAAATTGCAGTGTTGCACGTGTTTGCAGCCCGTGAAAAATGCAAAAATGTGAAAATGCAAGTTTGTTGATGGCAAACAATGAACTAAACCCGGAGAAGTGCCTGAAGAACCCGAAGTGAGATAAGACAACGGTTTCGCAACCAACCCGTTTGTTATTCCTTCTGAATAGAAATTCTATTACCAGAATATACACTTCTTTGAAGACGCATGGTTCGGTGCAGAACTAATGCATAATTTATCGAGTTATGTTGCGATGTGCGGAGGCCAAGTTAAGTGACAGAGACAACATTAGAAATTTGAAAGAAATGGAGCAACGGAACACAGTTTTGTAGAGCCAAGATCTCCCTATATACATCTTCATTGTAGTAGCCATCCATGCATGGTGATATCAAGATATATAAACCTCGTACATTACAGTAAAACAAGAAAATATATACCAAAAGCCTCATTTCGTTGTAACAAGCACAGCAAATGGGATGACATTTTGCAGTAATTTTAGCGATGTGTTTATGCTTAGGCAGTCTTGATTGCTAACTGGTTTCCGAATAATTTCCCAGCAAGCATCGAATCAAGCATTATTGTAGTATGCTTGTACCCGGGCGGACCTAATCTTCAAATTGGTATTTAATTTTAAGGCTGTGCTTGGCGGTAATTGCCTCTTATCGTGTTCCTATTTTAACTGTATTTTTCTCTTTTTTTCTAATTGATTAATCCTTGATGCTGTTGTTTTGGCTGGAAAAAGAGCCAAGATGAAAGCAAAACGACGACCAATGGACTAAAAAGTTGCAGCGTTGCAGAGCTGGAACAGTAGCTCGCGTTATGGAAAAGAGGGAGTAAAAAGCTTGTTTAAGAACGGCATGGTTCTCTGGGAGGAAGATTGGTGGCTTGCGAAAAAGAGGAATCTGCAAGAAAGAAAAAAAAACCAAGCTGGGACGAAAAACAAAACTTAGCGGAAGAACCCGTCTGTGACACATTTGTCATGCGTTTTATGCGGTACACATCATGGATGGAACGACTCGCAAAGAAAGTTTGTAGGGTTGATGTCCATTTCTCGTTAAACGACTGCAATGTTCGCTCGTGACCGATATTTTATTATCCTACTCTTTCCTGCTCTTTCGAGTGGAGGGAGATCGTGCATGATAAATGGACCGAGCCAAATCGTCCCATAGTATCCCATAGCTCTTGATCAAAAATATTCGCTTTAACAGTCGTGAAAGAAGCCAGCTAGCCAATCGCCTAAATAGAAGCTGCTGGCTGATTTGGCTTGGGGAACCTCTTCTTCTTCCTCTGCTTTTGCCAAGTACTTTGCGACGAAATAAAGTAAGTTTGTCACCTTTTAGCTTTTCGTTTGGGTCCATCCTAACTTTTTATGCACTGCGTCTTTTGTAGTTGGCTGGAAACCGTAAAGTATACGCAAATCCCCATCAAAAATCCGAGTTTACATGCTGTCTATACGTGTCGTCCTGTTGGCTCGCAACAAGGAAAGTTTTTTAGGCTTTAGAAGTTTAGAGGATGGGACTGCATGAACGACGTTAGCACTAAAACGGCTCGTTTCGAGCTCTTTCAAGCCTCACATGGCCCCACTTTGTTCGATCAAAAAACCTTACGATGATTGATTTAACGTTTTATGCATGACCGTACTTTGCAAAAACCTTCTCCATAGCTAAAACCCTGTATCGTATTTATGGGGATCTGGTTAGATTCCGTGACAAGAATGTGAATGGCGGTATCACTATTCCTTCGGGTGACACGGATTTCTTTTGTTTGTTTCGTTTTTACAAAATAATCGCCATTCACACAAGGACCTTGGTCAAATTACTAGACGGTATAGGTATTGGGTCTTCACAACTTGGAGCTGTCTTTCTCCTTTATTGGGAATCCACCAATTTTGTATTGTGCTCGTGCTGCAAGGCGAGATAAAAACCTAACTTGTGAAGGCATTTTCGCTTTTCCTTTCTCGTTAATTTTTTTAAGGGAAAAAATTGGATCAAGTCTACTGCTGTCATGTTTTTATCACAAACTTCTTAGCCTTACTTTTTGTTTTTGTTCGATTTTCTAGGAAAAGCGACGATGTGTATTAGCAGGAAGCAATAAGTTTTTGTCAGGCTTAAAAAAACGAGCCAAATTCGGAACGATAGAGCTTATGTAAATGGGATTGCCTCAAAAGATTATAGAATTACGCCAGCACTTTATCGACCTTGGTATAGTATCGAACCTCGATATATTAGAAAAATTGGAAAATAAAGAGGGAGGGGAACGCGGGACCTTAGCTCTGCAATTTCCAGTGGCAGTTAAGATCTTAATGTTCATAATGATGGAGACAGTTTCTTAGTAGGGGCCAGCCCCTGGCCTTCCCAACAATCTATCGATGCCAGCATCCTCCACACACACACACACTAGCGGAATCCAATGGGGATCATTTAAGAGCCGTCGTGCCGACGAAAGGTCTAGCAGCATCCGTGGCCAAAAGAGGATCATTGGCGATCGCAAAGCAGAGCTGTGGGTCGGGAATTGGGACGACGCTCTTGTGACCAAGTTTTTGGAGGGCATCCAAAGAAACAAAAGGCTCCTCTTGATCGAGAGGGTCAGTATAGTTCTACCGTTAACCTCCATCAGCTTGCCTTTTCCATGGCCATCAGTAGCTACTCCGCCCCCTTGCCTGGCTATAAGTAACCCTCCGCGGACTTCTCTTTTGGACTCCACAGAACTTGAGACTTTCGCTGCTACTACGTACTCGGGACTAAGATCCCTGATCCCTTCGGCCGTAACAATTGCTTCTGTGTGTCTGAATTTTACGATTTCCTTCCTCCCAATACTTCACCAAGTTACACAACGAGGCCTCTTCTGCTTTTACGAACGACAAAAAGCCCCAGCGGACAGTGCTTTTCTTCGGAAAGGAACGGTTCAAAGGAGAGAAATACTTTGGCTGCGCGTCGACCATGCATGAGAGATTGGAAACATACGGGGTTTGCTTGCTGAGAGCGCGTTTGCCAGCAACGCAAAAATTTAAACTTGCTGAACCAATCCCCCCTTCCCCCCTGCTACTCCGGAAGTTTTTACTTAGCCCTCATTTTGGAAACGAGCAAAAAATTAGCTGTTCCAGTTCTCGTTTCTCATTTTTCACAGTGCGAGATGGGCGATTTCGTTCAAACCCCCTGTGTCTGGCCCTTTTAATGTTTGTCAATGAAGGCTCAGGCGGACTGCTGAGATCTCATAGTCATTAGCAATGATGAAGAAATAATTGGTGCTAGAGCTGGCTCGCTGGTTTTCCGCCTCTTTTATTTTTTTATTCATCTCAACTCGTCGTCCGTCTTCATTCCCAAGGCCTCCTCGGAGCTGTTGGTCCAATGCTTTTTTATGACTTTTCTGTGTTTCAGGCGCCACATTTATCACAGACAGGGCGATAAAAAAGGACCAATCACCTCGTTGCTGACGCGCATTAACCTCGAATGGAAATATGAGGCTGTCACTTTCTGTAACCTCGTTCCAGCGTTTTCTGCTTTCGTTTTAGTCCTATTTTATTTCATGTATTTTATGTATGAACGGCAAAATTTTCATGGGAAAGTTAAGAAAACACATTTTATCATTACGAAGCTCGTGCTGTATTTACTGTACCAAATAGTCTCACATTCCAATAGGCATTACTGATGTACGCATGCGAATTTGAAGACTCTTCTTGAACCTCTCATAGGCTCTTGAATCTCTAATACTTTATGTATGATGAAGTGCACAATTTTCACGGGAAAGATAAAAAACAACAGTTAACACATTTTGTAGTTACCATATTTGTATGTATGAACGGCAAAATTTTCATGGGAAAGATTAAAACGCACAATTTGTTATTACGAAGCTCGTGCTGTATTTACTGTACCAAACAGTCTCACATTCCAATAGGCAATACTGTAGGCATACGAATTTGAAGACCCTTCTGTCTGTCGTGGGCGTCAAAAGGTTAAAGGGCGGTGCTTTCACAGCAAAAACACAACACATTGCTAACAAAGTGCAGATTACCACTTGCTATGCAAATCAATAATGCGTTTGGGTGCCTATTACTCGGTATATGGTTCTATGGTATAACAAGCTGGCAGCCGGGAGGATTGTCAAAATTAAAAGATACAAGTGCTGAACCGTCAATGGAATAATGCGCACGGCTGTGGGCTGTTTCTGTTTGGTGCCAACAATAAATTTCCCAAACTCATTCCACCCCTTCCCGCTATATAACGTACGATGCACGCAATGCTTATACAAGTGCTATAACGCGCTCAATGCTTGCAGAAAACCACTTTGTCACGAGCTGTGCTTGCACTTTTCACTAGACCGAGAAAAGGGGCGCCTTCCGAGGACAATTAATGGTACTCGAGGACTAAGTTTTGTCACTGCAGTTCCGCTCGCGCGTATATCGCTGCCGCTGCTGTGGCTTGCAAAAAGTGAGAGAATGGCTAAAAAGTCCTTTCATTACCGCCCCGTTGCGAGTTTTCTCCTTTTTTCACAACCCACTCTCGAGTCCTTGTCTGTCCAGTGAACGTTGAATTAACATAGCTTTAAAAACCGAGACGGCTCCAGCCGCCGTTAGTAATATCATTATTAAGAATACTCCTCCCCAACCCCAATGTTGTGCGGCTAAACCAATTAAGGGTCCCTCTAGAAAAGTTCCCATGCTTCCCGCTCCGTTCACGAGCCCACTTAGGGCAGCTCCGGCGTCTCGTCCGTCCTTTTCACCTAATCTTGCAGGAATAGCTCCACATAGCAAAGTGTCCGGTCCGCAATTAGTTACACCCGCCAGAAACAAAAACAAAGCGTTACCCACGACTCCCCATTGGGCCGTCAATAAGAAAGAGAGCAAAGAAATAGCGCTGAGCAAGATGAGAATCCAAATGGCGAGAAGCGTTCGCCCTCCAAAAAGGCGGTTCACAATGACTCCTATGAGCGCAGTACCGAACCCACCGCCGATCTCAAATACCGTCGACATTAACCCCGCCTGGGCTTTGCCATAATGCAACGAGTCGAGCAAATACAGAGGTAGCCACATATACATACAATAACGGACCACCTTAATACAAAACACGCAAAAGGTAATTTCTGGAATTAAGGGAATGCTCCACAGTTGTACCCAAGCTCGCCAGCGAGACGAGCGTACTATGAGGGTGGTGTGGTCGGCACTATTCATCACCGATTCGGGTTGATGAAGTGGGACTTGTTCGGGGTGCACTTCCAGGACGATAGTTTGATTGATACAGGTTCCATTGTAGGCAGTTTTTTCCGCTGGAGTGCGTACCACAATATAGGCTAACAAGGCAAATACTAGTAGTATTATGGAGGGGCACAAATGTACGAGCCGCCAACCGAAAGCCATCTCCAGGCCAACGGCTAATCCAGTGCCGGCGACGCCGCCCACAAACGCTGACAGTCCGAAGACGCCGAAGATGGTATGGGAAACCTTGTTACCGGAGTGGAGTAGCCAAGCTGCCAAAGTTTTGGAACAGGACGGCCAAGAAAAGGCTAGAGCGGATCCGTTAATTGCCAATAGAAGGAGGCACATTGAGTACGAATTCCACAGTCCAAATGTAGTCATACTTAAACCACTGATCAATAAACTAAAGGTTAAAATTCGCCGAGGGCCGAAACTGTCTGCCAACGGTCCCAAAGTTAGTTGCATAAAAGCATAAGGAAAGAGCAGAGCTGCATCCAGAAGCCCTAACTGTAGACGGCTTAATTGAAATTCCGCGGCTAAGTCGCTTTTGATGACACCTACAGGTTTCCGCAGCAAGTACGTGCTACCATAAGCCAGCCATAATGTGGAGAATAACAAGTACTGATAGCGTTTTTCGGACATGGACGTAATTGGATGGGTTACAGCCCAGTGAACTTCTGCGAAGAACTCCATTTTTAAAGAGCGTGTGCCGATTGATGAACTGTTTAAAACAGGTGCTTAGAAATCGTTTTTTTATGATTTGTCTTTGTCAGCTTCTTTTTTCTTGCCGTAGGTTGTGGGTAGGAGGCGGAGCGACAGCAGCTTTTTGGGCATGATTATTAAATCTCTGCTAGTTTATGGTTTGGTTTAAATTGTTGGTTTGTGTTACTTGAGTTAGCTGGCATGCACTAAAGGTTACTTTTTAAAACTAGATCTTGAGCTAATTATTTTAGTAACGTCGCTGAACGCAGGTCGACGTCAATAGACCGGCTTCATAGCCATCAGTCGTGCTGAAGTTGCAAAGGGGCTGGCAACACATGCGCGTTTCAAGCTTTGCTTACAAAGGAATGCTATGAAGATGAATGATATAATGAGCCTGTATAAAGACATGAAATCCGAATAGGGTTGACATATGTGCAGTTAAAGCCGGAAATTATTATTTTTTGCCGGTTCAATATGCTCTCCGCAAATTATTCAGAATTATGGAGGATAGTGGTTTTGTTTCGGATCTTAAGATAGAAAAGAAGTGGACGAAGTTATTTTGGTCTGTTAGGCTCCTTGGCGAAATTTCAAAAACTTGATTAGGTTAGGACTTTTCCTTGCAGAAGTTGGTTTGCGTAGAGAATCCTTGTAATAAATGTATATATTTTTTGATAGTGCGATGGTGCGTGAAATTGGAGAACGAGTCATTCTTCATTGGAATTACCGGGGCTTGTCGACATTGCCCGTGGAGTTGCTGGAATTTGGAGACCACTTACATGAGATTTACCTGAAACAGAATTTGATTTCTGAGTTGGTAAAATCGAATGTAATCCCGTCGTGACTTTTATTAAAGGAATTTATTGAATTTTAGCCACACGATCTTCATAAACTCAGGAACCTGACAAATCTCTACCTGCAAGCGAACCGATTGACTAGTCTTCCAAATTCAATTGGAAGTCTAACCTTATTGGAAGCGTTGGATATAAGTCAGAATAACCTGACGAGTCTACCTGATGGTGTTGGCAAACTGCTCAATTTGAAGCGTTTAATACTTACGAACAATGCAATCGCAACCATACCTGAAAGTAAGACGTTTTGTTTTGTCTTTATGGTACTTTTCAATATATAGTTTGCTTTGTTTTAAGGCGTTGGGAATTTGGGCTGCTTGGAGTCGTTACAGATTAGTTGTAATCAGCTACGGAAGCTAACGAGTTCCCTGGCCAATTGTGCTCGGTTGGAAGAACTGCACGCGGATCAGAATTTCCTAACAGAATTGCCATTTACCCTCGCTTTTTTGCCTCGGTTGAAATCCATAAGTGTATGCAGTAACCAACTCCGCTACCTTCCACCAGGCCCCTTTTTAAGTTTGAAGACGTTTTACTTCGATAACAATCCGGGAGTCAATTACATACCTGCCATGTTGGCAAATAGGTTGGGTCCCAGCAAGCTGCGCTTTTACAAGTGGGCTTTCGTGTCGATATTCCGGGGCATTTGTTACAGCTACTTTTGTTTCAGGTGTCATGGTCGCGACTTTCCTTACGAAAAATGTACGGGTACGTTGATTAAAGTTTCGCTTCCTTCGGAAACTGTACGTCTACAGGTTTATCAGCAATTGGATCATATATCTCAGCCTTCACTTCACTGCATGGTACCGACCTTATTGGAACTTTCGCTGCGATATATTGCATTTTCCGACTTCCAGTATGTGACGGACCATTTACCCGAAATATTAGGGAAACACATTGAACAGGGACCGTTAACTCTGTGTTGTCATTGCGCCAAACCAATATTCACTCATGCATCTCTAAATTTCAGTTGCCTTCCACTCGAGACTGAACGTGATCAAATTATTTTGGCTTACTTAACTTGTACATGTTCATGCATGGTTGACTTTCTTCGTATGAATTCAACCATTAAAAGGTTTAACTGGCAATATGAGTAATAAACGATTCAACCCTGTAACAACTCCATGCAAGGCTTGTTTTGTAAAGTGCGCCAAAAGGATGAACCTGGATTGGGCAAAGCAGAAACATAATGGCCGACGTAGGCGGAGCTCGAAGCTGCCATAAGAATGGCCATGGGCCAGTCGAAGTTGTTGTCTTGTGAGTTTCGTCAGTGGAGTGTTTAATTAGGTTTCGCTTCGTTCGATTGATTGAATGATTTTTTACCTACGTTAGTAGATAATTTTTGACAGAAAATGTTTAGGGAATGACTTAATCTATCTATAAAGATATATTGCCAAATTTATTTGTATACCGAAAACACGAACTAGTGCGAGTTTCATTCACTTTCAGTGCAATTTTTCTTTTTGCCTTGTGGCTTTTCGAAAGTGAAACAGGTATGGATTAGATATAATTGTTTTACCATCGAACATGTTTTCTAATTTCATTGCTTTGTTAGAAAGTGTCCGCCAACATGGGTGATAAGCTTGGGAATTCAACCTCTAAATCCCTTGCAAGGAATCAAGAAGCACCACGCTTAGCTGAACCAGACCCAAGAAGGATTTCTCTAGCTCTTACGGATACTGTTAGCGAAGCAGAGTCGCTGTATGATGATGAACGCATTAAGAGACTCTTTGCACTGTGTGATGCTGATGGGGATGGCTTTATTGACTGGTAACTTAGATAACGTTCTTGTTACATGATGATCTAAGTATTTTTCTTTGCAGCAACGATCTAGCCAATGCGTTGCAAGACCTTGGATTGGATGATGCATTAGACGTTTCTGATTTAATGAAAGAAATGGGTGCTGACGCTACGGGGAAGGTTTCCTATGAACAGTTTATGCAATGTCGCCTTGCCCACAGTACCGAAATTGAAGCCTTACGGTATCAGGGAGCTACCGCACAATACAATTCATTGAATTGGCCCCACGATGATAAGCCCAAGGAACCTGATTACTTCCCAACTAGCAGTGAACACAGTTTAGGTTAGTATCCTGTTGAAGATGTCCCTAATACGAATGCAAACTAGTAATTGTTTGTAGGAGCTTTATCTGGGCGCCATGAAAGCTGGGAATTCGATAGTGGAGCAAGAGATTTGAGTCCTGAGCCTCATACTTTGCAGAGACTTATAGAAGCAGCTGGAGGTTCTCTAAGTTCTCTAAGCGGTAACACAACTAACCTACTGGAATTGGCCAACAAGGTAGGTGATTTTGTCGCCTCTCTTCGTTTTTGCACTATCCCTTTGATGTCCCTCCTAAGAAACGGAAGCTTTATACTCACGGGGTGCAAGTTAAGCTGCCCAGAAGTAACGCAGTAAACCTGTCAGGACTGCCAGTGCAAGTTCACGTTAATCTTAGATTTGGTGTCTACATGCCTTGGAGCTTTGAAAGCCTTATTGGCTTTATCACAATCCTTTGTTTGTCAACTCCTTAGATAAGTTAACGTATTGACAGTTTGTTTGCGGCTTTGCTCGTGGCCCGAGAAGAATTTAGCGCCTTCGAAAATCAATACGTTCTATATTATCCTTAATGTCAAAGAACCAATAAGCCAACTTAGAATGTGGCCTTTATTCCTCCGCTGCAGCAGAAATTCTACAAGAAAGGCTTTGGCACACAAAAACTATTAATTGCAAGCGAAACAAAAACGAAAGCCTCATTCATGTTTATGAAACTTGTTCTGCCCTACTAGTCTTCGTTATCCACCAGCGAAACTTTCTATGCGTGAGGTAAATAAGCGAACAAAAGTCTACTGTTGGGTTGGGTAGCAAAGTGGCGCGTGATTTACAGAGGAGCACTAAAAACGTATGTCGTAAAGATTCTCCATATCCCGCCAGACCAGGGTGCTGAACTGTGTACAGGACTCTGGTAGAGCCTTGAAAAAGAAATATTTCTCTCCATAGAGCATTTTGCTTTTGCTTCTGATACTTGCGAAAGGGGGAAAACGAAGAATCGATAGTCATGTGCTGGAAAAGTGAGCGAGGGAGAGATTTTTTTTATGGATAAAATGGATAAATGCATTGGATTACAGGGAATTCTATTTCCTCTTTTACGTTTCCATAACGCCTGTTATACCAGACAACGGTGCGAGGTGGGAGGAAAAAAAGGAAAAGACTTGCACCGCGGTAATTGTGACTGGGATCCTAGGAGCTAAGTCGTCGTTGGCGTCTTGTAGTCGTCGTCGATCTTGTCTCGCACTCGTCCCGCCACGCCAGTCAACTCCAGAAGACGCAAGTGTGTAGAGGTGCTCCTTCCTTAAGAAGTTCTACCGCAGCCAAGTGTTTGCTTACCTTTTGAATGTAGTGGTTAGGTTATTATGAGAACGCGAGGGACGGAATTAAAATGACTGACTCGTCGTTTGTCGAGAGCTTATTGTTCAAAGAACTCCTGCATTCAGATGTACGCAAGTATTCGTTTCGCGCACGAGAAGAAAGAGCTAGATTGATATGGGGGTCTTTGACTTTATTTTCTATTTCTTATTTTATTTTTCAAGAGAAGAAAACGGCAGTGCGCTATGATCGAAATAACGTCTTATTTAATTAATTCATTCATAAGATGACGTAGGTTAGGGCGTTTCACTCGGTTTTGCGTTATTTGTTCAGCAAACTTTGTCCGAGCATACTTTGTTCATAAACCTTCCTTTCCTGTGGCTTTAAGTATAAGCTCTAAGAATCAGTCAGGGTAGTTTCTTGTCAGAAACGACAGCACTGAAGGAGGGCTAGATTAAACGAAAGCGACAAAGAATTTGTTGTGCCTATTCTAGCCGGCAGAAATTCATTTAGGAAATTCAAGAAAAATACCTCGTTTCCTAGGAAAATATGCGGGTTCTTAGATAGTATGGGTGAAGAAATTCCCAGTAAGCTCTTGGACATGATTTTTTTTATTATTATTTCGGAAGGGCCTATGTCATGATAATCTGTCATTCGTACTCGGGGGAAACATGTGGCCTGATTTCCCAAGAGCAATACGTTCTTCGTTTTTTACTCTTATGTATTCGTGTCCACCCAAAGCTAGACTCTTGATGACTGAAGCTATAACCACAAGGTCCACATGTTTTTCCGAGTAAAGCCTGGAGTGTGTTTTTGCGTAGTTAAAATGCTGGCAAGGAGAGTAAGAGAATGTATCCATCATTGATCTGGGTCGGGGACTGAGGCCTAATTCAATGGTCTGGAGCATTGTCACGGACATGGACTTTTAATTTTATCAATTTTATCTGTATTGATTTACGCGGCTTAACTGGTAGCGGGGTGTGGGTATAGAGCTTTTGCCAAATTACGCCTCTCGCGGCAAGAGTTGGCGAAATCCGCCATTTTGAGTACATTTAAGTTAACGTAAACAAACAACAACAAACTGTTTTCCGTGAATAGTGGTTTTGCTGTGTGTCTTTGTTTGCTTACCTGAGCTACTTGTAAAAGCTGTAAACAGAACCAATATTCACGGAAACAGTTTGTTGTTGTTTGTTTACCTTAACTTAAATGTACTCAAAATGGCGGATTTCGCCAACTCTTGCCGCGAGAGGCGTAATTTGGCAAAAGCTCTACATGAGATAACTTACAACCATGTCACTTACAAAACTATGCAAGTCGCGTGGGTTTTTTGCTACAACCCTAGCACGGGCTCCCCTTACTTATAGTTCCGGGTTTCTGCAGCCATATCCCGGGATGTTTGCCAGCATATTGTGCTATTTGCACATCTCGCTTTGCCAAATTTAGCAGCGCACAATTTTAGGGAATTCTGCAAACGCTGGTTGTACGCCAAATGGGTAACGATAGTATTGATTATTTTCGTTCGAAAGTAAAAAGGAGAAAAGAAAGGAAACCTCTTATTGCAACAAAACTTTGCCTAAGAGCTCTTATTTGTTTCGAAACGCTTAACAAGAACAAAAAATCCTCGATTTCCATTATTGGAAATTGGAATTTTTACTGCGACGTAAACAGTTTTCTTTTTCTAGTTTTTCCGTTGTGGGCGTTGTTTACGTTAGCAAAACAAGTTTCGTCAGCAAACAAGTTTCTTTAAATGAAAGACTTTTCGCACTTAATAAAAATGACTTGCAATTGTGTTTATCGTAGTACCTAATTGTTAGTTAACGAGATGGGAATCTTGCAAGTCAGAGTCATCTTAGCGAACTAATGGAAGTTGTATCTACGGACTAGTGGCGGTAGGAGTGAGTTGTTTTTCCTGCAATGCCACCGTCGTAACGAAGGTTGCTCGCAATTGGGTTCTAAACGTCGCAACTTGGCAACTCCATGGACACATTCTTAAATGCTCGACAATGAAATTCCTCGAGTGCTTCTAAGGAAGATGTATCCAGCTGAGTCTAGGATAGAAAAGACCGGGAATGTAGGGAAAGAGAGACTCCATGGCTTGTACGACAGACTGTGGTGTGGTACAGGAAAAGGATGCGAAGGTGGACATAAAATTACGTCCTAAGTCTTTATAGCAGGGTACAATAGGTTCCCATGCGTCCTCTTTTACTCGATTTCGTTCGTGCAGTTTGGAAACAGAAAGGGGAAGAAGCGGTTGCTTCTAAACGAGTCAAAGCCGGTGCCTTGACAAAGAATAGAACTGATTGAAAAAGACAAAGGGGAGAAAAGAGACTGAGGGAGAGAGAGAGAAGTCAAGTTATATTGGCATCGTTGGTCCCGCTCGCAAGAATGCCGATTGAAGTTGGAGTGTTCAAACTGTACGAAAGGGGCGGGAAAAGACGTAAAAATAAAAAAAAAATCTGTCGATGTTTTGGGTTTCCAAGGTACAGTTTTGGTGCTACAGTAAGAATTTCCAGTTAAGAGGCAAAGGGGACTAGAAGTACATGAAATGCTTAATGACCAACGAGTGAAAGCTGTATGTCGATGAGTGCCGACATATGGATGTGAGCGAGGGATGAAAGAAAGTTGGTTTAACAGAGTGTGAACGCTCGAAGCTGTTAAGTAGCCTATTGCTCCTTGTGCGTGTGATGTGGGTGCGTGTGTAATATACAGCTTCCGTCAGTTTTGGGGCCTATTTTTGGATAATTTAACTGTGTCACGGAAGTATGGGGGGAGGTTAACGAGAGGGTAATGTGACTGAAATAGGGACACATATTGGAACTTTGAACGTGAAAAATAAGGCAGAAGCACGTTGTTTCCTTTGTCGTCGTCCTTTGTTTATTTATTTTTGTTCAATTTATTGTTTTGATATTAAATATTTCGATGGGTAATTCTTGTTTGCGCAGTTGCATTTAGCAGCGTTAACATCCTTGAAGAGCGAAGTGGTGGAACTCACTACGAGACTGCAACGAAGTTGCAAAGAACGAGATGGTTTGGAGCAGACTTTAGCCAAAGCACAAGTATGATTATTATAATTATTATATTAATGATGAAAAATATATGTTTGACATTTGAGTGATGGTAAATATGTATTCATAAGATTGAGGGAAAGGAGTGAATTAAAATGTTTGTATTTGTTTAGTTGGAACGATTGCGTGTTGCTCAGGAGAGTGAAGAGCGCTTGGAACGGCAAGCGACGCAGTATGAAGAACGCCTTACGGAACTGCACAGTGTGATTGCTGAGTTGTCGCGTAAACTCGATCGGCAGAACTACACTATTATTCATGAAGAGGGCGAAGACGGCGATGTGTCCCCAGTAAGTGGCAGCAAGGAAGAAGGCGAAGAAGACGACGAAGAAAGTGGCGAGGAAGTTGAAGCGCCAGGGGCAGAACTTAAGGATGATGATAAAGAGGAGAGCGAGGCTGGCGCGGTACAATCGAGCGATGCGGAAAGCGAAGCCAAGCATAAATTTCGCCCTACCCATAAAGAACCATACTGTGCGAGTGAAGATCTGGATGACAAAGCGCTCGAACCAGGACGGGCTTTACATGAGCTAGAACATTGTGAGCGTCTCCAGGAAACGCTCGTCACACTCCAGTCCGAGAATGCTGTTTTGCAACGCACCGCGTTTCAGCAAAGAGCTGAATTGGAAGAAACCAAGTCAGCATTGTGCAATCTTCGCCAGGAAAAAGAACGCTTACAGAATCAGGTATGCTTTGATGCCGATTGGGAACCAAGGTTGTCGCCAACTCATTTGATTTATTTTTACAGCTAAGGGATGTAGCTAACGCAGAGCACAATCCGTGCCCGTCTCCCCAGCCACGCCCCCTGCCGTTATCTGCTACAGGTGCTATGGGATCACTGGCTAGGTTTGCCCTTTATGGAGAGCGCACGGATGGGGTCACGAGTCCAGTTATCTTGGAAGAAGGGCCCGTTTGCAAAGTGGCGGAAAGGGTGCGATTACGTCGACTCGAGAGCAGAGAAAGGGGTCTTACTGGCTCGGAAATTGCGAACCTCGGGGTAAGTACTCGTGGGGGATTTTGTACCTTTTATTTCACTTCGCGTACTTTTTTATCGAGATTAAGAGACATTTTTACAACTCTAGAAGTTGTTTAGATAGCGTAATAAAACTTGGTTTTCACAGGTGAGGGACCCTAGAATTGCCGAGCACTTGATCGCTTCTTTATCTGAAGAATCCATGATGCAAGAAGTGCGCCATGGGACCCAAGCCTCCGACGTTTCTCCCCTACGCGAGACGAAGATTCGTGAAATGGAGCTCGAAATAGAGCGTTTAGCCAACCGTGCGGAACATTTCCGAGCCCAGAATGATCTACTTGCCTTGACTCTGGCCGAGTCGCGAGCTTTGGGTGAAAAGTTGGCCGTTTTGGTAGGGAAATACGAATCCAACTGCACCGCACTCAAGCTAGCCCTGAACAAAGCGGATCACGTCGCCGAGGCTTATGAAGTTTTGGCCACGCTAGTGGAAAGTGAGATGAGCCTGCTGCTCGCCAATTGTCAAGTAGCTGGAATCGGACATATGGCCGCTAGCAAACACTCGAGTAACGGCCGGAAGAGTCGAGAGCCGGATTTTGAAGGAGAAGAAAATGCGAGGGAATTGAGCGTTTTATGGAAAAAGGCTACCGAACGGAGACGGTCGGCTGAAGCCTTGGCACGGAAACTGTTGACTAAACATGGGCGGAACGAATGGGAAGACGGCCAGCGGACCAAGTATTTACCTTTTTTTGTTTTTTACCAACGTACGATTGTTTTTCATGTGGTCGTAGTACATTAGCAAGTTCGACCTCCAGTGGAGCAGAAACAGGGTCGGGCTCGGGTTCCAGTTTGGAACCCACTGAGCGTAAAGTGCGGGACGTGATCCATCAGCTGAAGAGCGAAAGAGCTGCATTGGAAAGCACCGTACAAACCCTGCTACTGCCTATGGAACCGGCCTTAATTAACCCATGCACCCCTGCAGTAATGACGTTACCAGAAGCTCGGAAAATCGACTTGGAAATGGCCGTCCTCATGCAAGTAATCGGTTTCTGCTTCCTATATTACTGGTGCTTCATTAACCCGAGTGTTGCACTCTTGCACACATTAAGGAGCTCATGGCCATGCGGGAAGAACGAGCGAAATTGCGATCTCAGTTGTTTGAAATTGAACGAGAACGGGTTAGCTGGGAAGCCCAGGAGCAAACCTATGTGGCGCATCTTCGGTTACTACAGAGTCAGATTGTATGGATTTCTGGCACTGATTTTATTGAGTTTATATCTTCTGAAATGTTTTTTGACGCTTCCTCAGAATGAAGGACTGCAACCAGCTAAAGATAGTTTGCAGCTACAGGATGCGAGCAGTCGGGAGATTCATTTACGCACACGGGTTCAAGATCTGTTGGCGACATTAGAGCGTGTCACACAAAGTTCGGAACTAAGGCATCAGCAATCAACTGAACTGACAAAGGATTTGAAAAGTGCAAATCGGGCATTGATGCAGATAGTAGATAAGACGAAGAAGAAGTATCTCACGAAGCTAAAGCGATTAGAGCAACAGATGATCAACATGTCGGAAAGGCATGCTATGCAGGTATGCTAATCAACGTTTATGTTGGAATTTCCATAACGGAATTCCTCGTAGGTCCGTGTTTTAAAGCAGCGAATTATGGCGATCGAAGACGAAGCTTCTCAGCGCTTGCAGCCGCTTAGTTCGGCACCCAGTGAAACTTCCCTTTAATATTTCTTTTCTTGTATGCTGTCTTTTGCAGCGTTGTATACTATAGCAGCAGCCGGTTGACATATGGATGGTAGGTTACGTTGAGATCGATAGTGCGAATGTTAGGATCAACCAAAGCTGAGTACCTTCAATCGGGGGAGTTTGAGGTACATAGTGATGCCCTTTCTACTATGCTTATTGGTTTAGGAACTCGTATTGATTCCTAATCATCGAACAAACGTCTTCTAGTATGAATTTATTGAACTGGCTAACATAATATGCTAGACCCTGTGGGGAAGTTTGTGATACAATAAACGATACAACTTTTGGGAACATTTTATTTCAAACGTCAATGCTTTTTACGCTTAAGCTGTTTCCATGCTTTCGGAGATTTCAATTTGCGGTCGAGTTGGGTTGGCTGAGTCTTGTTGAGTCTTGAGTTGCACGCGTTGAAGCTTAGCTTCCAGCTCCGCGCACGCAATTTCAATCTCGTAATTCTTAGACACTAAGCCAACCCAGCTAGTTTCCAAGTGCTTTAGCTTCTCGCCTACTTCGGTCTGCCGCTTTTTGCGATCCCAGTTGACATCTTGAATTTGCTTTTTCACGTCTTGTAATTGTTTCTGAGCTTGTTGGACCATCTTTGTTAAAACCGTATTATAGATGGTCCATGATTCGGGGCCGTATTCCAACATCAACTCGAGGTTAATTACTCTACGAGAAAATATTCGTCAAAACGGATCTGCAGACATTTAAGACCAATACCTTGTGGCCTGATGTTCTAGCTGTGCCATGGAATTATCCACGCATTCATTCCAAGCATTCAAATCAGACAAACGTCCAGATGGAGGAGGAGGCAATTCGTATCTTTTCATACTAAGTACGTCCATTGGCAACCTCTGAGCTATCCTATCAAACTCAATTTTCATGACGGGGGTCTAAATAAACAATAAAACATAAAAATGTTAGAAAGATCACCGATGAAAATTATATATTACTTCAAAGGCAGTTAAGTCAAGAGGTGGTAAATGCTCCAAATAATTTCTGCTAGGTCTAAATCTGTTGGTTTCTTCTTCAATGAGAGCCAGTACCTTGTTTCAGAGAGAAAATAAACTTGAGATAAAAGATTATAAAAAACTTGTTTGCTTTTGCTATCTTACAGCTTCTCTAACTCCAGGTTCATCATAACCTGGGTCTATATACGGTAAATCATCAACAAAATTATCACTCGCAGTTTCCGCAGTCATTTTGTTTTGAATTATTGTATTGCCTCCTTTTCCTCTTCCGCAGCGCGCCTGACTCTTGCTTGTTGTTTCTATTCCTACGTTGCCTTTCAAATTGGAAGAAAATTAAGGATAATTGAATTTAAATATACGTATAAATATTTAAAAGTAAATTGTATTAAATTAGAGCCTTTAAGCTACAGAATTTTGAATTCGTCAACAAAACATAAAACTCAAGCTACAACTGTCAACGTTGGATAGTTTCCGTTTTCTCTTTCATTCCGGTGTGTGAGTGCCCGGATACGCCGCCAAGATGGTAAGTGTTTTTCAGCTTTTATTGTTACATTTTCTCTTCATACAGACATAGTAATTAGAACCTAATATGTGCACCTACATGGGCGTATATTTTTGGAATTGTTGGTAGCTAATTCTTAGTTGGAAGTACACAAAACTTGTGTGGTGTTTTGTGTCACTGCCCAGCCACATGGCATGCTTTGGTAGACATGGTCTCTTTCGGCATTTAGGGCGTCATTCTTTGTAAGATCAGAAAGTTCATTTGATTTCTTTTATTCTTCTCAGACAACGGCGTGTGCAAGACCGATTATTACCGTTTATTCGGAAAAGGTAGAGGCTACTGGCTCTAATGTCACTCTACCTGCAGTGTTCAAAGCTCCGATCAGGCCCGATGTGGTCTCGTTCGTGCATCAGCAAATGTCCATGAACAGCCGTCACCCCTATGCTGTTTCTACCAAAGCTGGTATGTTGTAGTTGAGTTTATATTTTTTCTATGAAAAGCACTGCTTTTCGAGCACATGAAAATTAGGTTTCTCTAACCCTATCTGGAAGAAGAGACTTACCTTCTTGTGCAATATCAAAGTGAGTCCCTGAGGCCTTTCTTGCGAGCTTTTTTTCTCTCGCAAGGGGTTGGGCAACCAGACAATTTGTTTCTAGCATTTATGTCTATGTTTACTATGTAAAGAATAGTTTGTTAATCTTTGTATTTTGATTAAAGGACATCAAACTTCTGCTGAATCCTGGGGTACTGGTCGCGCTGTGGCCCGTATTCCACGTGTTCGTGGAGGCGGTACCCATCGTTCTGGCCAAGGTGCGTTCGGCAACATGTGTCGTGGAGGTCGCATGTTCGCTCCCACCAAGGTCTACAGGCGTTGGCACCGCAAAATTAACGTCAATCAACGACGTTATGCATTGGTTTCTGCCATTGCAGCATCTGGCATCCCTGCCCTCGTGATGTCTCGAGGTAGCGTACCTAAATTTCTCACCCAAATAATGTTGTTCTATCCACTTTTGAAGTTATAATTATTCAATTTCAAATGTAATGATGTTATTGTGCTTGGTCCGTGTTGCTGATACTGAGATGAGAATTCAAGTCGCTGAGGAAAATTTAAATTATCATAAGATGCGAATCTTTACGAGTGCAAGCACTGAAGTTTTGTTGGGTTCTTTGTAGGACATATGATCAATGAGACACCTGAAGTTCCTTTGGTTCTCTCTGACAAGATCCAGGAATACACCAAGACCAAACAAGCCGTAATTCTGCTTCGTCGCCTTCGCGCCTGGGCTGATATCCAGAAAGTAATACATCGTGTTGCTTAACGCCTTTTAAACTAATGTGGACTACTTTCTTTGGATTTCTAGGTCTACAAGACTAAACGTTTCCGTGCGGGTAAGGGTAAGATGCGTAACCGTCGTCGCATCCAGAAATTGGGACCCCTTGTTATCTACGCCCAAGATCAGGTACATATTCCTTTTGTTTCAGATTACCTTGTTCCAAGTTCATGATGATCTTTATTGGTCTGTGTTTCTGAAAATTGATGTTATTCACCCACTGATTTATATAAACTTAAGTATTCCTTTAATTGCGATACCATGGCACTTCGTGAACGTGTTAATTCTTCGGTAGGGTTTGACCAAAGCTTTCCGTAACATCCCTGGAGTCGAGACTATCCATGTGGACAAGCTCAATTTGTTGAAACTGGCACCTGGTGGCCACGTTGGTCGTTTCTGTATGTGGACTGAATCTGCTTTCCGTCGTTTGAATGCGTTGTACGGCACCTGGAAAGCCAAGTCTGCTTTGAAGACTGACTACAATTTGCCTCAGCCCCTCATGGCCAACACTGACCTTTCCAGGCTGTTGAAATCCGACGAGATTCAAAAGGTTATCCGACCACCCAGGTGAGCTACATTGTTATACATACATATACAAAAAAATATTCAAGTATGTCAAAGGATGAAAACCCCATTTTTATTCAGAGCATTGGGTTCTGAGTTCTATGATTGCAAACAAATTCTGAGTGGTGTCAAGAAAATCCTTTTTATACTGACTGTAGTAGACTTTGTACTAAATCTGGTCTATTTCATGAACTTGTAGGAAGACTATTCGTCGTGCTGCTGTCAAGAAGAATCCTTTGACAAACCCTCGAGCCATGTCTAAGTTGAACCCTTACGCTGCTGTGCAGAAGAAGGTCGCAGCCGCTTTGGCCAAGAAACAAAGCCAAGCTAAGACCGCGCTGTTGGACAAGAAGCGAGGGGTAAGTCTACAACCGTGTCTCCGTATTCATTGTTATCAGTAAAGGAAGCATGGTATATTAGCAAAAATCTACTAACTTTTGCGTGACGTGTATAATTTGGCATGGTTTGCGTTGATTTTTGGCATTTTGCGTTTTTCCTGGCATGTGTGTAGACGAGTGCGCCTGTTCCAACCAAGGCCGCCGCCCCTAAATCCAAGCCTGCTCCCGCTAAGAAGTAAACATCTGTTAAGGAACCGTGAATATGGTAAGTACTACCACGAAGTAGTACACCGAGTTTGCACATTTCAGTTATCCCTTTTTTTGACAAATGATGAGTTCTAAGTTTTAGAGCATTGGGTTATGAATCTTGTGATTTTAGATCTTAGTTGCTGACGATTTTGTTTTCGCTTGTTATTAGATATTACTGATTAAGAGCGCACATGCTAATGGAAATTGGGTGTTTAGGTGGAGAGTGTAAAGTTGGAGAAGGATGTGAAGAAGGATGAGAAAGTAACTCCACCTGTTCAAGCTGTTCCTGTCATTTCTAACATCCCTCAAGTGTCCAAAGTTGGTCCTCCGAAGCAAGCCACTCCCCCTCCTGCACCTGTTGTGAAGCAAGCCACCCCTCCTCCTGCGCCTGTTGTGAAGCAAGCGTCGCCACCCAAAGAAGTTCAAGCTGTAGCCCCTGCCCCAGTTGCGGAAAAGCCAGAGACCGCGGCTAAAGGCAGGAAAGGCAAAAATGCGAAGAAAGAACAAGCCAAGGCGGAACCGGTAGAGCAGGTTAAAGAACAAGCCAAGCCAGCACCGCCTGCGCCCGTTGCACCGGCCCAAGCTGTTGCACCGGTAAAGGTAGTGCCTCAGCCTACCCCGACTGCTGCACCAACAACCCAGGCTCCGGCACCCGTGAAAGTAGCTACACCCACTGCTGTTCCGGCTCAACCCGCTGCTGCTCTTGCTCCCGTTGCACAGGCTCCTGCTCCTGTAGCCGCTGCCAAACCAGCTGGGAAGAAAGGTGGAAAGAAGGGCAAGAAAGGAGAGTGATTTGTCTTTGGTTAGACCGATTTGGGCCCTTGATTTTGGAAATACAAGCGTTTGTGGGCTAAATTTGTTGTCTTGCCTCTTAACTATTGTATTGCATTTTTTCGTGAGGTTACATAATGAAATTAAAGCACATAAGAAAAGGAAGCAATACGTACTCGAAATGGATGCGGCTGAATACAGCAAAATTTACTTGAGAAAGTGCCATCTTCTGTTATGGTTGAAGACTAGTTTTGTTTTTGTCTGACATGTTTTACAATTTTGAGATTGATTTGTTTTCTTGAGTATCTCACGTAAGTTGTGTGTTGAACGTAACTGTTTTATTATTGCATAAGTGGTGATTTAACACATGATCTTCCTAACTTTAGGCAATTGGCTTGGGTATGTCTTCTGAAAAGTTTGAAGCACTGGACGAGGAGCTCCAAGTCGTGGTTGACAAGATACAAGACAGGTTCTCGAATGGAATTACGCGAGTTTATGGTGAAGAGAGAAAGCAGCTTTTCCAGGAAGTTCAAAGATGGTTGGATGAAGCTAGGCAAACCATTTTTGAAATGGAAGCAGAAGCCAGAGCAGCACCAGTACATTTTCGAATGGATATGATTGCCAAGACGAGGACGTACAGGGAGAAGATCACTCAGTTTAGCTTGCAGCATAAGTCTTTAACTACAGCTGAATCACGTTCCAGTGTTGTTCGCCAGTCTTTATTTGAAGGTGGCCCGAGTGGCAGCCAACAGTTTGGGACTGACCAGAATATCCGACGAGCTGTAAATGAAGGCCAAGCTGTTTTGCAGCGGACATCTGACAGTATCTACAGATCGACTCAAGTGGCTTTCGAAACCGAACAGATTGGAACAGAAGTTATTCAAGAGTTGGGTACTCAACGAGAAACTCTAGTCAGAACACAAAATCGGCTGATAGAAACGGACGTCGAAATTGGGAGGAGTAGGAAAATTTTGAACTCCATGTACAGGAGAGTCATAACTAACAAATTAATTTTGATTCTTGTCATCGTCCTAGAAATAGCTATCTTAGCTGGAGTCATCTATTACCGTTTTTTCTCGTAAAAATTAATTCCCTTTAGATTGATTCCAATTTCCCATGTGCCTTATAGAATCATATGCTTTTGATGTCAAAATATAACCACGATTCCATTTATAATATAATGCTGATGTAAGTGTTTCAAATAGATTATCTTCGAGTTATTTTTCTAGTTTATCCGTATTTTGCATTATTAGATTAGGAAAACAAGAATTTTGGTAGTTCAGTAAATAATATTTGTTTAGCCTCTGGTAGCTGGTTTCTCGGCTCGTAGTAGGCATGATGGCGTCCTGGTAAAGTTAGAGCTGAACTCCAGCAACTTATTTTGCGTGAAGAAAATTCAGTGTCTTTCGCCCCATGACGCTTGAAAAAACAACAATGGGGTAAGTGACATTTAGTTAATCTAGAACGTGTACGTTTTACACTGCATTCGGCTTTCCGACACAATTGTAATGTAATTCTTTGGTTGTGCTTATGGGAAAAGATTTTGCTGCACAGTAAAAAAAAATATATATTATAGAAACCCGTCCACGTATGGTTCTGAAAAAATGCAAGTGTGTTAATGTAGACACTTTCGAAAACACTACGACTAGATATATGCACTTAAAGTTTTGTCCAGGCCCTACCGAGATTTTAATCAAGGTAGTCACAAGTCGATAATCGCGCTTTGTTGTTACCTGTTTGAATTTCTATTTGGCACCAAATGCAAATGAAACGGTTCGAAAAAATACTATATTTACACACTACAGTTCCCAATAATAGTCAAATTAATTAATTTTAATATTCCTATGATAAGACCCACTCTTTGCTTATTCTAATTTTGTAAATAGTCGTTTCCAGTTTTTCTCTCAATGCAACAAGGTATCAGACAAAAAGAAACGCGATTCCCGGGGCGTTGTGAATACGTCGGGTTGACGCTCTCCATAATTGTAATCGTACCGAATTATATCAAAGGCAAGAGGGGAAAAGGTAGACAATAAAATAAAAAAGAGCTAATGCGCATCTTGTGCTTGGTCAGTGCGAAAAAGGAATGGTTTATTCGAGGGTCGTTCCCATGAAACAACCGTAGGCGTTCTAGCGTGTGTGGTAATTTTTTCCTCTATCGTCTAATGAAGCTATTGATGTTGCCTGGCCGACGCAATATGCAACTTGCAGACTTCCGAAATAGCAAGCGAACTGTCTAAACTAATTCTAAGTGATCGCATACTAACGCTAGGTATTATACGCCAATGCTTGTAAAATAATTTTAGAAAAACCCTGTTTGTTTGTTTTTTGCCACGGTCTGTCCCATAGTAAAAACATAGTAAAAGAGCCCTCGCAAGTCATTCCGCGGGTTCTAAAACAAGTCAAGGTTCTCATTCCCTGACGATTTTATAACATATAGGATTGTGATCCTATCTTTCCTGTTTGAGCTAAAACCTGCTAGCGGAACCTAAAAGTAGATATAGAACTTCTGATTTACTACCAGCAGCAGAAGCCTTAGAAGCCGGAAGCTATCCTTTTAAGTTATGCTTAGGCTTTAGCGGGTTTACCGGTATGTTTATAACAAGATCAACGTTTCTCTTTTATCAGTAGTTAAGAACTTATTGTAGGTAGGAATAACTACATTCATTCTCCTCTGCGCCGTACCTGACTTGCTCCTGACGTTCCTTGCTTCCCCCTGAATGCGAACATGGGAATATAAATGTGAGATGTTATTCTCTTATACCAGATAACTCAACTCCAGGAAGCTTTGTATGGTGTTTAGGTATTCTATTGACGATGGCCAACACGCAAGGAAAAGATGTTCCAGATCATTAGGGATCATATGTGATACCTTATAACTTTGAAGGAGAAACTGTACACAGTCTTCGTTTGAGCTTCTTGTCGTTCCCTAATCGGACATCGGCTGGTGTACTGCAACGGACAAAGATGTTTTTTATTTTTAGACGCAGTAAACGAAGTGTTTGTCTAGGCGGAAGGAGGAGTCTTCTACGCGTCTCAAAATTAGTGTAAATTTGACATTTGTAGTATGAAAGTTGGAACAGTTATGGGTAGAATTGCTAGACTTAACAAATACGACAGAATGACGTGTTGTTATGGAACGTTTTGGCCATTGTTTCTAGTTTTGGGTACTGGTTGACCCAAGATAGAGTTTTTCTCTCACCATTTCTATCTCTAGTGGGTTTCGAGGATACGTTGCTGCCATGGCGCAATTCAAGCTTGAGTTGGCGTACTCGGGAGTTCTGTGATGACCCCCATCCATCGTTTTCCAATTATAGCTATGACTTGTCGTGATTAATCAAAGATGAAACTCTATGAATAAACCCTGAGTGATGCAGTCAAGGTTTGGCCTCGTTATCAACGGCTTTTCCGCTGTCTAAAAACGCCAGAAATTTCCTGACATGCATTGAAGTGTCGAGATGATATAAGATTAGCACGAAGCTAGTATTGACAACACCTTTCAACCGAGAATTTCGAGACGGAAAGCGAGAAGTATTTGGGTCGATGGACTTGAATAAAAGATTGGCAGTATATGCAAAGGACTGGCATCTAAAATATCGAGCCATGGAAGAAAAAAACCTCGCGTTCAAGAACTGTGTAAACGTGTACAAGTCTCGTCGTTTTTCGTTGGTTCGTTGTGGCCTTCGTTAACGTTTCTTACCCAAAATAGCACTTCTAAGTAAGCAGGACGCAGGAAAAAATTACTTTGCTGCGTTGCTTCTTCGCTTCTCGGTGCTCTTGTCTTGCTTGGAGTGGGTCCAAATCAGTCGGTCTTAGAGCACGGGTGGAGTTAGTAGGTGGTGCTCTTGCTTTAGCTTAACGAGAATGTGTTCTACTAGTGTATAGACCAGGCTAATTTCCACGGAAATGGTATATAGCGTGGAACCCATCACGAAGCGAAGGCACTTAGGCAAAGAACTCGATTGCATCCTCGTGTGATCCTCTACTTATAGTCGTCCTAGATTAACGCGTTGCAGTAAACCCCCCCTTTCGCTCTCTCAGCTGAGTTGGGAGTCTGCATGCAAAACTTTCTTTGGGATTGCGAAAGAGAAAAGCAAACGAAAGACAAATTTAAATGACCTGCGTGTGCTAAACTTGGCAATTCCAGCAATATTTCCTTCCAAATCCCAACCCCCGTATTGTTCCGAATCAGGTGATTTAGAATATTGGCCCATGCAAGTGAACTCTCGACGTGACTTTCAGAAAATAATTACTCCCCGGAAGATTCAAAGTTTTTCTTCTTTTTAAATATATTATTTTCTTTGCTCCATACAGGAGGGGGGCCATTTTCTTGTGATTTGCTAATAATGCACATTTAGAATATTACCCTAGAAACTCCTGACGTCACTTTGAAAAGATAATTGCTTTCCAGAAGATTCAACGTTTTTTCTTCTTAAAAAAAATATTTGCTCTATATAAAGTTATAAATAGGAAAGGGGCCATTTTCTTGCGATTTGCTTATAATGCGCATAGGAAAGTAATGAATATCGGGCTGTCGTAAACGGGAAAGGGATATATAGTGATGGGCGTCGTCTCCAACACCTTAGGTCCCCGACTCATCCCCCCGTTTCTCCACTCAATCCCCTCTTAGAAGCACGTCTGTCATAAAAGCAAAAACGCAAGGCTCGTATTCAGCCAGAGTGTTAATAAAAAAGCAGGAGGGTGTGCACGGCCGTGTAATTTAGTGAGGGGTGAAGAAAAGAGGGTTTAAATACGTTTCTAAGTGGCCTGTGAAGTGTTTACACTCCATTGCAAGGATTTGAATGCAACCGAAACCGCAAAAAGCAACTAAGATTGCAGTATGTTTGACGGTTAAACACCATGGTGCAAATCAAGTGTGTCGTGGATAAAATACGTGGAAGCAACTTTTGTAGAAAGGATAGGCCAATCCTAGGAATGGCCGGTGAACTAACGTCCGAGCAACTGCAGCAATTGTATGTTTGTTCGCTGCTCTTGGGTAGAAAAAGGTAAGCTTCCAGGAAAACTTAATAAGGAAAGTGTGAGCATGTTGTGTAAAAGCGTAATAGAAGAAATGGCTACGAGAAGATCCATGATCAGTGGAAGAGTGCATGGCAGTGTGGTGAAAACTCAATTAGGCGCCAAAAAGAACTCGAATACGGTGCGTGAGGGATTATGCTGGTACACTAATGGAGCGTAACGCTATTAGGCCTGAATTTACTAATCTTCTCGCATTTTGGCGAATTTTCCTCGCTGATTATGTTGACTGTTTTATTAGGAGTAGTACGGTACGATACATTTGGTAATTTTTCTTGGAATTCTACTTGTTTAAAAATAAATAGCGGTTGAAAGTAATATGTATTCGCTTTTTAGGGAGCAACCCATTTTCTCCTGTAAAGCTCACGTGTTTCACATCGACCCCAAGACGAAGCGCTCCTGGATTCCTGCCTCGTCCACGGCCATCAGTGTGTCCTTTTTCTTCGATTCTTCGCGCTCGCTTTACCGTATCATCAGCGTTGAGGGCACCAAAGTAAGAGCGTTTTTTTCGTTTTTTCCCATCCGTTTTCAGTCTTGTAGGGTTTAGAGACAAGAAAGTGTTATAGTTATAGTTTACTGACCGCATTCTTTTGCCCTTCTTCACCTTTTTGTTTGGTCTCGCTGATAGGCAGTCATCAATAGCACCATTACACCCAATATGACGTTCACCAAAACTTCACAGAAATTCGGCCAGTGGTCCGACGTTCGAGCGAATACCGTTTATGGATTAGGCTTTCCATCAGAAGCCGAGCTCAACAAAGTAAGTCTATCCCTTTCTGTTTCTATCTTGTTTTTACGTTTCGGTTTCGGGATGTCCGGTCCCGACTCTCTTCCATTATGAGGAAGGTTGCTTTACTGTGAGCAGCTGCTAGTCTTGGGTAGCCAATAGTTTTTGGCGATCTTATTGGTCTGCGGTAAGAGTAATGCTTTTCTTTTCTTTATTTTTTATATTTTAGTTTATCGAAAAATTCCAAGAAGTGAAAGAAGCTACGAAATCTATCAACCCACCAACGGGGCAGACAACGACTCCCAGTAAATCGGGCAGTGTGTCCACTTCCAATGGCTCCGCACCCACCACAATCGCCCCTCCCACGTCAGCATCGCCTGTACCGCCCAGCTCGGCTAACGCTTCGCCGGTCGTGTCGAGGGCCGGAGGAGGCGGGGATGGGTCGTCTCCAGGGCCTTATCCCGCTCCTTTGGACGACGTGACCAATCCTCCTGACACTGTCGACGGCGTAACTGCTCAAATGAATAAATTGGCCCCTGTTAGCCATCAAAGATCCCAGAGTCTCTCAGGGTTACAGGTACAGTCGCTATAAAAATGATTGCCGCCGTCTTTTATTCCATTGTGGGGGTTCTATACGATGTAGGCGCCTTTGGACAGTCCTAAACACGGTCCCAAGGAGAAAGGGAACATGATGGGAGGCAGTATGACTGGCCCTACCTCCGTAAGCAGCGCCACAAGTATGAGTGGCGGAGGTGGTCCAGGCTCTTCGGCGACTTTGCCCCATCCTCATTCAGCTGCTGCACAAGCGTCAGCAGCAGCAGGAGCTCATTTGCCGCCAGGTTGTGTGGAAGCACAACTGAAGTATGAAAATGATCGCTTGAAGCTGGCGTTGGCTCAAAGGTAAGGTTCTGTCCCATTGAGAGCGATGTTTTTCTTAGATTTCTCTTGTGTTTGTTTAGTTCCGCGAATGCCAAAAAGTGGGAAGTTGAGCTGGCGACGTTGAAAAATAACAATGCAAGGTTGACTAATGCACTTCAGGAATCGACTGCCAACGTGGATGAATGGAAACGCCAGTTGCAGGCGTACAAAGAAGAAAATGCGCGGATGAAGGCTAAGCTGGTGGATGTGGAAGGTGGCAGAGGTATTTTTCTTACGAAACCTGGTTTTAATTAGCGTAAAACGTAACTTTTTAAGGTATGGCGGACAATTCCGAATTACGACGAGATTACGCAGCGTCCAAAGCACGCCTGGAAACAATAGAAACCGAGTTGCGCCATAAAGAGGAAGAAGTCCGGCAATTGGCTGCTCAAGCGCGAGATTTAATTGTTGTTAGTGAACGAGTCAAGGTAAGGAACCCTTGAAAAGTCGTGTTGCAAAGCGTCGTTGTAATGAAGAGAGACATTATCATAAGAAAATTCTTCGTTTTCTGTGCTTTGGGGCTTGCAAGGGATGGTGTTTGATTTAACTGGGTCTTTTGGAACTTGACAGGCACTGGAAGAAGAGAACGCCCAACTAACCGTGAGTTGGTCCAACACACGGACTCAACACGAAGGGACCGTGAAAGCTCATGAAACCCAGAAACGAGTATTGGAAGCTATCAACGCGCAGCTTTTGGAGCGAATTCGAGATTTGACCAATATCCACGGCGAATTAGCTACAGCTTTGGATACTTGACCGACATTAGGTCCACTTTGCATCCGTCAAACTTCCATCTAACGATTCTCCTTGCTAAAATACTCGGGAATGGAGGTAATGTGGTAAATAAGGTAGATAAGTCTATCTTATACCCAAACCAGGTACCCTATCAGTCATTGTTTGTGAGATTTTTTTATCGTAATCTAAGCCGTGCATTGGTCAATTTCATCCCTGTTTCCGTTGCTTGGTTAGCAAGAACGTGGTCTGTTTTTAAGGAATCTCTTCAACAGCTCGAAAAGTCAGCTTGATTACTATTATTATTAATAAATATTATTAAATATATCTCTGAATTGTGTCGGTAAATTGGAGTAAAAGTAGCCATCAAAACACGGCTTAGGTAAATAAGTTAACCTAGACCTTAAAAAAAATTGAATCAACTTCCATGTGTTCACTGCCTTGGGTGTATTGTCTGTATCTGTCTACGGAGCCATCAATGATCTCAGTTAATTTTGAACGAAAAAAAAAGGCAGATTAACAATTTTTGGTGGTATTAAATAACCCTCTTGTGCAATTTTCTTGACGTTTAAGTTGGCGTCTGTGCTAGTTCCAATCTAATTTACAAGTGCTGAGCCAGTGAATCGGCATTTGGAACGGAAGCTTCCCATTTATTAGCTCAACCACAACGGGACTTGCGCGCTTCAGTTCTCGAACTATTCGAGTTCATTCGAATTTATTCGAACTACTCGAACTATTCAGTTCTCGTGTAACTTTTTACCAGACTTTCCCTCTCTACTCGCCATGACTATACTGTATGATTTTGTACATAATTACTAGGAATTCAGCATTCTTTTGCAAATCTTAAATGATGGGAGAAGCAGGTTTCTTTGGCCAGTGCAATATCATTTGTACCCGGATTCTGACATCTAAAACACAAATTCCTGGAACTGGGCTTCTTTGTACTCATATTTTTGCTTTGTCGTTTTCTTTTCATCGGATTTGCTAATCCCGTAGTTTTTTTATTATACATCAGTGTCTTGTGTACGATTGTCAAGAGTTCGTTATGCGACCCTTTCTGCTGTGTGTGTTGATGGATGATACTTCCTTGTGAAGACGTTGCAGACATTACATAGAATTAACCAAGCCCGCTGCGCCTCTCATACGTCTCGGAGTTTGTCTCTTGTTCAAGTATCTGTTCCTCAGTGCGAGCCGCGTGAAGCACTTCAGCGTCTTCAGGATTGATAAAAAGGATGTCAAATGGCTAACCCTTTTATCTTTCGGCTTGGCTTATAGGCTTACTTGTGCTTTTTGTTTGTGTTCATTAGGTGATGACAATCCTGACCATATATTTACCAGGGTGACAGACTCAAGGACCTGTGTCGGTCATTTCATGTGTCGTCGCCGACTCCTTCCTTCTTCAGATCGGGAAATGCCATTGGGATCGCCCCCTGTCTGAGCCGAGTGCAAGGATATACCCCGCTGAATGGTTACTAACATAGCTTAGTCTTCAGGTTGCCAAGTTACGCTGCAGACGTCTTGTCGTGTCTTCATATCGAGTTACTTGCCTGACAGTTTGCACAATAACTTCGAAGACTAACAAAACGGTATGTGTTTTTGTTATACTTTCTTGTCCTTAACTTTCTTGTGAGCTCGAGATTAGTTTGAGAATAGTTTCACGTCAAGAAAAAAGATCTGCAGACATTATTTCACGGATTGCTTATGAAATATATTAAATATCGAACGCGCTTACGTAGTGTTTTGAACATTATTTCATATTTCTCAGACCCCAAGTTAAAACATCTGTTTGGATTTCCTCATGACATAACTTCTAGATCACAAAGAAAGATAAAGGTTTGGCATAGAAATAAAGGATTTTCAACTTTCTTTCAAATGGTTTGAACTTGGGGTTAACGGTTAATCTCTATATGGAAAATATTACAACGTGCGCGTGTATGGTGAAACTTATTAGCATATGGTTAGACCGCAGGATAGGTTGGGATATATCTATGAATGGTAGATGTGAATAAAGTGTAAAAAAAAATACGTGTGAAGGGATCTCAGCATGCTTCACGTGGGTTACATCCTTTGTCAGATTTTCAACGCCGAGTTTTATTCCCTTAATCGTTATTAGAGCGCTTCGCCTACCATCAGACGCAAAGTCTGAAAATCTCTAGGTTGTAAAAGCGTAAGCGATCAATGTAATCTTTGACAAGTTGTTCAGCTGGGGTAAAGCGACAGTTTCTGGCAACAGTCCGAGTCGTTTTGAATTTAATTCTCTTTTTTTAGTTTGTTTGTTTATTGTGACTTTCATTCCTGTATAGTTCGAGAGAAAACGTTTCAATGTTTATGGAAGGGATACCCAGAATTGATAACCGATAAATGGGGGTACTGGCTTCAATTAAATGTACACGCTGGAGCTTGACGTTTAATGCATGCATATGACCAGATGGGGCATGTCATGGAAGAAAAGAACCATGCTTAGGCTTTCGACTTTATTCGTGTTTTATTGCTAAAACGTTCGTTAACGATCTGTGTTCTCTGGGGCTCTTAGCAGTGCTGACACATTGGCATGTCCCACGGTATCTTAGTTCAAGTTACGGTCAATTAGGACTCGCACAGAACAAAGTTAGCACATTGCAAGGCAAGCCAACGGGGAAAATAAAAAAAATAAAAATTCTCTCCATAAATAACGTTTTCGCCAAGTGGGCGCGACGTCGATTTCCTTGACTGCGCTTCTAATCTAATCCCAGTATTGTCGGCGTGGGTATCGCAGACAAACAGGAACACTTGGCTTAACTTTTTAGTGTTTTTGCCCGGAACAAAAACCTTTGTGGATTAGAACTCTTAGAAACTCTTTTGTTCGTTTGTTAAACGCTTGTGAAGGACGACTATAATGATGCTTTCTCGGACACGGTTCTTTTTATAGCGGTTTCGATTAAAATTGGGACTTGCATGTTTGTCTAGTTTAAAATAAAAAATAAAAAGACACCCTTTTAATATCCTTTTCGCGGTCAACGGGTTTGAAGTGACCCCCCTAGTCTGTTTAGGAATATACTGCCCGTGCCCCCCTGTTAAATCTTTAGCATTGAGCAGTGACGTTTTTATAGAGGCAGAAAAGCAGGGCGGTGAAATGTTTTTTTTTTGCTTATTAAGGTTGGCTTCTGTTACACTCAAAGAAAAGCCTACTCAGGAAACTGTTGTGTAAATAGGTCAAGGATTTGCATCCGAGCTGTTTACGAGTCTCTTTTACGTGTTGAGTTGTCCGTATACAGGTGATTCAGTTTGAAGCAAAAGAAACGGCAATACAAGATAAGTTTGATGTGATATTGTTCGAAGCCACCTGATCGACACGCCTCTGTAAATCTGAACTCACTTGGAGGTCCTATCTCCTAGGCCATTAAGTGTTATTAGGCTCGGTATCGAAGTAATGACGGTCATAAAGTCCGGCTCGGCTATGGAAAGAAAAATGTTCTTGGCAGCAGATGCTGAAATCAACCAATCCAGGACGCATGATACCATGTAGCTAGCCCGTGTGCATAACTATAGGAAGCTAAAGAAATAAAAAAAAAATTGATTATGCTCCAAGGGCTGTTTTATACCCAAGAAAGCCTCCCTTTTCATGGCTAGAATATCTATCAAAATCGCTTAGCTGCTGGACATATACACCAGCCTTTCCGTATGTTATGTGCGTTAGAGTGGCCGGTTAAGCCATACGTATACAGCGTTATACGGCTTGTATTTCGTCGTAGTTTATTTTTCCTTCGGATGAGAGGCTTTTGGTATAAACTTGTGTGTTTATTCCTTTCTTTCCAGGTGTGGAGCTCTGGCCGTCATGTCTGCTGTGGTTGCACGGGGAACCAAGAGTGAATGGGTCAGAGTAGTCGTCGATTAGATATGCAAATTCTATTCTTGAAAATTAAAATGCAGCAGTGTTCATTCCTTTTGGCTTGCACCACCTTGATGGTGGTATTTCCGTTTGCCAAAACGCAGTTTGCGTTCTCAGATGCCCGACAAAGTAATACGACTATAAACTTTCCTATTTTTTGCCAGTAATGAAAAGAATTTTTATTTTATTTTTTATTCATTTTTATTTTTTTTATAGACGCGTTTGTGCAAACCCTTCCTGCATATCAAGTGATTGTCCCGCGCAAAGTGTCTGTGGACGGATCTTTCGTGTCACATCACCTTCCACATCATTATTCTCTACAGCGAAGGAAAAAGCGTTCCTTAAACGATCAAGACGATGTAGTGCATTATCACGTGTCATTAAACAGTGAAACCCATCACGTCGAACTCACACCGAATCCTGCACCTTGGGGACCCGGTTTGGTAATCGAAAGGCGTAAATGGAATCCGCACTTGAATCGTACGGAATCGCACTTGACTCGGCCCAAAGATCAACAGTGCAATTTCAAAGGACGGATTCGCGGAAGAGATGATTCCACCGCGGCTTTGTCCACCTGCCACGGACTGGTAAACTGCAATTTTTATCATTTTTATCAAGTCTTTCATTCTGGGATACAACTTTTAAGCCGTATTACGTAATTAGCGTAGACCACAAAAACAGTTGCGTAAAAATGGAAAAATGATCCCCCAGGTTGGTAAACTTAAAATCTGTAGTACAAGCAGGTCCGTACCCAGGATTTTTTTTTCAGGGGGGGGCTAACCCGAGAACTTGAAATCCTATTTTTTTTTTATACCATATTTCCGGTAAAGAAAGGGGAATACGAAAAAGGAGAAAAGTATCGCGTTTTTCGAGCTCCAAAACGGTCAAACAAAACCAAAGCTCAATTTGAAATAAACTTCTCAAGTACCATATGCTAGAAAAACGTATATTTTTCATTAGCGGAAACTGTCGACGGGGGTTTAAACCCCCCCCCCCCCCCCCTGGGTACGGGCATGAGTACAAGACTCAGTAGACTCAGTAGTCCGGCAACGACGTTGGTGGCAAACACATGTAATTACCGGTAGTCATTGTCTGGTCTATGCAAAGGAGGCGTGACTAAGAAAGATAGATTGTAATTAAGTTTTTGGCAAATGTATGGGAAGGACGAGCGAACGATGCACCGTAAGGGATAGAAAACAGTTGAAATGGTTGCGCCAAGGACTTGATAGTCGGAATGCAGGTTGCAAAAGGCCTCGTATCCAAAGTCCTTTTTCCTTCGTTAGTTCGTCATCTATAGGGCTTAAAGGTTCTCCTAATCTACTTTTCTCCGTCTATCTAAAGTCAGGTTTCTCCTTCTTCCTTTCACTGAGTCATAAGTAACTGTAGAGCCTTACAATAAAAGCCGGAGAATTGTCCGAGGGTCCACTAAGGAAGATAACGATGCCAACGCATCTTCAGACTTCACACTTCTAATTTTTACCCGCAACGCGATCGTCTCGTCTCAGTCAGCTATTTTCGCACTCCCCAAAATGGTATTTTGAGCTCTTTTAATGTGAGGACTGGAAATATGAAACATAAAAAAGCGCTTTGTAGAGAAGGATTGGACGAACGAGAGCACTCAACTCGGAATTCTTATGTTCCATGCTTAATGACGTGTTACGCCCCGTGTGGCGGTTCAGTTACAGAGCTGCTCGAATTCACGCAGCTGTTCAGCAAAGAGGCTAACAGCAGATTACAACTTTTTTGCTAAAGCCATTGCTATCCTTCAATGGAACGCGTCATGTGCAAAGAATCCCTCCCCACTGGATACTCATTAGTTATAATTTTTTCTCCCTTTTTTTCTTCTTTTACCCCCGCTCCCCTGGCGGTGGCTACATATAATAGCATTGTTGTACTGTGTTTTGTTTTGTATTTCCATTTAAAAATTCCAGTTTTTAATGTGTAGTTGACGCCGGGTCTGAATTGGGGAAATTGCATGCCTCGTAGGTATGAAAAGCCGGCTGAATAATTGGCAGTCTGAGCAATTAGAATGGGGAACATGTTAGAGAGTGTGTATAGTAGTGGCCCAGAGTGTTTCAGCTCTCGGGTTTCTCGTTACCTTGCTGATATGCATACCTAATGAAGGAGCGGCTAGTATTGGTTGGACTCATATGTATATGTATACTTATATGACGAAAAAGAGAAGAAAAGGGAAACCTTCGGTTAGGAGCGACAAACGAGCTACATGACAAAAGCCCGACTTTGTGTCGCCCTATCTCATGTTTGTCATCAGATAGCTTCAAGATAAATTTTCTTCATTAATTCCACATATATTCGCCAACTCTTGCATCATTTTGAGTCTTGGCTAATTATCTTTGCTTCTAAGAAAATCGCCGCTGATGGAAAGGATGTTTGACTGTTTTTTTTATTGGAATCGTAAATAATACAGACGGTTAATTTAAGAAAGCAGAAAATTGAGAATAAAATCTAGTGAATAGAATGCAAGATTTATTCCTTTTGTCTTGGCAGGAGGTCGTTGTTGTCTAATCCCGCATAGACAGGCTTCCAGGTGCAAGAACGTTAAAATAAGCCTGTTGTGGGGGTAACTTCGGCATCATTTTGCTTTTTTGGGAAGCTATTTCTTTTTTATTTACATCCATCTCCTTCCTTATTTTGGTAACAATGTTAGCCAGAAAGTCACGTAGAGAAGTATTTCCTTTATAGTTATATACAAGATTGCATAAGACACCAAAATCCCAGGTGTTGTAGCTCTCGGGCATAAACTAAGGATCACTTTTGGAAGCTGAAGAGAAAACTTTTCTGATTCATTTGTATTCTTCCCGGAATTTTTCTGGCACGCACAGCGTTTCCAGACTTGCAGTTCGTCAAGTGGTGCTGATGCAACCGACATACTTGTATTTATAGCCCAAAGTACTGTTACGTAAGTTTGGCGAAATCTGCACAACGGAAATACCCAAGACGTCAAGTGCGTCAATAAATAGGGATGCTGTGTATTTTTTTTCTTGCCGTTGCCACTGTAATAAAACATTCGGGTTCTCAGGTAGTTAACTTTAAGAAAGACGTGATGAAATGAAAACCTTGGAATTTTTTTTTAAATGGCGCAAAAAAAAGTTGCCTGGTCATGGTTCTGCTCATTATAAAACTGAAATTCCGTAATTCGTGACAGTTTTGTAGTTTACAACACCTAATGTACCACACAATGCATTTCTTCCATTTAGACGGGGTATCTGCGGCTGGGCAGTGAGGAGTTTTTAATTGAACCGGTTAAAGGTCACCTGGCAGTTGCCAATAGCGGGAACGAGTCCCATCCACATGTGATTTACAAGCGCTCAGCCATACCTGCGCTAAACGAGGCGGGAATATGTGGAAACGAAAGTATTATAATGATACGCTTAAGTACATCTGTGGGAAAGTGAGGGGTAGTAACCTGCGTGTATCTTTAACGCTAGACTCTATGCGGGAGGCCTTCTTAGAGCGAGAGATTTGGGAAGCGAATCATCAATTCCAAAGTAATTATTCGCAACCTACACGTCGACGAGCCAAGCGCTCGGTTAGCCTTGAACGCAACGTGGAAACCTTGATCGTCGCCGACCAGAAAATGACCGAATACTATGCGGACGAAGACATAGAAACGTACATTCTCACCGTCGTCAATATGGTGGCTAATTTATATCATGACGCGAGTATTGGTAACGCTTTCAACATCGTCGTGGTCCGTATCTTGTTACTTGAAAACGAGGCCATCGAGGTATAGATCTCTCGAGTCCCTTTTCCTTCCTTTTAATCATCCATTAATTGTTTGCTGGCGAAAGGATGGATTGGATATTAGTCATCATGCAGACAATACCTTGCGGAGTTTTTGCAAGTGGCAGAACACCATTAATCCTGAAGATGAAAAACATCCTAATCATCACGATACAGCGGTCCTGCTAACAAGGTTCGTTCTGCTCGTTTTGCTCCTGTTCTTTTATTCCCCGACGTAATTATTTATTGTTAACTTCAGAAAAGAGTACATGCAAAGGACGGTTCTAAAGGAGAAGGGGTTATAAAAAGATTTTTTTAAACCTTTTTTCAAGGTACAACATCTGTACGCGTATGAACGAACCGTGCAGCACGCTAGGCTTAGCGGAAATGGGCGGAATGTGTCAGAAGGAGCGCTCCTGCAGCGTCAACGAAGATACCGGGCTGTCCTTAGCGTATACAATCGCTCACGAGTTGGGTCACAAGTAAGAATGGGTTATTGGTTGGGGAACAAAAAGTCGACAAATTGCATACATTAGCTTAGGTGCGAGTCACGATGGCCCACACAATGGCTGCGACGCTCTAGGTGAAAAGCAGCAGCATGTTATGGCACCGCAGCTAAGCGCAGATGCCGGTGTTTTTGTCTGGTCGCCCTGCTCCCAACGAGATATCACACGCTTCTTGGAGTATGTTAACTACTTTGTTGGTTCTCCATTAATTCTTAAAAAAAACTCTGAAAATCGTACAATTAAATTTTCATTGTAGTCGAAATTGGGGTAAATGTTTGAATGATAAACCCACGGATCACATGTATTCCTTTCCTGAGCTTCCTCCCGGAGCCATGTATAATGTAGATCATCAGTGTCGCTTGCAGCATGGTCCAGAAGCAACAATTTGTGGCGGCATGGATGACGTAAGTCTTTTGCTTCACCTGCTGTAAACATCTTTTGTCTTATGCTATAGAATTACTCAGATCTGCCAAACTTTATGGTGTCGTATTCCGGATAATCGCTGCGTCTCACGCTTGGAACCGGCCGCCTCCGGTACATCCTGTGGAAAACACAAGTGGTGTCTGGGTGGCCATTGCGTGCCTATGGGGGACCGGCCGGCGCCAATTAACGGAGAATGGGGAGAGTGGGGACCGTGGAGTGACTGTACGCGTACTTGCGGCGCGGGTGTGTCAATGACTGAAAGGCACTGCGATAATCCCGCCCCTGCGCATGGGGGAAGGTATTGTACTGGCGAGCGAAGGAAGTACCGTGTATGTAATATAGAAGTAAGTCTGTTGAACTCTTTTTGTCCGTCAGAGTAATTACTTAATTGGGTATTTATGTTGTAGACATGTCCGGAAGGGTTACCTAGCTTCCGTGCTACTCAATGCACTAGTTATAATTATAAACTAGAAAAAGATAAGGGAGAGAACAACACTTGGCTACCTGTTCAGATTATGAGTAAGTTTTGAGATATCTTTTTATTTATTTATTTTTATTTTACATAGTTCTTTGTTATTTTATGTTTCTACTTTTATTTTTTAACGAATCGCTTGGATTTCAGTGCGAAGATATGTTGTTTTTTAGTTGTTTTAATGGAATAAACTGCTATTTTTTTTAGGCGCTCCTTGTCAGCTGCATTGTAAGCCTTCAGATGGAGAGTACTTGTCAGTCATGGTAAACGATACCGTGATAGATGGCACCGCTTGCAACCCAGGGACTCGAGATATGTGCATTAGCGGTATTTGCAGAGTAGGCTATCAAACATTTGTCATACTTGTAACCACCATTTTAAAATTGATTCGAATAGAAAGTGGCTTGTGATTGGGCCATTGACTCCAAGGCGCAGGAGGATGCTTGCGGAGTATGTCATGGCAATGGTTCTTTATGCAAAACTATCAGGGGAACTTATAGCGAATTAGAAGGCAACGAATACGTGGAAATGGTCACCGTTCCCAAAGGTGCCAAAAGCGTAAAAATCAAAGAGTTAGGTTCAGCCATGAACTACATTGCTGTACGGAGCAACCGCTCTGGGGAGTTTTATTTGAATGGTCATTGGTAACATCACATCTTCGGTTCATTTTTCTGCTACAGGTTCATAGCGAAAGTTCTAACGTTATAGGACAGTACAATGGATTGGCGAGTACCAGGTTGGCGGCTCTATATTGCTCTACCGCCGTGAAGGGGAAATGGAGAACATTTACATTGAAGGTCCTTTGCAAGAAAGTCTTACGTTTTTGCTGCTCTTTCGTACCACAAATCCGGGTGTGTCTTATGAATATACTGTACCTAATGGCAACATTACTCGTACTCTTGAGTACTCTTGGACGCATACAGAATGGTCTGCCTGTACGGCAACCTGTGGAGGGGGTATGCAAGTAAGTTTTAATATACATGGGTAATGTGGCGAGTTTTATCACGTTTTTCTCTAGATCTTACAAGCTGTGTGTCATGAAAAGGGCTCAGGCCCCGTGGAAGATAGTTACTGCGAAAGGGCATCCAAGCCCGACGATAAAAGTCAGCTTTGTAACACTCAAGCTTGCCCTCCGAGGTGACAGCTAACGAAATTTTATTTTACCACATGGCAGTAATTTTTGAGTTACAGATGGTGGCCTGGTCCTTGGCAGCATTGCTCTGTGACGTGTGGGCACAAAGGTTCTCGACGAAGGAATGTACTTTGCATGCGATCGTTGAATGATGGGACGCAAATGGCACTTGATGACGCAGATTGCAATGGCATGCCGAAACCAGAGGAAGAAGAGCCTTGTCCTAAGATGCATCCATGTCCCGGAGACATTCAATGGTCCACAGGACCGTGGGAAAAGGTTTTCCATTTTTTCCTCCCTTCTTTTTGCTGTCATTGCGCGGGATTCTGTATAGCTCTATGAATAGTGCGGCGATGATCCCTGTGAGATGCAAAACCGGACCGTGTATTGTTCCGAACCTCAAGGTTGTCTTGAATCCCGAAAACCTATTGAGATTAGACAATGCGGCAATATTGTTTGCGGAAATTGGTCGGTCGGGAATTGGTCTGAGGTAATTGAGAACAAGGGCGCTTTTTGTTGTGGCTTTTTGGGGGAAGGTCCGAACTTGTGGTATCATAATTTCTTGCTAGTGTTCTTCAACTTGCGGTGAAGGGGTTCAGTTTCGCCGCGTTCATTGTGATGGCGGCTTGAAATGCAGAGATTCTATCGAACCCGAATCGATTCGCAAGTGCCGGCGAGCTCTTTGTGATGGCAGTGTCAAAATTGAATCTAACAGAATAGAAGACTTGTCACCTTTTGACATCCAAATTCCGTATCCGCGAAATGCCGACTTATCCGTTAAAGAAATTCGTCCTAATTACGCAATTGAAGATAAAATCGACCCGGATAGCATTAAAGTCGTGGAAATGCAAGAAATTATTATGCCAGCACCTGGGGACCTACTAGCGGATGAAGCGTACGATCCAAATGCGAAGAAGGGGGATTTGGTTAAAATGCAAAAAATGTCCATGCATATTGGGGAGGACGCTATCAATTTGCTCAATGAAATCCATAACCTTCACTCGAATTCTCTGGACGTTTCCAAGATCAAGCCAACTTTCTACTGGAAGTACGGCGAATGGAAAGAGGTACGTTTTTATTTTACTTTATTCTATTTCTGCAGAGTAGTATAGAAGTAATGAAATTTATCTAGTGTCCTGTGCGCTGCGGGGGAGGAGTTAAAGCGCGGGATAGCATGTGTTACGAGAAAGTTACAGCGACGCTCGTAGACGATGATTTGTGTGATCGTGACGAGCTGGAAGATGTTAAAAACTGTAACACGGTAATACTCCGGTAACTTCCAGTGCCATAAGCTCACTATTATTGCTTTGATATAGGAACCTTGTTTAGACTGGAAGTTGTCGGATTGGTCCGAATGCTCTGCGACTTGTGGTGAAGGTGTGCGGAGGAGGATCGTCTCTTGCCCCGTGGATGACATGTGTAATATCGATTCAAAACCATCCGAAGTGCTACAATGCAGCGTAAAACCTTGCGTCGACTGGGTGTCCGGTAAAACAGAGCATTCTGGTTCGTGTAAACTCATATTACTTTGTTTTAGGAACATGGGGCACTTGCACCATAACTTGTGGTATCGGTAATCAAGTTCGAACAGTGCATTGTATGGATCTACGTACAAACGCAACTAGCCAAGGTTGCGCTTTAGAGTATCGTCCGAAATCCCGCCAGAGTTGTAGAAGAGAGCCTTGTCCTGCCTTAACTCCGGTTCAGACTTCCTCCAGGAATTTTGCACCGGATAATAGGCAGAACCAAGATACTCGCAGAGATTCAAGTGGGTCTGAGAAGCTGCGGTCGTGCCATGATAAGTTAGAAGGAAAATTATGCCATTCATACAAGCATATGTGCGGAACATGGTATTTTAAAGTGAAGTGCTGTCGCACTTGCAAGGGTCATCCAATGCCGCCGAATTCTTTTGCGGATTCAAAGGTATTGGCAAAGGGCAGGTAATGAAGGAGAATTGTATTTTATCGATTATTTTAGATGCATAGTGCAAGTGTAGCGTATAAGCCAATTTATAGTTTAGTTGAAAGTGTGCACTTGACAAATGTACCAAATTTGAACAAATTTGTGTAAATTGAGTTGGCAAATTTGAACCAAGTTTCAGCATTGGAGGTTGGAGGAAGGAAACGTTTATCCATAAAAGCTAGTGGTTTACTGCCGCAGTACCATATTAAAACAGGTCCTCCGAAGTATGCCCTAGCGAGTGTTGCGTTTGTAGCTCATCCTTGGTTCTGTATTCTGAATTTGTACGTGTTCATGTGGGTGCTTCCATTTTTTGCGGATTAAACTGCTTGAAATTAAAAATCGGTCTTAGTTATGGTTACCGGTTTTATGGTGAGTAATTTACGAATTCAGTAAACGTAGTATACCGGATGTAGGTCCAAAAAGGTTTTAAAAACCTTAGAAAAAGAGGTATTGATTCCGTTGGATTTGAATTGCACGCGCAACTGAAGTGGCCGCAAGGGCCGCTCAACGCATCCTCGCCTCGCTTATTCGACAGTTAGACCTGTCGTCCTGTTGGATTGGATGGTTGGCTGATTCCGAGAACAATTAGTAAATTCAACTTAGAATTGATCTAGAGTTCTATACGTTTCAACTTATAACTTTAACTATTAAAAGTATAAGTAAAAAATATAAAGTTGAAGTGATGTTTTATTTAATGAATTTGGGGAGGCTTATTTCATTATGTAAC